>JACXIS010001318.1:113896-144232 GCA_014825975.1 Bombus haemorrhoidalis
AAGCACATATTATATTCTATACCACATAGTGTAATATTGTTAAGGAGCACCCAAATCCTTGGAATCGGTAGGTCAGTAAAACACGTTCCAGGACGTACGTTTTTCATTGTAAAGCGAACGAGAAGATATTCGACCTTCATAGACCAAGTTCAGCAGAAGCTAGCTTCATTGAATCTTTTCAAAGTCGCCTTATTTGGCATTGGCCTAATGACCCATCACTTACTATGAACAAATTCGCAAAATTTATTAAAGATAAGTGTCCTGTATAAAATACACCCTTAAAATATTAAAACTACAATGTACATATATTGATACATGACTTGAGCCGCATAGAAGTCAGATTAATTCCGTTAAGTTGACTGTTATTTCAAATATGAAATACTTATGATATATTTTAGTATTTAGTATCATATTTCTATATAAATAGAGGTAATATCGGAAATATAACTAATCAGTTTGCCTTCTGAGTGGCTCGATTGCAATACTATTTGGTATGTAATATGCTTTTACAAATGATATGCGGTATTGTATATAATAGCTGAATGGTTATAGGAACGAATGATGACATTAAATTCTACTATGTGATTGTATAATTTATTTTATAATTATTATAATTACAATTATAATTATAATTATAATTACAATTTGTCTTTAGTTAGAATGATTAGATACCTATTTGTAGCAACTGCTTCCATAATAGAAAAAGTTTCAGTACCTAAGTCTACAATTCCTTCCGAACGTCAATATTTGATTCAGGGCTTTTATAAAAAAAAAACATATATGTCATGTACTCGAGTATAGGTACATATGAACTATCTAAAACATATAATAAGTTGAAGTACTGTGGGAAAGTAATTTATACTGCTAGTGGGTTTGGTAACGGTATGAAATATTTCAATATCGTTCACGGCATCATAAAATCAAGTATTACAGTCCGTCAGTCTATATGCACGCGGGGAGATGCTGGACGCGGAGTAGCGCCAGGCTATTTACACAGTGTCTGAGGGAGGGAGCCTACTCTCGGATATGGCGCATGGCGAGGGTGGTACTGCTTCGGAAGTGGGACGATCGACAGACTCGTCGTCCTCGAATTGTTCGGTCATCGAACGAATCATTGGCGCCCAGCTGGAGACCCACAAGTCAGGGCGTGTGCCAGATTGGCACCAAAGCCAGTAAGGCTTTCTCACGGAGGCAGCTAAGACCCTTCCTAGTCCACCAAACTTCATATTAATCAATCAGAAGCAATAACTATTGAACTGAATCTCCTAAATACCTCCCGTAGGCGAGTCTTACATACGTTTCAACATATCACCAATAGCAGCGGAGGTACGTTCAATTGAATATGTAAGACATAATCTTTAAAACTGCAAATACGCAGAATTTGTCAGGGCCCCGAGCTGACATAGCGCAAATTGGCTGATGTAAGCTCTATTTGGCATCAAATGTGGAGTATAACGCGTATCGAATTATCGACGTACCTACGTTAGAAACTGAGACACGTACAATTCAATATTTTACACGGAATCTGCAAAACTGCATTAACTCTGGATTTAACAGGGCCAAGAGTTGACATAGCGCAAATCGGCTGATGTGCGCTGACGTTGGCAGCAAATGTGGAGCACAAGGCATATCTAACTTGCGACTTAACACTGATACAAGCGCAGATACATTAAATTGTATGTTTAAGACAGAATACGTAAAACTATAACTACGCTGGATTTGACAGGGTTTAGAGTTTACATAGCGCAAACATGCAGATGTGCGCTGCACCTGGGAGCGAAGTAGGAGTACAACGCGCATGGAATTGTCGACATATACGCAGTATAAACGGAGATACGATCAATTGAATATTTAAGACAGAAGGTCTGAACATGCAAATACGCTGGATTTGACAGGGTGCCGTGTGGACGTAGGAAAAGCAGGCGAATGTGCGCTGTATTTGGCAGCAAATGTGCAGCATAGCTGCCATCGAATTGTCGGCATATCACTAATAGCAGTGGAGATACGTTTAATTGAATATTTAAGACCAAATCTTTGACAATGCACATGCGCTGGATTTGACGGGGCCCCGAGTACACGTAAGGCAAACCTGCGGATGTGCACTATAATTGTCAGCAAATTGGGGAGTATGTCTGGCATCGAATTGTCGGCACATCACGAATAGCAGCGGAGATACGTTTAATTGTATATTTAAGATAGAATCTGTGATACTGCACATACGTTGGATTTGACCCGGCCCCGAGTTGACGTAGGGCAAACTGGCGGATGTGCGCTGTATTTGGAATTTCCGAAAATCCTGTACTAGAATTGTTGAGGTGAATAGGTGGATGTGATTTAATGGAAATGCGTAGGTAAAGTATAAGGTAGAAAAATATATTTAAAATATATAAAAATGTGAATACAAGTTGTAATACTATTTAGCTGGTCCAGATCCGCACGCTGGCAATGTTGCCTTATGACTGAAAAACCCTGAAGCCATCGTTGCCTGTCTACAATGTATGATTTGTCCTCGACCCTATCTTTTGTTTATACGCTGTCGATGGCTTCGGTGCTTGACAAAGCTAAAAAGCCAGATGTAGAGTTTTCTTAGACCTGGTGACGACTTCAACACCCTCCCTAAAACTCTACATCCTTACATACAATTATCTCTTCGTAAATATTTGGAGCTTAATTTTGTCAATGCCTTTTTCTTTATTACTCAAATTTATTACTAAAAAAATGAGAAGATTAAACAGATCATGTAGAGTTTTTCCTTTTTTTTTTTTTGTGATAACTATTTCGACACCCTCCCTAAAAACTCTACATTTTTATAAACAATTACCTCTTAATATCCTCTTTATTTTTCAAACCTAACTTTTGTCTTAAGTATTGAAATCTTAGTTTTGGCAACGCCTTTGTACATATATCTGCCAGTTGTTCTTCGCGTGTTACATACGTTACATCAATTTCGCCTCTATTATATAAATATCGCAAGAAATGATGCCTTACATCAATATGCTTACTTCTTTGATGGAACTCTGGATTTTTAATTAATTTCACGGCACTAGTATTGTCTACGCATAGGATATACTTAAAAATCTCTATTTTACATTAAAAAAATATTTTCTTCAACCACATAATTTCTTTCGCTCCTGAGGCTGCACTGACATACTCAGCTTCTGTCGTAGATAGAGCTATACATTGTTGTCGCTTACATTGCCATGTAATGGCCGCATTCGCGTACTTACATATAACGCCTGATGTCGACTTTCTTGTTATTTTGTCGCCTGCATAATCAGCATAGCTGAAGGTTTCGAGACTGCCTGCTTTCGTATATGAGAGTCCCATGTCCGCGGTCCCTTTTATGTAGCGCGAAATTCGTTTCACTAATTTCCACTGATACTTGTTTAGGTTCTCTGAATGTCTCGACGCTATATTTATTGCAAAGCTAATGTCTGGTCTACTTACGGTTTGTAACAACATTAAGTTCCCTACGGCCTCTCTGTATAGTGCGTTATAGTCATTATTGTCTATGTTATTTTCGTTCCAGTTAGTATCGATAGATGCAGAAACACTGTTTGCCTCATTCATATTAAATTTTTCTAATATGCTTTCGATACACCTGCTCTGATGAATGAATATTGAACCATCTTCTAATCTATTAATTCCAAGCCCAAGAAAACTCTTTACTTCCTTCGAACTCGTAATTTTGAATGCTTTATTTAAATTATTGAAGAATTTATCGATTAGAGATTCGTCTGAAGCTGCTACCAGTCCATCGTCTACGTATATGGTCATCAACATTAATTTGTCATCTTCTGTATAAATATAAAAACAAGGATCTGCGTTATTCTGATAAAATTTTAAATTTGAAATAAATTTTGTGAAACGTTCCGTCCAACATCTTGGAGACTGCTTTAAGCCATATAGGCTTTTTAGCAATTCACAAACACGATTCGTACCATCATCAAAACCTTTAGGTTGTTTCATATAGATGTCTTCTTTCAGACTTCCATATAAAAATGCGGTTTTAATATCAAACTGTCCATGGTGTAGATTATTTTTGGCAGCAATACCGAGCATCAATCTAATTGTGTCAAACCGAACAACGGGACTATAGGTTTCCTTAGAATCTATGCCTTCTTTCTGTGAACATCCTTTTATCACAAGTCGCGCTTTGTATCGTTCTGAATTGTCCGGATTTAGCTTTACTGTTAAAACCCACCTATTGCTAATTATTTTTTGATCTCTTGGTTTTTCCATAAGAATTCACGTCTTATTTTCATGATGCGATTTCATTTCATCACGCATAGCCTTTTCCCATAACTCTTTCTTTTCGGATCTCATCGCTTCGTTAAAATTCATCGGTAATTTTTCCGCTACGCACATCACTGGAACCATAAAAATCGGTTCGTTTAATCTTATTCCTATCTCTCAATTTTCTCACACTCTCATTACTTACATAAGGTTGCTGTTCATGTTCACTCTCCGCACTTTCATAGGTACATAGTCTATCGTTCTGCGCACATACATCTTCGCGCTCGACAATTTTCGGTAAACTCAAATTGACACATTTCGCAATTTCTAGTTCGGGCTTAAATATTACGTCACGGTTTAATATTACATTTCTTATGGTCGGCACGTACACTCGATACCCTTGTCCGTCATTTAGATAGCCTACCAAATATTCTTTGTTAGCCTTTTTGTCAAGTTTCCTTCTCTTTTCCGCAGGTATGTGTGC
Source organism: Bombus haemorrhoidalis (assembly GCA_014825975.1). Taxonomy (NCBI): domain Eukaryota; kingdom Metazoa; phylum Arthropoda; class Insecta; order Hymenoptera; family Apidae; genus Bombus; species Bombus haemorrhoidalis. Next base: position 118,617 of record JACXIS010001318.1, read on the forward strand.
AAAGTTTTCAGTGCCGAAAACTCTAAACTTTTCTAAATCTGGCAGTTTTCCGTACCACAATTCATGGGGTGCTTTATTGTCTCGTCTTGTCGGCTCAGTTTTGTTTATAACATGCACCGCTGTGTTCATGGCTTCGGCCCATAAAAACAGCGGTGGATTTGGTTTCGAATGTAGCATTGACCGGCCTGCCTCTTCTATTGTTCTATTTTCTCTCTCTGCGACGCCATTCTGTTCAGGAGTGTATGGGACGTTAATCGTGCGCCTAATTCCCTGGTTTCTTAAAAAATCTTTAACTTCTTTATTTTTGAATTCTTTCCCTCCATCACTATGAATTTCTTTGATTTTGCTATTGAATTGATTTTCGACTTCCAGGCAAAAAGTTTTTAGTTTTTCGAATACTTGTGACTTATGTCGTAAGAAGTAAATCTTTGTGAATTTCGAAAAATCGTCTTTAAACGTAAGAAAATACAGTTTCTTTCCTAGTGACTCGACTTCCATAGGTCCACATACATCCGTATAAATAATTTCGCGAGGTTTAGTCGCACGTTTGATTTTCTCGCGAAAACTCGATCTATGATGTTTTCCGTACGCGCAACCTTCACAGAAAAAGTTACTATCCTCTACAACTTTCATATTCGAATTCCTTGAAAAATCTTTAACGTGTCTGATATTTTGATGACATAGCCGTTCGTGCCATAACTGCAGCGTGTCCGCGTTTGACTCCGCTTTATTGCTAAGATTGCAAACTGGCGGTATGATAACTCGCATATCGATCTTATATAAATTTCCGATAACAGAACCTCTTGCTATTACATTTTGGTTTTGTAAAAACATACAATTTTTCCTTTCCTTTAAAATACAGAAATCTATGCCTCTCCTTGCGACAGATCTAATGGAAAATAAATGTCTTTTCATACCTGGTTCATATAAGACATCGTTCATTGTACACGCTACCCATTTGCCGTCCACAAAAGTCTCTACCTTGATTTTTCCTTTGCCGCACGCATCCATAAACGTACTATCGCCGATCTCTATCTTCATCGTGTTGTCGAATTTTTCGAGGACGCTGAACCATTCTTGTCGTCCTGTCATGTGATCTGTAGCTCCTGAGTCGATTATCCAGACATCATGCTTTGCCGCCTGCATCGTTGAGGTGCTTCCTAATAGACCTATTCCGCTGTGATCTTGATTTTGATTTCTAGGTTCCTGGTCTCTACTGTTGCTTCCTTTATTATTTTTAAAACAATTTTTACCGATGTGGCCTTTCCTTTTGCATATAAAGCATCTAAAGCAATCTTTCTTTAGATGGCCAACTTTTCCACAGTTGAAACAGCTTCGTCCTTGTTTCTCATGTTCACTTCTATTCAATCGATTCTTCTGTTCCCTTTTGTAATTGTTCCCTTTTACTACCAGCGCTACTGATGTTTCCTGGTCCTCTTTCTTCCATCTGATTTCTTCTGCCATCAGCCTCGTACTAAGCCGATCGAAGGTCTTCTTTTCTTCTTCCACCGAATCCCATGCACTATGGAAATGATCAAAATTTTTTGGTAACACCGATAAAATGCGTGTTATCAGCATTTTCTCGGCAATTTCACTCCCAAGAGCTTTCATCTTTGCCGCTATCAGTTCCAACTTCGACAAGTTATGTGAGACATTTTCAGATTTTTCCCATTTCAAATTGAAGAACTGCTTCTGAACCATATTTAGATTCTCATCCGACTTCGTGTCATACACTGTATTCAACTTTTTCCATATTTCATGTGCTGTTGTGCAACACAAAAAAAGATCCAACGGTTTCCTTCCTACTGAGGTCACAATTAATTTCCTCGTTGACCGATCAGCCTTCAAAAATCTTTCACGGGCGATTCCCTTTCCCGCGCTGTTACCTGGATGACACAGATTGCCTTCACACACATCGATTAGGTCGTCATTTTCCTCCAAAAGTGTACGCATGAAAAAACACCACTGGAGCCAGTTTTCTTCGCCACGTAACATCTCGATCTTCGTACTTGCTGATTCCATGTTAACACTATCACTTTCATTACTAAGCACAAAACTAACAATAAATTCACTACGCGTTACTGTCTTACACTTTACAGCCCTGGGCCCATAACCTGTTGAGGTTAATAGGTGGATGTGATTTAATGGAAATGCGTAGGTAAAGTATAAGGTAGAAAAATATATTTAAAATATATAAAAATGTGAATACAAGTTGTAATACTATTTAGCTGGTCCAGATCCGCACGCTGGCAATATTGCCTTATGACTGAAAAACACTGAAGCCATCGTTGCCTGTCTACAATGTATGATTTGTCCTCGACCCTATCTTTTGTTTATACGTTGTCGATGGCTTCGGTGCTTGACAAAGCTAAAAAGCCAGATGTAGAGTTCTCTTAAAAGTGGTGACGTCTTCAACAAGAATCCTTGATACCTACAATTGAATATTTAGGACAGATTCTACAAATTTCCAATGACACTAGATTTGACCATGAGCCGACTTGACACAGCGCAAACCTGTTGTCATGCGCTGTATTTGGCAGCAAATGTATTTGCCGACATACCTGAATTAGAGACGGAGATACTATCAATTGAATATTTAAGGTAGAATCTGCAAAAGTCCAATAACATTGGACTTGACCGGGGCCCGAGTTGACGTAGGCCAAACCAGGTGATGTGCCCCGTGTTTGGCAGCAAATGGGAAGTATAATGCGTATCGAACTGCCGACATGCCTGCAATAGAAACCTAGATATCTTCAACTGAATATTTAAGACAGAATCTACAAAACTACAATGACACTAGATCTGACCGCTATCCGAGTTCACATAGTGCAAGCCGAATTGCCGAGATTCCTGTATTAGAAACCCAGATACCTTCAACTGAATATTTACGACATAATTTCCAAAACTCCAAAGACATTGGAATTGACAGTGACCCGAGATGACATACCACAAACCGGTTGTCATGCGCAGTGTTTGTCAGGAAATGTGCAGTATAAAGTATATCCAAATGCCGACATAGCTGCAGTACAAACTGAGATACGTTCAGTTGAATAGGTATTTTAGATAGAATCTCTAAAACTGCAAATAGGGTAGATTTGACATGAGACAAGCCCTACGGCTCGCAAAACGCGATCATCTCTCGATTTTGACGAAAACCGTGTGGGCTGCTCCATGTTACACTCCGAATGCAGTGCAATTACATCCCGTCGCTGAAGCAAGTCCGGTGGCTCGCAAAACGCGATCATGTCTCGATTTTGATGAAAACTATATGTCACTTCGTTCCTGTCTGGGATATTTCGAAGTTTAAGAGCTCATTCAGTTTCATTTTACATGCCGAATGCAGTGCAATTACATACCATAGTTGAAACATGCCCAACAGCTCGCAAAACGCGATCATGTCTCGATTTTGATGAAAACTATATGTCACTTCGTTCCTGTTTGGGATATCTCGAAGTTTAAGCTCGCGTTCTGATCCATGTTACACGCCGATGCAATGCAATTACTTCCCGTCGTTGACACATGCTCAGCGGCACGCAAAACGCGATCATCTCTCGGTTATGAAGAAAGCTATCTGCCATTTCGTTGCTGTTTGGAATATATCGACGTTTGAGCGCTCGTTCTGTTCCATTTTACACTCTGAATGTAGTGAAATCACTCCCATCGTAGAAACAAGCCGAACGGCTCGCGAACCGCGATCATCTCTTGGTATTGACGAAAAGTACCTGCCATTTCGTTTCTGTTTGGGATATTTCGACGTTTAAGCACTAGTTCTGCTCCCTGTTACACGCCTATGCAGTATATTTACTTCCCGTCGCTGAAGCAAGTCCAACAGCTCGCAAAATGCGATCATCTGACGATTTTGACGACAACCATCTGTCATGTCATTCCTGTTTAAGATATATCGACGTTCAAGCGCTAGTTCTGTACCATGTTACACGCCGATGCAGTGCAATCACTTCCCATTGCATAAACAAGCCCAAAGGCTCGCAAAACGCGAACAACTCTCGAATTTGTCCAAAACTATTTATCATTTCGTTTCTTATCGAGATATCTCGAATTTCAGTGCTCTTTCTGTTCCATTTTGCACGCCGCATTTAGCACAATCACTTTCCATCGTTGCAACAAGCCCAACGGCTTGTAAAACGCGACCTTCTCTCGATTTTGACGCAAACTATCTGTCATTTCGTTCCTGTTTGGGATATTTCTATGTTTAAGCGATCGTTCTGTTCCACTTTACACCCCTGAATGCAGTGAAATCACTTCCCATCGTAGAAACAAGCCGCACGGCTCGTGAACTGCGATCATCTCTCGGTATTGACGATAAGTGACAAACCATTTCGTTCGTGTTTGGGATATTTAGACGTTTAAGCGCTAGTTCTGTTCCATGTTGCACGCCGAATGCAGTGGAATCACTTCCCATTGTTGAAACAAGCCCACGGGCTCTCAAAACGCGATTATCTCTCGAATTTGATGAAAACTATCTGTCACTTCGTTCCTGGTTGAGATATTTCTATGTTTAAGCGCTCGTTCTGTTCCATTTTACATGCCGAATGCAGCGCAATCACTTCCCGTCGTTGAAACATGACCAGCGGCTCGCAAAACACGATCATCTCTCGATTTTGAGGCAAACTATCTGCCATATCGTTCCTGTTTGAGATATTTCCATGTTGGAGCGCTCGTTCTGTTCCATTTCACACGCCGAATGCAGTGGAACCACTTGCTTTCGTCGCAACAGGCCCCGCTGCTCACAAAACGCGATCGTCCCTCGATTATGAAGAAAACCATCAGGCATTTCGTTCCTGTTTGGAATATATCGACGTTTAAGCGCTCGTTCTGTTCCAATTTGCACACCGAATGCAGTGCAGTCACTTCCCATCATCGAAACAAGCCCAACGGCTCGCTAATCGCGATCATCTGTCGATTATGAAGGAACTATCTGCCATTTCGTTCCTGTTTGAGATAATTCCATGTTTAAGCGCTCGTACTGTTCCATTTCTCACGGCAAATGCAGTGGAACCACTTGCCGTAGTCGCAAGAAGCCCAGCGGCTCGTAAGACACGATCATCTCTCGAGTTTGACGAAAACTGTCTGCCATTTCGTTCCTGTTTGAGATATTTCCATGTTTAAGCGCTCGTTCTGTTCCACTTTACTCGCCGAATGCTGTGCAATCACTTCCCATCGTCGCGACAAGCCAAAAGGCTCGCAAAACGCGATCATCTCTGGATTACGAAGAAACTATCTGCCATTTCGCTCCTGTTTGGAATATATCGACGTTTAAGCCATAGTTCTGTTCCATTTCACACGCCGAATGCTGTGGAACCACCTGCCATCGTCGCAACAAGCCAAATGGCACGTAAAACGCGTTGGTCTCTCGATTATGACGATAACTATCTGCCATTTCGTTCCTGTTTGGAATATATCGACGTTTGAGCGCTCGTCTTGATTCATTTTACACGCCGAATGCAGTGGAACCATCTGTCATCGTCGCAAGAAGCCCAGCGGCTCGCAAAACACGATCATCTCTCGATTTTGAGGCAAACTATCTGCCATATCGTTCCTGTTTGAGATATTTCCATGTTGGAGCGCTCGTTCTGTTCCATTTCACATGCCGAATGCAGTGGAACCACTTGCTATCGTCGCAACAGGCCCCGCTGCTCACAAAACGCGATCGTCCCTCGATTATGAAGAAAACTATCTGCCATTTCGTTTCCGTTTGGAATATATCGACGTTTGAGTGCTCGTTCTGTTCCATTTTACACGCCGAATGCTTTGCAACCACTTGCCATCGTCGCGACAAGCCAAAAGGCTCGCAAAACGCGATTATCTCTGGATTAGGAAGAAAACTATCTGCCATTTCGTTTCTACTTGGAATATATCGACGTTTAAGCGCTCGTTCTGTTCCATTTTACAAGCCGAATGCTGTGCAATCACGTCGCATCGTCTCAACAAGCCAGAGGGCTCGTAAAACGCGTCCGTCTCTCGATTATGAAGAGAACTATCTGCCATTTCGTTCCTGTTTGGAATATATCGACGTTCGAGCGCTCGTTCTGTTCCATTTTACACGCCGAATGCATTGAAACCACTTGCCATCGTCGCAACAGGCCCTGCGACTCGCAAGACACGATCATCTCTCGATTATGAAGAAAACTATCTGCCATTTCGATCCGGTTTGGAATATTGACGTTTAAGCACTGGTTCTGTTCCATTTTACCCGACGAATCCAGTGGAATCTCTTCCCATCGACGAAACAAGCCCTGCAGTTCGTAAAACGCGATCATCTCCTGGGCTTGACGTATACTATTTGCCATTTCGTTCCTGCTTGGAATATATCGACGTTTGAGCGCTCGTCCTGTTTCATTTTACGCGCCGAATGCATTGGAACCGCCTGCCATCGTCGCAGAAGCCCAGCGGCTCGTAAAACGCGATCATCTCTGGATTATGAAGAAACTATCTGCCATTTCGTTCCTGTTTGGAATATATCGAGGTTTAAGCGATAGTTCTGTTCCATTCCACACGCCGAGTGCAGCGAAACTACTTGCCATCTTCGCAACAGGGCCTGCGGCACGTAAGACACGATCATCTCTCGAGTTTGACGAAAACTGTCTGCCATTTCGTTCCTGTTTGGAATATACCGACGTCTAAGCGCTCGTTCTGATCCTTTTTATTCGACGAAACCAGTGGAATCACTTCCCGTCGGCGAAAGAAGCCCTGCGGCTCGTAAATCGCAATCATCTCTCGGGTTTGACGAAAACTGTCTGCTATTCCGTTCCTGTTTGAGATATTTCCATGTCTAAGCGCTCGTTCTGTTCCACTTTACACGCCGAATGCTGTGCAATCACTTCTTATCGTCGCGACAAGCCCAACGGCTCGCAAAACGTGAACGTCTCTCGATTATGAAGAAAACTATCTGCCATTCCGTTCCTGTTTGGAATATATAGACGTTTGAGCGCTTATCCTGTTTCATTTTACACGCCGAATGCAGTGGAAACACATGGTATCGTCGCAAGAAGCCCAGCGGCTCGTAAAACGCGATCATCTCTGGATTATGAAGAAACTATCTGCCATTTCGTTCCTGTTTGGAATATATCGAGGTTTAAGCGATCGTTCTGTTCCATTTCACACGCCGAGTGCAGCGAAACTACTTGCCAGTAGCAACAGGGCCTGCGGCACGTAAGACACGATCATCTCTCGAGTTTGACGAAAACAGTCTGCCATTTCGTTCCTATTTGGAATATATCGACGTTGGAGCGCTCGTTCTGTTCCATTTTACACGCCGGATGCATTGAAATACTTGCTATCGTCGCAACAGGCCCTGCGGCTCGTAAGACACGAACATCTCTCGAGTTTGACGAAAACAGTCTGCCATTTCGATCCTGTTTGGAATATATCGACGTTTGAGCGCTCGTCCTGTTCCATTTTACACGCCGAATGCAGTGGAACCACTTCCCATTGTCTAAACAAGCCCATCGGCTCGCATAACGTGCTCCGAGTTATGTAGAAAACTATCTGTCACTTCTTTCCCGTTTGAGATATTTCCATGTTTAAGCGCCCGTTCTGTTCCATTTTACACGCCGAATGCTGTGCAATCACGTCGCATCGTCGCAACAAGCCAAAAGGCTCGTAAAACGCGGCCGTCTCTCGATTATGAAGAAAATTACCAGCCATTTCGTTCCTGTTTGGAATATATCGACGTTTAAGCACTGGCTAAGTTCCATTTTAGCCGACGAATCCAGTGGAATCACATCCCATCGACGAAACAAGCCCATCGGCTCGCAAAACGTGCTCATCTCTGGATTATGTAGAGAACTATCTACCATTTCGTTCCTGTTTGGAATATATCGACGTTTGAGTGCTCGTTCTGTTCCATTTTACAAGCCGAGTGCAGTGGAACCACTTGGTATCGCCGAAACAAGTGGAAAGGCTCGCAAAACGCGATCATCTCCCGAGTTTGACGAATACTATCTGCCATTTCGTTCCTGTTTGAGATATTTCTATGTTTAAGCGCTCGTTCTGTTCCATTTAACATCCGAATGCTGTGCAATCACTTCCCATCGCCGCTACAAGCCAAAAGGTTCGTAAAACGCGTCCGTCTCTTGATTATGAAGAAGACCCTCTGCCATTTCGTTTCTGTTTGGAATATATTGACGTTTAAGAGCTCGTTCCGTTCCATTTTACAAGCGGAATGCTGTGCTATCACTTCCCATCGTCGCAACAAGCCAAAAGGCTCGTAAAACGCGTCCGGCTCTGGATTAGGATGAAAATTACCAGCCATTTCGGTCCTGTTTGGGATATATCGACGTTTGAGTGCTCGTTCTGTTCCATTTTACACGCCGAATGCTGTGCAACCACCTGCCATCGTCGCGACAAGCCAAAAAGCTCGCAAAACGCGATCATCTCTGTATTAGGAAGTAAACTATCTGCCATTTCGTTCCTGTTTGAGATATTTCTTTGTTTAAGCGCTCGTTCTGTTCCAATTAACTTTCCGAATGCTGTGCAATCACTTCCCATCGCCGGAGCAAGCCAGAAGGTTCGTAAAACGCATCCGTCTCTAGATTATGAAGAGAACTACCTGCCATTTCGTTCCTGCTTGGAATATATCGTCGTTTGAGCGCTCGTCCTGTTTCATTTTACACGCCGAATGTAGTGGAATCACTTCCCATCGTCGAAACAAGCCTTGCCGCTCGTAAAACGCGATCATCTCTGGATTATGAAGAAACTATCTGCCATTTCGCTCCTGTTTGGAATATATCGACGTTTAAGCCATCGTTCTGTTCCATTTCACACGCCGAATGCAGTGGAAACACCTGCCATTGTCGCAAGAAGCCCAGCGGCTCGTGAAACGCGACCATCTCTCGTGTTTGACAAAAACTATCTGCCATTTCGTTCCTGTTTGGAATATATCGACGTTTAAGGCATCGTTCTGTTCCATTTCACACCCCGAATGCATTGAAACCACCTGCCATCGTCGCAAGAAGCCCAGCGGCTCGTAAAACACGATCATACCTCGATTATGAAGAAAACTATCTGCCATTCCGTTCCTGTTTGAGATATTTCCATGTTTAAGCGCTCGTTCTGTTCCATTTTACACGCCGAATGCTGTGGCACCACTTGCCGTCGCAACAGGCCCTGCGGCTCGTAAGACACGATCATCTCTCGAGTTTGACGAAAACTGTCTGCCATTTCGTTCCTGTTTGAGATATTTCTATGTTTAAGCGCTCGTTCCGTTCCATTTAACATTCCGAATGCTGTGCAATCACTTCCCATCGTCGCAACAAGCCAAAAGGCTCGTAAAACGAGTCCGTCTCTCGATTATGAAGAAAATTACCAGCCATTTCGTTCCTGTTTGGAATATATCGTCGTTTGAGAGCTCGTCCTGTTCCATTTTACACGCCGAATGCAGTGTAACCACCTGTCATCGTCGCAAGGATCCCAGCGGCTCGTAAAACACGATCATACCTCGATTATGAAGAAAACTATCTGCTAATTTCGTTCCTGTTTGAGATATTTCCATGTTTGATTGCTCGTTCTGTTCCACTTTAGAAGCCGAATGCTGTGCAATCTCTTCCCATCGTCGCAACAAGCCAAAAGGCTCGCAATACGCGTCCGTCTCTCGATTGTGAAGAAAATTATCTGCCATTTCATTCCTGTTTTGAATATATCGACGTCTGAGCGCTCGTTCTGACTCATTTTAAACGCCGAATGCATGGAACCACCTGTCACCGTCGCAAGAATCCCAGCGGCTCGTAAAACACGATCATCCCCCGATTATGTAGAAAAGTATCTGCAATTTCGTTCATGTTTGGAATATATCGACGTTTAAGCGCTCGTTCCGTTCCATTTCACAAGCCGAATGCTGTGCAATCACTTCCCATCGTCGCAACAAGCTAAAAGGCTCGTAAAATGCGTCCGGCTCTGGATTATGAAGAAAATTACCAGCCATTTCGTTCCTGTTTGGAATATATCGACGTTTGAGTGCTCGTTCTGTTCCATTTTACTCGCCGAATGCTTTGCAATCACTTCCCATCGTCGCAACAAGCCAAAAGGCTCGTAAAACGAGTCCGTCTCTCGATTATGAGGAAAACGGTCTGCCATTTCGTTCCTGTTTGGAGTATACCGACGTTTAAGCGCTCGTTCTGATCCATTTTACGCGACGAAAGCAGTGGAATCACTTCCCATCGTCGAAACAAGCCCTGCGGCCCGTAAATCGCGATCATCTCTCGGGTTTGACGAAAACTATCTGTCACTTCGTTCCTGTTTGTGATATTTCCATGTTTAAGCGCTCGTTCTGTTTCACTTCACACGGCAAATGCTGTGGAACCACTTGTCGTCGTCGCAACAGGCCCTGCGGCTCGTAAGACACGATAATCTCTCGAGTTTGACGAAAACTGTCTGTCATTTCGTCCCTGTTTGGAATTTATCGACGTTTGAGCGCTCGTTCTGTTCCATTTTACATGCCGAGTGCAGTGCAACGACTTGCCATCGTCGCGACAAGCCAAAAGGCTCGTAAAACGCGTCCGTCTCTCGATTATGAAGGAAACCATCTGCCATTTCGTTCCTGTTTGGAATATATCGACGTTTGAGCGCTCGTCCTGTTTCATTTAACACGCCGAATGCAGCGGAACCACCTGCCATCGTCGCAAGATGCTCAGTGGCTCGCAAAACACGATCATCCCTCGATTATGAAGAAAACTAACTGCCATTTCGTTTCTGTTTGGAATATATCGACGTTTAAGCGCTCGTTCCGTTCCATTTCACAAGCCGAATGCTGTGCAATCACTTCCCTTCGTCGCAACAAGCTAAATGGCTCGTAAAACGCGTCCGGCTCTGGATTATGAAGAAAATTAACAGCCATTTCGTTCCTGTTTGGAATATATCGACGCTTGAGTGCTCGTTCTGTTCCATTTTACACGTCGAATGCTTTGCAATCACTTCCCATCGTCGCAACAAGCCATAAGGCTCGTAAAACGTGTCTGTCTCTCGATTATGGAGAAAACTATCTGCCATTTCGTTCCTGTTTGGAATATATCGACGTTTAAGCACTGGTTCTGTTCCATTCTACCCGACGAATCCAGTGTAATCACTTCCCATCGACGAAACATGCCCTGCGGTTCGTAAAACGTGATCATCTCCCGGGCTTGACGAATACTGTCTGTCACTCCGTTCCTGTTTCAGATATTTACACGTTTAAGCGCTCGTTGTGTTCCATTTCACACGGCAAATGCTGTGGATCCACTTGCCATCGTCGAAAGAATCCCAACGTCTCGCAAAACGCGATCGTCTCTCGATTATGATGAAAACTATCTGCCTTTTTGTTCCTGTTAGGAATATATCGACGGTTGAGAGCTCGGCCTGTATCATTTTGCACGCCGAATGCAGTGGAACCACCTGCCATCGTCGCAAGAAGCCCAGCGGCTCGTAAAACACGATCATCCCTCGATTATGAAGAAAACTATCTGCCATTTCGTTCCTGTTTGGAATATATCGACGTTTGTGCGCTCGTTCTGTTCCATTTTACACGCAGAATGCATTGAAACCACTTGCTATCGTCGAAACAAGAGGAAGGTCTCGCAAAACGCGTGCCTTACGAATCCTTAAACATAGAAATATATCAAACTGGAACGAAATGGCAGATAGTATTCGTCAAACTCGGGAGATGAACGTGTTTTGCGAGACTTTCCTCTTGTTTCGGCGATAGCAAGTGGTTCCACTGCATTCGATGTGTAAAATGAAACAGGACGAGCTCTCAACCGTCGATATTTTCCAAACAGGAGCGAAATGGCAGATTGTTTCTCCATAATCCAGAGATGATCGCGTTTTACGAGAATTTTGGCTTGTTGCGAATATGGGAAATGATTGCACAGCATTCGGCTTGTAAAGCGGAACAGAACGAGCGCTTAAACGTCGATATATTCCCAACAGGAACGAAATTGCAGATAGTTTTCTTTATAATCGAGGTATGATCGAGTTTTACGAGCCGCTGGGCTTCATGCGACGATGACAGGTTGTTCCGCTGCATATGGCGTGTAAAATGAGACAGGACGAGCGCTCAAACGTCCAAAATTTCCCAACAGGAACGAAATGGCAGAAAGTTTTCTACATAATCCAGAGATGAGCACGTTTTGCGAGCCGATGGGCTTGTTTCGTCGATGGGAAGTGATGCCACTGCCTTCGGCGTGTAAAATGGTACAGAACGAGCGTTCAAAGGTCGATATTTTCCAAACAGGAGCGAAATGGCAGATTGTTTCTTCATGATCCAGAGATGATCGCGTTTTACGAGCCTTTTGGCTTGTTGCGACGATGGGAAGTGATTGCACAGCATTCGGCTTGTAGAATGGAACAGAGCGAGCGCTTAAACGTCGATATATTCCAAACAAGAACGAAATGGTAGATAGTTTTCTTCACAACCGAGGTATGATCGTGTTTTACGAACCGCTGGGCTTCATGCGACAAAGACTGATTGTTCCACTGCATTCGGCGTGTAAAATGGAACAGTGATAGCGCTAAAACGTCCATATTTTCCAAGCACGTACGAAATGGCAGATAGTTTTCGACATAATCCAGAGATGAGCTGGTTTTGCGAGCCGATGGGCCTGCTTCGACGATGGGAAGAGGATCCACTGCATTCGCCGTTTAAAGTGGATCAGAACGAGCAATCAAACATGGAAATATCTCAAACAGGTACGAAATGGCAGACAGTTTTCGTCAAACTCGAGAGATGATCGCGTTTTGCGAACCGTTGGGCTTGTTTCAACGATGGAAAGTGGTTTCAATGCATTCGGCGTGTAAAATGGAACCGAACGAACGCTCAAACGTCGATATATTCCAAACAGGAACAAAATGGCAGGTAATTTTCTTCACAATCGAGAGACGGACGCGTTTTTCGAGTCTTTTGGCTTGTTGCGACGATGGGAAGTGACTGCACAGCATTCGGCTTGTAAAATGGAACAGAACGAGCGCTTAAACGTCGATATATTCCAAGCAGGAACGAAGAGGCAGTTAGTTTCCTTCATAATCGAGGTATGATCGTGTTTTACGAGCCGCTAGGCTTCATGCGACGATGACAGGTTGTTCCACTGCATTGGGCGTGTAAAATGAGACAGGACCGGCGCTCAAACGTCGATATTTTCCAAACAGGAACGAAATGGCAGATAGTTTTCTACACAATCCAGAGATGAGCACGTTTTGCGAGCCGATGGGCTTGTTTCGTCGATGGGAAGTGATTCCACTGGATTCGTCGGGTAGAATGGAACAGAGCCAGTGCTTAAAGGTCGATATATTCCAAACAGGAACGAAATAGTAGATAGTTTTCTACATAATCAAGAGATGAGCACGTTTTGCGAGCCGATGGGCTTATTGCGACGATGACAGGTGGTTCCACTGCTTTCGGCGTGTAAAATGGATCAGTGCTAGCGCTAAAACGTCGATATATTCCCAACAGGAACGAAATTGCAGATAGTTTTCTTCATAATCGAGGGATGATCGTGTTTTACGAGCCGCTGGGCTTCTTGAGACGATGGCAGGTGGTTCCACTGCATTCGGCGTGTAAAATGAAACAGGAAGAACGCTCAAACGTCGATATATTCCAAACAGGAACGAAATGGCAGATAGTTTTCTTCATAATCGAGGGATGATCGTGTTTTACAAGCCGCTGGGCATCTTGAGACGATGGCAGGTGGTTCCACTGCATTCGGCGTGTAAACTGAAACAGGAAGAACGCTATAACGTCGATATATTCCAAACAGGAACGAAATGGCAGATAGTTTTCTTCCTAATCCAGAGTTGATCGCGCTTTGCGAGCCTTTTGGCTTGTCGCGACGATGGGTTGTGACTGCACAGCATTCGGCTTGTAGAATGGAACAGAAATAGAGCTTAAACGTCGATATATTCCAAACAGGAAAGAAATGGCAGATAGTTTTATTCCTAATCCAGAGATGATCGCGTTTTGCGAGCCTTTTGGCTTGTCGCGACGATGGGTTGTGATTGCACAGCATTCGGCTTGTAAAATGGAACAGAACGAGAGCTTAAACGTCGATATTTTCCAAACAGGAACGAAATGGTAGATGGTTTTCTACATAATCCAGAGATGAGCAGGTTTTACGAGCCTTTTGGCTTGTTTCGTCGATGGGAAGTGATTCCACTGCCTTCGGCGTGTAAAATGGTACAGAACGAGCGTTCAAAGGTCGATATTTTCCAAACAGGAGCGAAATGGCAGATTGTCTCTACATAATCCAGAGATGATCGCGTTTTACGAGCCTTTTGGCTTGTTGCGACGATGGGAAGTGATTGCACAGCATTCGGCTTGTAGAATGGAAATTAGCGAGCGCTTAAACGTCGATAAATTCCAAACAGGACCGAAATTGCAGATAGTTTTCTTCATAATCGAGGGCTGATCGTGTTTTACGAGCCGCTGGGCTTCTTGCGACAATGACAGGTGGTTCCACTGCATTCGGCGTGTGAAATGAAACAGGAAGAACGCTCAATCATCGATATATTCCAAACAGGAACGAAATGGCAGATAGTTTTCTTCCTAATCCAGAGATAATCGTGTTTTACGAGTCTTTTGGCTTGTTGCGACGATGGGAAGTGATTGCACAGCATTCGGCGTGTAAAATGGAACAGAAGAAGGACTCAAACGTCGATATATTCCAAACAGGAACGAAATGGCAGGTAATTTTCTTCATAATCGAGAGACGGACGCGTTTTACGAGCCTTTTGGCTTGTCGCGACGAAGGGAAATGATTGCACAGCATTCCGCTTGTAAAACGGAACAAAACGAGCGCTTAAACATAGAAATATCTCAAACAGGAACGAAACGGCAGATAGTATTCGTCACACTCGGGAGATGATCGCGTTTTGCGAGCCTTTCTTCTTGTTTCGGCGATAGCAAGTGGTTCCACTGCATTCGGTGTGTAAAATGGAACGCAACGAGCTCATAAACGTCGATATATTCCAAACAGAAACGAAATGGCAGATAGTTTTCTTCATAATCGGGGGATTATCGTGTTTTACGAGGCCTTGGGCTTGTTGCGACGATGGGAAGTGATTGCACAGCATTCGGCTTCTAAAATGGATCAGAACGAGCGCTTAAACGTCGATAGATTCCAAACAGGAACGAAGAGGCNAGATAGTTTTCTTCATAATCGAGGGATGATCGCGCTTTACGAGCCGCTGGGCTTCATGCGACGATGACAGGTTGTTCAATTGCATTCGGCGTGTAAAATGAAACAGAACGAACGCTCAGACGTCGATATATTCCAAACAGGAACAAAATGGCAGGTAATTTTCTTCACAATCGAGAGACGGACGCGTTTTACGAGCCTTTTGGCTTGTTGCGACGATGGGAAGTGGTTGCACAGCATTCGGCTTGTAAAATGGAACGGAACGAGCGCTTAAACGTCGTTATATTCCAAACTGGAACGAAATGGCAGATAGTTTTCTTCCTAATCCAGAGTTGATCGCGCTTTGCGAGCATTTTGGCTTGTCGCGACGATGGGTTGTGACTGCACAGCATTCGGCTTGTAGAATGGAACAGAAATAGAGCTTAAACGTCGATATATTCCAAACAGGAACGAAATGGCAGATAGTTTTATTCCTAATCCAGAGATGATCGCGTTTTGCGAGCCGTTTGGCTTGTCGCGACGATGGGTTGTGATTGCACAGCATTCGGCTTGTAAAATGGAACAGAAAGAGAGCTTAAACGTCGATATTTTCCAAACAGGAACGAAATGGTAGATGATTTTCTACATAATCCAGAGATGAGCACGTTTTGCGAGCCGAAGGGCCTGTTTCGACGATGGGAAGAGGTTCCACAGCATTCGGCTTCTAAAGTGGATCAGAACGAGCGCTTAAACGTCGATATATTCCAAACAGGAACGAAATGGCAGATAATTTTCTTCATAATCGGGAGACGGACGCGTTTTACGAGCCTTTTGGCTTGTTGCGAAGATGGGAAGTGATTGCACAGCATTCGGCTTGTAAAACGGGACAGAACGAGCCCTTAAACGTCGATATTTTCCAAACAGGAACGAAATTGCAGATAGTTTTGTTCATAATCGGGGGATTATCGTGTTTTACGGGCCGCGGGCTTCTTGCGACGATGACAGGTGGTTCCACTGCATTCAGCGTATAAAATGGAACAGAACGAGCGCTTAAACTTCGATATATTCCAAACAGGAACGAAATGGCAGGTAATTTTCTTCATAATCGAGGGATGATAGTGTTTTACGAGCCGCTGGCCTTCTTGCGACTGTGACAGGTGGTTCCACAGCATTCGGCGTGTAAAATGAGTCAACCAAACAGGAACAAAATGGCAGGTAATTTTCTTTATAATCGAGAGACGGACGCGTTTTACGAGCCTTTTGGCTTGTCGCGACGATGGGTTGTGATTGCACAGCATTCGGCTTGTAAAATGGAACGGAATGAGTGCTTAAACGTTGATATATTCCCAACAGGAACGAAATGGCAGATAGTTTTCTTCATAATCGAGAGACCAACGCGTTTTACGAGTCTTTTGGCTTGTTGCGACGATGGGAAGTGATTGCACAGCATTCGGCGTGTAAAATGGAACAGAAGAAGGACTCAAACGTCCATATATTCCAAACAGGAACGAAATGGCAGGTAATTTTCTTCATATTCGAGAGACGGACGCGTTTTACGAGCCTTTTGGCTTGTCGCGACGAAGGGAAATGATTGCACAGCATTCGGCTTGTAAAATGGAACAAAACGAGCGCTTAAACATAGAAATATCTCAAACAGGAACGAAACGGCAGATAGTATTCGTCACACTCGGGAGATGATCGCGTTTTGCGAGCCTTTCTTCTTGTTTCGGCGATAGCAAGTGGTTCCACTGCATTCGGTGTGTAAAATGGAACACAACGAGCTCATAAACGTCGATATATTCCAAACAGAAACGAAATGGCAGATAGTTTTCTTCACAATCGGGGGATTATCGTGTTTTACGAGGCCTTGGGCTTGTTGCGACGATGGGAAGTGATTGCACAGCATTCGGCTTCTAAAATGGATCAGAACGAGCGCTTAAACGTCGATAGATTCCAAACAGGAACGAAGAGGCAGATAGTTTTCTTCATAATCGAGGGATGATCGCGCTTTACGAGCCGCTGGGCTTCATGCGACGATGACAGGTTGTTCAACTGCATTCGGCGTGTAAAATGAAACAGAACGAACGCTCAGACGTCGATATATTCCAAACAGGAACAAAATGGCAGGTAATTTTCTTCACAATCGAGAGACGGACGCGTTTTACGAGCCTTTTGGCTTGTTGCGACGATGGGAAGTGGTTGCACAGCATTCGGCTTGTAAAATGGAACGGAACGAGCGCTTAAACGTCGTTATATTCCAAACTGGAACGAAATGGCAGCTAGTTTTCTTCCTAATCCAGAGTTGATCGCGTTTTGCGAGCCTTCTGGCTTGTCGCGACGATGGGTTGTGACTGCACAGCATTCGGCTTGTAGAATGGAACAGAAATAGAGCTTAAACGTCGATATATTCCAAACAGGAACGAAATGGCAGATAGTTTTATTCCTAATCCAGAGTTGATCGCGTTTTACGAGCCTTCTGGCTTGTCGCGACGATGGGTTGTGACTGCACAGCATTCGGCTTGTAGAATGGAACAGAAATAGAGCTTAAACGTCGATATATTCCAAACAGGAACGAAATGGCAGATAGTTTTATTCCTAATCCAGAGATGATCGCGTTTTGCGAGCCGTTCGGCTTGTCGCGACGATGGGTTGTGATTGCACAGCATTCGGCTTGTAAAATGGAACAGAAAGAGAGCTTAAACGTCGATATTTTCCAAACAGGAACGAAATGGTAGATGATTTTCTTCATAGTCGGGAGACGGACGCGTTTTACGAGCCTTTTGGCTTGTTGCGAAGATGGGAAGTAATTGCACAGCATTCGGCTTGTAAAGCGGAACAGAACGAGCGCTTAAACGTCGATATTTTCCAAACAGGAACGAAATTGCAGATAGTTTTGTTCATAATCGGGGGATTATCGTGTTTTACGGGCCGCGGGCTTCGTGCGACGATGACAGGTGGCTCCACTGCATTCGGCGTGTAAAATGAGTCAGGACGAGCGCTCAAACGTCGATATATTCAAAACGGGAATGAAATGGCAGATAGTTTTTTTCATAATCGAGAGACGGACGCGTTTTACGAGCCTTTTGGCTTGTTGCGACGATGGTAAGTGATTGCACAGCATTCGGAATGATAAATGGAACAGAACGAGCGCTTAAACGTCGATATATTCCAAACAGAAACGAAATGGCAGATAGATCTCATCATAATCGGGAGACCAACGCATTTTACGAGCCATTTGACTTGTTGCGACGATGGGAAGTAATTGCACAGCATTCGGCTTGTAAAGCGGAACAGAACGAGCGCTTAAACGACGATACATTCCAAACAGAAACGAAATGGCAGATAGTTTTCTTCATAATCGTGGGATGATCGTGTTTTACGAGCCGCTGGGCTTCTTGCGACGATGGCAGCTGGTTCCACTGCATTCGGCGTGTAAAACGGAACAGAACGAGCGCCCAAACGTCGCTATATTAAAAACAGGATCGAAATTGCAGATAGTTTTCTTCATAATCGAAGGATGATCGTTTTTTACGAGCCGCGGGCTGCTTGCGACGATGACAGGTGGTTCCACTGCATTCAGCGTATAAAATGGAACAGAACGAGCGCTTGAACTTCGATATATTCCAAACAGGAACGAAATGGCAGGTAATTTTCTTCATAATCGAGGGATGATAGTGTTTTACGAGCCGCTGGCCTTCTTGCGACTGTGACAGGTGCTTCCACTGCATTCGGCGTGTAAAATGAGTCAATCGTCGATATATACCAAACAGGAACAAAATGGCAGGTAATTTTCTTCATAATCGAGAGACGGACGCGTTTTACGAGCCTTTTGGCTTGTCGCCACGATGGGAAGTGATTGCACAGCATTCGGCTTGTAAAAAGGATCAGAACGAGCGCTTAAACGTCGATATTTTCCAAACAGGAACGAAATGGTAGATTGTTTTCTACATAATCCAGAGATGAGCACGATTTGCGAGCCGATGGGCCTGTTTCGACGATGGGAAGAGGTTCCACTGCATTCGGCTTCTAAAACGGAACAGAACAAGCGCTCAAACGTCGAATTATTCAAAACAGGAATGAAATGGCAGATAGTTTTCTTCATAATGGAGAGNACGGACGCGTTTTACGAGCCTTTTGGCTTGTCGCGACGATGGGTTGTGATTGCACAGCATTCGGCTTGTAAAATGGAACGGAACGAGTGCTTAAACGTCGATATATTCCCAAGAGTAACGAAATGGCAGATAGTTTTCTTCATAATCGAGAGACCAACGCGTTTTACGAGCCTTTTGGCTTGTTGCGACGATGGAAAGTGATTGCACAGCATTCGGCTTCTAAAGTGGAACAGAACGAGCAATCAAACATGGAAGAATGTCAAACAGGAACGAAATTGCAGATAGTTTTCTTCATAATCGAGAGACGGGCGCGTTTTACGAGCCTTTTGGCTCGTTGCGACGATGGGAAGTGATTGCACAGCATTCAGAATGATAAATGGAACAGAACGAGCGCTTAAACGTCCATATATTCCAAACAGAAACGAAATGGCAGAATGTTTTTTTCATAATCGAGAGACCAACGCGTTTTACGAGCCTTTTGGCTTGTTGCGACGATGGAAAGTGATTGCACAGCATTCGGCTTCTAAAGTGGAACAGAACGAGCAATCAAACATGGAAGTATGTCAAACAGGAACGAAATTGCAGGTAGTTTTCTTCATAATCGAGAGATGGGCGCGTATTACGAGCCTTTTGGCTCGTTGCGACGATGGGAAGTGATTGCACAGCATTCAGAATGATAAATGGAACAGAACGAGCGCTTAAACGTCCATATATTCCAAACAGAAACGAAATGGCAGAATGCTTTTTTCATAATCGAGAGACCAACGCGTTTTACGAGCCTTTTGGCTTGTTGCGACGATGGAAAGTGATTGCACAGCATTCGGCTTCTAAAGTGGAACAGAACGAGCAATCAAACATGGAAGTATGTCAAACAGGAACGAAATTGCAGATAGTTTTCTTCATAATCGAGAGATGATCGTGTCTTACGAGCCGCTGGGCTTGTATCGACGATGGCAGGTGGTTCCACCGCATTCGGCGTGTAAAATGAAACAGGACGAGTACTCAAACGTCGATATATTCCAAGCAGGAACGATATGGCAGATAGTTCTCTTCCTAATCCAGAGATGATCGCGTTTTGCCAGCGTTTTGGCTTGTTGCGACGGTGGGTTGTGATTGCACAGCATTCGGAATGATAAATGGAGCAGAACGAGCGCTTAAACATAGAAATATCTCAAACAGGAACGAAATGGCAGATAATTTTCTTCATAATCGAGAGACGGACGCGTTTTACGAGCCTTTTCGCTTGTTGCGACGATGGGAAGTGGTTGCACAGCATTCGGCTTGTAAAACGGAACAGAACGAGCACTCAAACGTCGATATATTTCAAAAAGGAACGAAATGGCTGATAATTTTCTTCCTAATCCAGAGATAATCGCGTTTTACGAGCCTTTTGGCTTGTTGCGTCGATGGGAAGTGATTTCACAGCATTCGGGGTGTAAAATGCAACAGAGGAAGGACTCAAACGTCGATATATTCCAAACAGGAACGAAATGGCAGGTAATTTTCTTCACAATCGAGAGACGGACGCGTTTTACGAGCCTTTTGGCTTGTTGCGACGATGGGAAGTGGTTGCACAGCATTCGGTGTGTAAAATGGAACACAACGAGCTCATAAACGTCGATATATTACAAACAGAAACGAAATGGCAGATAGTTTCCTTCATAATCGAGGTTTGATCGTGTTTTACGAGCCGCTGGGCTCCATGCGACGATGACAGGTTGTTCAACTGCATTCGGCGTGTAAAATGAAACAGGAAGAACGCTAAAACGCCGATATATTCCAAGCAGGAACGAAATGTCTGATAGTTTTCTTCATAATCGAGGGATGATCGTGTTTTACGAGCCGCTGGTCTTCTTGCGACTGTGACAGGTGGTTCCACTGCATTCGGCGTGTAAAATGAGTCAATCGTCGATATATACCAAACAGGAACAAAATGGCAGGTAATTTTCTACATAATCGAGAGACGGACGCGTTTTACGAGCCTTTTGGCTTGTCGCGACGATGGGAAGTGATTGCACAGCATTCGGCTTGTAAAATGGAACAGAACGAGCGCTTAAACGTCGATATATTCCAAACAGGAACGAAGAGGCAGATAGTTTCCTTCATAATCGAGGTTTGATCGTGTTTTACGAGCCGGGGGGCTTCATGCGACGATGACAGGTTGTTCCACTGCATTCGGCGTGGAAAATGAGACAGGGCGAGCGCGCAAATGTCGATATTTTCCAAACAGGAACGAAATGGCAGATAGTTTTCTACATAATCCAGAGATGAGCACGTTTTGCGAGCCGATGGGCCTATTTCGAGGATGGGAAGAGGTTCCACTGCATTCGGCTTCTAAAACGGAACAGAACAAGCGTTTAAACGTCGATATATTCCTATCAGAAACGAAATGGCAGATAGTTTTCTTCATAATCGAGGGATGATCGTGTCTTACGAGCCGCTGGGCATCATGCGACGATGAAGGTCGTCCCACTGCATTCGGCGTGTAAAATGAAACAGGACGAGCGCTCAAACGATTATATATTCAAAACAGGAACAAATTGCAGATAGTTTTCTTCGTAATAGAGAGACCAACGCGTTTTACGAGCCTTTTGGCTTGTTGCGAGGATGGGAAGTGATTGCACAGCATTCGGCTTGTAAAACGGAACAGAAAGAGAGCTTAGACGTCGATATCTTCCAAAGAGGAACGAAATGGTAGATGGTTTTCTACATAATCCAGAGTTGAGCACGTTTTGCGAGCCGATGGGCCTGTTTCGACGATGGGGAGAGGTTCCACGGCATTCGGCGTGTAAAATGCAACAGTTCTAGCGCTAGACGTCGATATATTCCAAACAGGAACGAAATGGCAGATAGTTTTCGTCATAATCGAGGGATGATCGTGTTTTACGAGCCATTGACTTGTTACGACGATGGGAAGTGATTGCACAGCATTCAGCTTGTAAAATGGAACAGAACGAGCAATCAAACATGGAAGTATGTCAAACAGGAACGAAATTGCGGATAGTTTTCTTCATAATCGAGGGATGATCGTGTCTTACGAGCCGCACGGCCCGTTGGGATGACGGCAAGTGGTTCCACTGCATTCGGTGTGTAAAATCGAACAGAACGAGCGCTTAAACGTAGATGTATTCCAAACAGGATCGAAGAGGCAGATAGTTTTCTTCATAATCGAGGGATGATCGCGCTTTACGAGCCGCTGGGCTTCATGCGACGATGACAGGTTGTTCATCTGCATTCGGCGTGTAAAATGAAACAGAACGAACGCTCAGACGTCGATATATTCCAAACAGGAACAAAATGGCAGGTAATTTTCTTCACAATCGAGAGACGGACGCGTTTTACGAGCCTTTTGGCTTGTTGCGACAGTGGGGTGTGATTGCACAGCATTCGGAATGTTAAATGGAACAGAACGAGCGCTTAAACATAGAAATATCTCAAACAGGAACGAAATGCCAGATAGTATTCTTCAAACTCTGGAGATGATCGCGTTTTGCGAGCCTTTCCTCTTGTTTCGGCGATAGCAGGTGGTTCCACTGCATTCGGTGTGTACAATGGAACAGAACGAGCTCTTGAACGTCGATCTATTCCAAACAGGAACGAAATTGCAGATAGCTTTCTTCATAACCGAGAGACGGGCAGGCAATTTTCTTCATAATTGAGAGACGGAAGCGTTGTACGAGCCTTTTGGCTTGTTGCGACGATGGGAAATGATTGCACAGCATTCGGCTTGTAAAACGGAACACAACGAGGGCTTAAACGTAGATATACTCCTAATAGAAACGAAATGGCAGATAGTATTCGTCAAACTCGGGAGGTGATCGCGTTTTGCGAGCCTTTCCCCTTGTTTCGGCGATAGCAAGCGGTTCCACTGCATTCGGTGTGTAAAATTGATCAGAACGAGCGCTTAAACGTCGATACTTTCCATACAGGAACGCAATTGCAGATAGTTTTCTTCATAATCGGGGGATGATCGTGTTTTACGAGCCGCTGGGATTCTTGCGACGGTGACAGGTGGTTCCACTGCATTCGGCGTGTAAAATGAGTCAGGACGAGCGCTCAGACGTCGATATATTCAAAACAGGAATGAAATGGAAGATAATTTTCTTCATAATCGAGAGACGGACGCGTTTTACGAGCCTTTTGGCTTGTTGCGACGATGGGAAGTGATTGCACAGCATTCGGCTTGTAAAACGGAACAGAACGAGCAATCAAACATGGAAATATCTCGAACAGGAACGAAAGTGCAGATAGTTTTCTTCATACTCGAGGGATGAGCGTGTTTTACGAGCCGCAGTGCTTCTTGCGACGGTGACAGGTGGTTCCACTGCATTCGGCGTGCAAAATGAGACAGAACGAGCGCTCAAACGCCGATATATCCTAAACAGGAACGAAATGGCAGGCAATTTTCTTCATAATCGATAGACGGACGCGTTTTACAAGCCTTTTCGCTTGTTGCGACGATGGGAAGTGGTTGCACAGCATTCGGGTTGTAAAACGGAACAGAACGAGCTCTTAAACGTCGATACATTCCAAACAGATACGAAATGGTAGATGGTATTCGTCTACCTCGGGAGATGATCGCGTTTTGCGAGCCATTCCTCTTGTTTCGTCGATAGCAAGTGGTTGCACTGCATTCAACGTGTAAAATGGAACAGAACGAGCACTCAAACGTCGATATATTTCAAAAAGGAACGAAATGGCTGATAATTTTCTTCCTAATCCAGAGATAATCGCGTTTTGCGAGTCTTTTGGCTTGTTGCGACGATGGGAAGTGATTGCACAGCATTCGGCGTGTAAAAGGGAACAGAAGGAGCACTCAATCGTCGATATATTCCAAACAGGAACGAAATAGCAGATAGTTTTCTTCCTAATCCAGAGATGATCGCGTTGTACGAGCCTTTTGGCTTGTCGCGACAATGGGTCGTGATTGCACAGTATTCGGCTTCTAAAGCGGAACAGAACTAGCGCTTAAACATAGAAATATCTCAAACAGGAACGCAGTGGCAGATAGTGTTCTTCAAACTCGGGAGATGATCGCGTTTTGCGAGCCTTTCCCCTTGCTTCGGCGATAGGAAGTGGTTCCACTGCATTCGGTGTGAAAAATGGAACAGAAAGATCGCTTAAACGTCGATATTTTCAAAACAGGAACGATATTGAAGGTTGTATTCTTCATAATCGAGAGCCGGTAGCGTTTTACGGAGCCTTTTGGCTTGTTGCGACGATGGGAAGTGATTGCGCAACACTCGGCTTTTGAAATGGAACGGAACGAGCGCTTAAACGTCGATAAATTCCAAACAGGACCGAAATGGCAGATATATTTCTTCCTAATCCAGAGATGATCGCGTTTTGCGAGCCTTTTGGCTTGTCGCGACGATGGGTTGTGATTGTATAGCATTCGGCTTCTAAAGTGGAACAGAACTAGCGCTTAAACATAGAAATATCTCAAACAGGAACGCAGTGGCAGATAGTGTTCGTCAAACAAGGGAGATGATCGCGTTTTGCGAGCCTTTCCCATTGTTTCGGCGATAGCAAGTGGTTCCACTGCATTCGGTGTGTAAAATTGAACAGAACGAGCACTCAAACGTCGATATATTCCAAACAGGAACGAAATGGCAGGTAATTTTCTTCATAATCGAGAGACGGACGCGTTTTACGAGCCTTTCGGCTTGTTGCGACGAAGGGAAGTGATTGCACAGCATTCGGCTTGTAAAATGGAACAAAACGAGCGCTTAAACATAGAAATATCTCAAACAGGTACGAAGCGGCAGATAGTATTCGTCAA
Organism: Bombus haemorrhoidalis; assembly: GCA_014825975.1. Taxonomy (NCBI): domain Eukaryota; kingdom Metazoa; phylum Arthropoda; class Insecta; order Hymenoptera; family Apidae; genus Bombus; species Bombus haemorrhoidalis. The sequence goes on from JACXIS010001318.1 coordinate 143,609, forward strand.
ACTTGGGAGGTGATCGCGTTTTGCGAGACTTTCCCATTGTTTCGGCGATAGCAAGTGGTTCCACTGCATTCGTTGTGTGAAATGGATCAGAACTAGCGCTTAAACGTCGATAGTTTCCTAACAGGAACGAAATTGCAGAAATTTTTCTTCATAATCGGGGGATGATCGTGTTTTGCGAGCCGCTGGGATACTTGCGACGGTGACAAGTGGTTCCACTGCATTCGGCGTTTAAAATGAGTCAGAACGAGCGCTCAAACGTCGATATATTCAAAACAGGAATGAAATGGCAGATAATTTTCTTCACAATCGAGAGACGGACGCGTTTTGCGAGCCTTTTGGCTTGTTGCGACGATGGGAAGTGATTGCACAGCATTCGGCTTCTAAAGTGGAACAGAACGAGCAATCAAACATGCAAATATCTCAAGCAGGAACGAAAGTGCAGATAGTTTTCTTCATACTCGAGGGATGAGCGTGTTTTACGAGCCGCAGTGCTTCTTGCGACGGTGACAGGTGGTTCCACTGCATTCGGCGTGCAAAATGAGACAGGACGAGCGCTCAAACGCCGATATATCCTAAACAGGAACGAAATGGCAGGTAATTTTCTTCATAATCGATAGACGGACG
>JACXIS010001408.1:0-14125 GCA_014825975.1 Bombus haemorrhoidalis
CCAAATACTGTGCAATCACTCCTCAACGTTGACACAATCAGAGCGGCACGCAAAACGCCATCATTTCTAGATTGTGATGAAAAATAACTGCAATTTCGTCCCTGCTTGAGATATTTCGACGTTTATACGCTCGTTCTGGTCCATTTTACACGCCAAATACTATTCAATCACGTCTCAACTTCGGCACAATCCCAGCGGCGCGCAAAACGCCATCATTTCTAGATTGTAATGGCAACTAGCTGCAATTTCGTCCCTGCTTGAGATATTTCGACGTTTACACGCTCGTTCTGTTCCATTTTACTCGCCAAATACTGTACAATCATTTCTCAGCGTGGACACAACCCAGCGGCTCGCAAAACTCCATCGTTTCTAGATTGTGATGAAAATTAACTGCAAATTCGTCCCTGTTTGAGATATTTCGACGCTTAGACGCTCCTTCTATTCCACTTTGCTCGCCAAATACTGTGCAATCACTCCTGAATGTGGACACAACCCAACGGCTCGCAAGACTCCATCGTTTCTACATTGTGATGAAAACTAACTGAAATTTCGACCCTGTTTGAGATATTTCGACGCTTAGAGGCTCCATCTGTTCTACTTTGCTCGCCAATTACTGTGCAATCACTCCTCAACTTTGACACAATCAGACCGGCACGCAAAACGCCATCATTTGTAGATTGTGATGAACAATAACTGCAATTTCGTCCCTACTTGAGATATTTCGACGTTTATACGCTCGTTCTGGACCATTTTACTCGCCAAATACTATTCAATCACGTCTCAACTTCTGCACAATCCCAGCGGCACGCAAAACGCTATCATTTCTAGATTGTTATGAAAACTAGCTGCAATTTCGTCCCTGGTTGAGATATTTCGACGCTTATACGCTCGTTCTGTTCCATTTTACACGCCAAATACTATGCAATCACTTCTTAACGTGGACACAATCCCAACGGCGCGCAAAACGCCATCGTTTCTAGATTGTGATGAAAACTAACTGTGATTTCGTCCCTGCTGGAGATGTCTCAACGTCTCAGCTCCCTTTCTGTGGCATTTTGCACGACAAATACTGTGCAATCACACCTCATCGTTGACACCATCAGAGCGGCACGCAAAACGCCATCATTTCTAGATTCCGATCAAAAATAACTGCAATATCGTCCCTGCTTGAAATATTTCGACGTTCAAACTTGCGTTCTGTTCCATTTTACACGCCGAATACTGTGCAATCACTCCAGAACGCGGACACAGTCAGAGCGGCACGCAAATCGCCATCGTTTCTAGATTGTGATGAAAGCTAACTGCAATTTCGTCCCTGTTTGGCATACTTCGACGTTTAAACGCACTTTGTGTTCCATTTTACACGCCGAATACTGTGCAATCACTCCACAACGCGGACACAATACCAACGACGCGCAAAACGCCATCGTTTCTAGATTGTGATAAAAAATAACCGCAATTTCGTCCCTGCTTGAGATATCTCGACGTTCAAACTTGCGTTCTGTTCCATTTTACACGCCAAATACAGTGCAGTCACTGCTCAACGTGGACACAATCCCAGCGGCACGCAAAACGCGATCGTTGCTAGATTGTGATGAAAACTAACTGCAATTTCGTCCCTGTTTGAGATACTTAGGCGTTTAAACGCTCGTTCTGTTCCATACTACACGCCGAATACTGTGCAATCACTCCACAACGCGGACACAATCCCAACGGCGCGCAAAACGCCATCGTTTCTAGATTGTGATGAAAACTAACTGTAATTTCGTCCCTGTTTGAGATGTTTCAACGTTTCAGCTCCCTTTCGGTGGCATTTTGCACGACAAATACTGTGCGATCACTCCTCATCGTTGACACAATCAGAGCGGCACGCAAAACGCCATCATTTCTAGATTGTAATGAAAAGAACCTGCAATTTCGTCCCTGCTTGAGATTTTTCGACGTTTATACACTCGTTCTGTTCCATTTTACAAATACTGTGCAATCTCTTCTTAACGTGGACACAATCCCAGCGGCTGGCAAAACGCCATCGCTTCTAGATTGTTATGAAAGCTAACTGTAATTTCGTCCCTGCTTGAGATGTTTCAACGTTTCAGCTCCCTTTCTGTGGCATTTTGCACGACAAACATTGTGCAATCACTTCTCAACTAGTACACATTCCCAACAGCCCGCAAAACGACATCGTTTCTAGATTGTTATGAAAACTAACTGCAATTTCGTCCCTGTTGGATATATTTCGTCGTATAAATGCTCGTTCTGTTCCATAGTACACGCGGAATGCTGTGCAATCACTGCTGAACGTGTACACAATCCCAGCGGCACGCAAGACGCCATCGATTCTAGATTGTGATGAAAAATAACTACAATTTCGTCCCTGATTGAGATATTTCGACGTTTACACGCTCGTTCTGTTGCATTTTACTCGCCAAATACTGTGCAATCACTTCTCAACTAGTACACATTCCCAACAGCCCGCAAAACGACATCGTTTCTAGATTGTTATGAAAACTAACTGCAATTTCGTCCCTGTTGGAGATATTTCGTCGTATAAACGCTCTTTCTGTTCCATAGTACACGCGGAATGCTGTGCAATCACTTCTCAGCGTGTACACAATCCCAGCCGCACGCATAACGCCATCGTTTCTGGATTGTGATGAAATCGAGCTGAAATTTCGACCCTGTTTGAGATATTTCGACGTTTGGACGCTTCTTCTGTTCCATTTTGCACGCCAAATACTGTGCAGTCACTCGTCAACGTCGACACAACCCAACGGCTCCAAAAACGGCATCGTTTATATTGTGATGAAAACTAACTGCAATTTCGTCCCTGTTTGGGATACTTCGACGTTTAAGCACACTTTGTGTCCCATTTTACACGCCAAATACTGTGCAATCACTTCTTAACGTGTACACAATCGCAGCGGCTCGCAAAACGCCATCGTTTCTAGATTGTGATGAAAACTAACTGCAATTTCGTCCCTGTTTGAGATATTTCGACGTTCAAGCTTGCGTTCTGTTCCATTTTACACGCCGAAAACTGTGCAATCACTTCTCAACTAGTACACATTCCCAACAGCCCGCAAAACGACATCGTTTCTAGATTGTTATGAAAACTAACTGCAATTTCGTCCCTGCTTGAGATGTTTCAAAGTTTCAGCTCCCTTTCTGTGGCATTTTGCACGACAAATACTGTGCAATCACTCCTCATCGTTGACACAATCAGAGCGGCACGCAAAACGCCATCGTTTCTAGATTGTGATGAAAACTAACTGCAATTTCGTCTCTGTTTGAGATATTTCGACGTTTATACGCACGTTCTGCTCCATTTCACATGCGACATAGTGTGCAATCACTTCTTAACAATCCCAATGGCTCGCAACATGCTATCATTCCTAGATTCTGATGAAACATAACTGCAATTTCATCCCTGCTTGAGATATTTCGACGTTTATACGCTCGTTCTGTTGCATTTTACTCGCCAAATACTGTGCAATCACTTCTCAGCGTGGACACAATCCTATCGGCACGCAAAACGCCATCGTTTCTAGATTGTTATGAAAACTAGCTGCAATTTCGTCCCTGTTTGAGATATTTCGACGTTAAAACTCGCGTTCAGTTCCACTTTACATGCCAAATACAGTGCAATCAGTCCACAACGTAGACACAATCCCAGCAGCACGCAAAACGCCATCATTTCCTGATAATAATGAAAACTAGCTACTATTTCGTCCCTGTTTGGGATATTTCGACGTATATACGCTCGTTCTGTTCCATTTTACACGGCGAAGACTGTGCAATAACTTGCCAACGGCGAATGAAGTCCAGTGGATGGATAAACGCCATCGTTTCTCGTTTTCCGCGATAATTAAATGCAATTTCGTCCCTGTTTCTGATATTTCGACGTTTCGACGCTACTTATGTTCCATTTTACTGGCCAAATACAGTGCGATCACTCCACAACGCGGACACAATCCCAACGGCTCGCAAAACGCCATCGTGTCCTGATTCTGATGAAAACTAACTGCAATTTCGTCCCTGCTTGTGATATTTCGACGTTTATACGCTCCTTCTGTTCCACTTTACATGCCAAATACAGTGCAATCAGTCTACAACGTAGACACAATCCCAGCGGCACGCAAAACGCCATCATTTCTTGATAGTAGTGAAAACTAGCTACTATTTCGTCCCTGTTTGGGATATTTCGACGTATAAACGCTCGTTCTGTTCCACTTTACACGGCGAAGACTGTGCAATAACTTGCCAACGGCGAATGAAGTCCAGTGGATGGATAAACGCCATCGTTTCTCGTTTTCCGCGATAATTAAATGCAATTTCGTCCCTGTTTGAGATATTTCGACGTTTAGACGCTACTTATGTTCCATTTTACTGGCCAAATACAGTGCGACCGCTCCACAACGCGGACACAATCCCAACGGCACGCAAAACTCCATCGTTTCTGCATTGTGATGAAAATTAACTGAACTTTCGTCCCTGTTTGCGATATTTCGACGTTAAGACGCTCCTTCTGTTCCACTTTGCTTGCCAAATACTGTGCAATCACGCCTCAACGCTGACACAATCAGAGCAGCACGCAAAACGCCATCATTTCTAGATTGTGATGAAAAATCACTGTAATTTCGTCCTTGCTTGAGATATTCCGACGTTTATACGCTCGTTCTTGTCCATTTTACACGCCAAATACAATGCATTTACTTTTTAACGTCGACACAATCCCAGCTGCACGCAAAACGCCATCATTTCTAGATTGTGATGAAAAATAACTGCAATTTCGTCCCTGCTTGAGATATTCCGACGTTTATACGCTCGTTCTTGCCCATTTTACACTCCAAATACTATGCAATCACTTCTTAACGTGGACCCTATCCCAGCGGCACGCAAAACGCCATTATTTCTTGATTGTGATGAAAACTATCTGCGATTTCGTCCCTGCTTCAGATATTGCGACGATTATACGCTCATTCTGTTCTATTTTGCACGCCAAATACTATGCAATCAATTCTTAACGTGGACACAATCTCAACGGCTCGCAAAACGCCATCGTTCCCAGATTGTGATGGAAACTAAATGCAATTTTGTCCCTGCTTAAGTTATTTCGACGTTTATACGCTCCTTCTGTTCCACTTTACATGCCAAATACAGTGCAATCGGTCCACAACGTAGACACAATCCCAGCGGCACGCAAAACTCCATCGATTCTATATTGTGATGAATACTAACAGTAATTTCGACCCAGCAGGAGATATTTCGACGTTTCAACATCCTTTCTGTCCATTTTACACGCCGAATACTGTGCAATAACTTGCCAACGGCGAATGAAGTCCAGTGGAACGCAAAACATCATTGTTTCTCGTTTTTTGCGGTAGCTAAATGCATTTTCGTCCCTGTTTGAGATATATCGACGTTTAGACGCTCCTTATGTTCCATTTTACACGCCAAACATTGTACAATCATTTCTCAACGGCGAATGAAGTCCAGTGGATCGCAAAACGCCATCGTATCTCGTTTTTCGCGATAGATAAATGCAATTTCGTCCCTGTTCGAGATATGTCGACGCTTAGACGCTCCTTCTGTTTCATTTTACACGCCGAATACTGTACAATCACTTGCCAACGGCGAATGAATACCAGTGGATCATAAAAGGCCATCTTTTCTCGTTTTTTGCGATAGCTAAATGCAATTTCGTCCCTGTTTGAGATATTTCGACGCTTAAACGCTCGTTCTGTTCCATTTTGCACGGCGAATACACCTTAATCACTTGTCATCGGCGAGTGAAGTCCACTCTCTCGCAAAACGCCATCGTTTCTCGTTTCTTACGAAAACTAAATGCAATTTCGTTCCTGTTTGAGATATTTTGACATTTAAACGCACGTTCTGTTCCATTTTGCACGCCGAATACACTGCAACCACATCTCAACGGCGAATCAAGTCCAACGACTCGCAAAATGCGATAGTTTCTCGCTTTCGAATAAAACTAAATGCAATTTCGTCCCTGTTTGAGATATTTCGACGCTTAAACGCTCGTCCTGTACCATTATGCACGCCGAATACACTGCAACCACTTCTCAACTGCGAATCAAGTACAACGACTCGCAAAATGCGATAGTTTCTCGCTTTTGAATAAAACTAAATGCAATTTCGTCCCTGTTTGAGATATTTCGACGCTTAAACGCTCGTTCTGTTCCATTTTGCAAGCCGAATACACTGCAACCACATCTCAACGGCGAATCAAGTCCAACGACTCGCAAAACGTGAGCATTTCTCGCTTTCGAATAAAACAAAATGGAATTACGTCCCTGTTTGAGATATTTCGACGCTTAAACGCTCGTTCTGTTCCATTTTGCACGGCGAATACACTTTAATCACTTGTCATCGGCGAGTGAAGTCCACTCTCTCGCAAAACGCCATCGTTTCTCGTTTTTTACGAAAACTAAATGCAATTTCGTTCCTGTTTGAGATATTTTGACGTTTAAACGCTCGTTCTGTTCCATTTTGCACGCCGAATACACTGCCACCACATCTCAACGGCGAATCAAGTCCAACGACTCGCAAAATGCGATAGTTTCTCGCTTTTGAATAAAACTAAATGCAATTTCGTCCCTGTTTGAGATATTTCGACGTTAAAACGGTCGTTCTGTTCCATTTTACACGGCGAATACACTTTAATCACTTGCCTTCGGCGAGTGAAGTCCCGCCTCTCGCAAAACGCCATCGTTTCTCGCTTTTTACAAAAACCAAATGCAATTTCGTCCCTGTTTGAGATATTTCGACATATAAACGCTCGTCCTGTTCCATTATGCACGCCGAATACACTGCAATCACTTCTCAACTGTGAATCAAGTACAACTTCTCGCAAAATGCGATCGTTTCTCGCTTTTGAATAAAACTATATGCAATTTCGTCCCTGTTTGAGATATTTCGACGTTTAAACGCTCGTTCTGATCCATTTTATACGGCGAATACACTTTAATCACTTGCCATCGGCGAGTGAAGTTCAGTCTCTCGCAAAACGCCATCGTTTCTCTTTTTTTCTAAAACCAAATGCAATTTCGTCCCTGTTTGAGATATTTCGACGTATAAACGCTCGTTCTGTTCCATTTTGCACGCCGAGTACACTGCAATCACTTCTCAACGGCGAATCAAGTCCAACGACTCGCAAAACGCGAGCATTTCTCGCTTTCGAATAAAACAAAATGGAATTACGTCCCTGTTTGAGATATTTCGACGTTAAAACGGTCGTTCTGTTCCATTTTACACGGCGAATACACTTTAATCACTTGCCTTCGGCGAGTGAAGTCCCGCCTCTCGCAAAACGCCATCGTTTCTCGCTTTTTACAAAAACCAAATGCAATTTCGTCCCTGTTTGAGATATTTCGACATATAAACGCTCGTCCTGTTCCATTATGCACGCCGAATACACTGCTATCACTTCTCAACTGCGAATCAAGTACAACTTCTCGCAAAATGCGATCGTTTCTCGCTTTTGAATAAAACTATATGCAATTTCGNTCCCTGTTTGAGATATTTCGACGTTTAAACGCTCGTTCTGATCCATTTTATACGGCGAATACACTTTAATCACTTGCCATCGGCGAGTGAAGTTCAGTCTCTCGCAAAACGCCATCGTTTCTCTTTTTTCTAAAACCAAATGCAATTTCGTCCCTGTTTGAGATATTTCGACGTATAAACGCTCGTTCTGTTCCATTTTGCACGCCGAGTACACTGCAATCACTTCTCAACGGCGAATCAAGCACAACGACTCGCAAAATCCCATCGTTTCACGTTTTTTACGAAAACTAAATGCAATTTCGTTCCTGTTTGTGACATTTCGACGTTTAGACGCTCCTTATGTTCCATTTTGCACGACGAGCACGTTGCAATCATTCCTCAACGTGGACACTATCCCAGCGGCACGCAAAACTAGATCGTTTCTAGATTGTGATGAAAACTAACTGCTATTTCGACCCTGTTTCAAATATTTCGACGTTTAAACGCTCGTTCTGTTCCATTTTACACGCCAAATAAAGTGCAATCACTCCTCAACGTGGACACAATCCCAGCGGCACGCAAAACGCCATCGTATCTAGATTGTGATGAAAACTAACTGAAATTTCGTCTCTGCTTGAGATATTTCAACGTTTCAACGCCCTTTCTGATGCATTTTGCACGCCAAACATTTTGCAATCAATTCTCAATGTGTACACAATCCCAACTGCTCGCAAAACGCCATCGTTTCTAGATTGTGATGAAAACTAACTGCAATCTCGTCCCTGCTTCAGATATTTTGACGATTATACGCTCATTCTGTTGTATTTTGTACGCCGAAGACAGTGCAATCACACCTCAGCGTGGTCACAATCACAGCGGCAAGCAAAACGCCATCGATTCTAGATTGTAATGATAACTAACTGCAATTTCGTCCCTGTTTGAGATACTTCGGCGTTTAAACGCTCGTTCTTTTCCATACTTCACGCCGAATACTGTGCAATCACTTCTCAAGGTGTACACAATCCCAGCCGCACGCAAAACGCCATCGTATCTAGATTGTGATGAAGTCCAATTGATATTTCGACCCTGTGTGAGATATCTCGACGTTTAAACGCTCCTTCTATTCCACTTTACATGCCAAATACAGTGCAATCAGTCCACAACGTAAACACAATCCCAACTGCTCGCAAAACGCCATCGTTTCTAGATTGTGATGAAAGCTAACTGCAATCTCGTCCCTGCTTCAGATATTTCGACGTTTAAACGCTCCTTCTGTTCCACTTTACATGCCAAATACAGTGCAATTAGTCCACAACGTAGACACAATCCCAGCGGCACGCAAAACGCCATCATTTCTTGATTGTAATAAAAACTAGCTGCTATTTCGAGACTGTTTCAGATATTTCGACGTTTACTCGCTCGTTCTGTTCCATTTTACACGCCAAATAAAGAGCAATCACTCCTCAACGTGGACACAATCCCAGCGGCACGCAAAACGCCATCGTATCTAGATTGTGATGAAAACTAACTGAAATTTCGTCTCTGCTTGAGATATTTCAACGTTTCAACGCCCTTTCTGATGCATTTTGCACGCCAAACATTTTGCAATCAATTCTCAATGTGTACACAATCCCAACTGCTCGCAAAACGCCATCGTTTCTAGATTGTGATGAAAACTAACTGCAATCTCGTCCCTGCTTCAGATATTTTGACGATTATACGCTCATTCTGTTGTATTTTGTACGCCGAAGACAGTGCAATCACACCTCAACGTGGTCACAATCACAGCGGCAAGCAAAACGCCATCGATTCTAGATTGTAATGATAACTAACTGCAATTTCGTCCCTGTTTGAGATACTTCGGCGTTTAAACGCTCGTTCTTTTCCATACTACACGCCGAATACTGTGCAATCACTTCTCAAGTGTACACAATCCCAGCCGCACGCAAAACGCCATCGTATCTAGATTGTGATGAAGTCCAATTGATATTTCGACCCTGTGTGAGATATCTCGACGTTTAAACGCTCCTTCTATTCCACTTTACATGCCAAATACAGTGCAATCAGTCCACCACGTAAACACAATCCCAACTGCTCGCAAAACGCCATCGTTTCTAGATTGTGATGAAAACTAACTGCAATCTCGTCCCTGCTTCAGATATTTCGACGTTTAAACGCTCCTTCTGTTCCACTTTACATGCCAAATACAGTGCAATTAGTCCACAACGTAGACACAATCCCAGCGGCACGCAAAACGCCATCATTTCTTGATTGTAATAAAAACTAGCTGCTATTTCGAGACTGTTTCAGATATTTCGACGTTTACTCGCTCGTTCTGTTCCATTTTACACGCCAAATGCCATGCAATTACTTGCCAACGGCGAATGATGTCCAGTGAATCGTAAGACGCCGTCGTTTCTCGTTTTTTGCGATAAGTAACTGCAATTTGGTCCCGGTTTGAGATATTTGGACGTTTACACGCTCCTTCTGTTCCATTTTACAAGCCAAATACAGTGCACTCACTTCTCAGCGTGAAGACGCGCGCAACGGCTAGCGTAACATGTTCATTTATAGATTGAGACGAAAACTAACTGCAACTTCGTTCCTGTTTGTGTTAATTCGGCGTTTAAACACTCCTTCTGTCCCGCCTTACACGCCGAATATTGTGCAATCATGTGCCAACGACGAATGAAGTCCAGTGGCTCGAAAACGCCATCGTTTCTCGTTTTTTGCTAAAATTAAATGAAATTTCGTCCCTGTTTTTGACATTTCGACGTTTAGACGCTCCTTATGTTCCATTTTGCACGCCGAGCACGTTGCAATCACTTCTCAATTTGGACACAATCCCAACGGCACGCAAAACGCCATCGTATCTAGAACGTGATGAAAACTAACTGTAATTTCGTCCCTGTTTGAGATATTTCAACGTCTCAACGTCCTCTCTGTTGCATTTTGCACGCCAAATATTGTGCAATCACTTCTCAAAGTGTACATAATTCCAACGGTTCGCAAAACGCCGTAGTTTCTAGATTGTAATGAAAACAAACTGCAATTTGGTCCCTGCGCCAGATATTTCGAAGTTTTAACGCCCATTCTGTTGCACTTTGCACGCCAAATATTGTACAATCACTTCTCAATGTGGACACAATCCCAGCGGCACGCAAAACGCCATCGTTTCTAGATTGTGATGAAATCTAACTGTAATTTCGTCCCTGTTTGAGATATTTCGACGTTTAGACGCTCCTTCTGTTCCATTTTGCACGCCAAATACAATGCATACACTCCTCAACGCGGACACAATACCAACGGCCCGAAAAACGCCATCGTTTCTAGATCGTGATGAAGACTAACTGCAATTTCGACACTGTTTGAGATATTACGACGTATAAATGCTAGTTCTGATCCATTTTACACGCCAAATAAAGTGCAATCACTCCTCAACGTGGACACAATACCAACGGCCCGAAATACGCCATCGTTTCTAGATTGTGATAAAGACTAACTGCAATTTCGACCTTGTTTGAGATATTACGACGCTTAAGCGATCTTTCTGTTCCATTTTGCACATCGAATACTGCGCAATCACTTCTCAGCGTGGACACAATCCCAACTGCTCGCAAAACGCCATCGTTTCTAGACTGTGATTAAAACTAATGGCAATTTCGTCCCTGTTTGAGATATTTCGACGTATAAACGCTCGTTCTGTACCATTTTACACGCCGAATACACTGCAGTCGCTTCTCATCCGCGAATCAAGTCCAACGACTCGCAAAACGCGAGCGTTTCTCGCTTTTGAATAAAACTAAATGGAATTCCGTCCCTGTTTGAGATATTTCGATGTTTAAACGCTCGTTCTGTTCCATTTTACACGGCGAATACACTGCATCCACTTCTCAACGGCGAATCAATACAACGACACGCAAAATGCGACCGTTTCTCGATTTTGAATACAACTAAATGCAATTTCGTCCCTGTTTAAGATATTTCGACGCTTAGACTCTCGTTCTGTTCCATTTTGCACGCCGAATACACTGCAATCGCTTCTCAACGACGAATCAAGTCCAACGACTCGCAAAATGTGATCGTTTCTCGCTTTTGAAGAAAACAAACTGCAGTTTCGTCCCTGTTTGAGATATTTTGACGTTTAAGCGCTCGTTCTGTTCCATTTTGCACGCCGAATACACTGCAATCACATCTCAACTTCGAATCAGCGACTCGCAAAATGCGAGCGTTTCTTGGTTTTGGAGAAAACTAACTGCATTTTCGTCCCTGTTCGAGATATTTCGACGTTTAGACGCTCGTTCTGTTCCAATTTGCACGCCGAATACACTGGAATCACTTGCCATCGGCGAGTGAAGTTCAGTCTCTCGCAAAACGCCATCGTTTCTCTTTTTTTCTAAAACCAAATGCAATTTCGTCCCTGTTTGAGATATTTCGACGTATAAACGCTCGTTCCGTTCCATTTTGCAAACCGAATACACTGCAGTCACTAGCTAACGGCGAGTGAAGTACAGTCTCTCGCAAAACGCCATCGTTTCTCTTTTTTTCTAAAACCAAATGCAATTTCGTCCATGTTTGAGATATTTCGACGTATAAACGCTCGTTCTGTTCCATTTTGCACGCCGAGTACACTGCAATCACTTCTCAACGGCGAATCAAGCACAACGACTCGCAAAATCCCATCGTTTCTCGCTTTTGAATAAAACTATATGCAATTTCGTCCCTGTTTGAGATATTTCTACGTTTAAACGCTCGTTCTGATCCATTTTATACGGCGAATACACTTTAATCACTTGCCATCGGCGAGTGAAGTTCAGTCTCTCGCAAAACGCCATCGTTTCTCTTTTTTTCTAAAACCAAATGCAATTTCGTCCATGTTTGAGATATTTCGACGTATAAACGCTCGTTCTGTTCCATTTTGCACGCCGAGTACACTGCAATCACTTCTCAACGGCGAATCAAGCACAACGACTCGCAAAATCCCATCGTTTCACGTTTTTTACGAAAACTAAATGCAATTTCGTCCCTGTTTGTGACATTTCGACGTTTAGACGCTCCTTATGTTCCATTTTGCACGCCGAATACACTGCAACCACATATCAACGGCGAATCAAGTCCAACGACTCGCAAAACGCGAGCGTTTCTCGCTTTCGAATAAAACAAAATGGAATTACGTCCCTGTTTGAGATATTTCGACGTTAAAACGGTCGTTCTGTTCCATTTTACACGGCGAATACTGTGCAATCACTTCTTAACTGTGAATGAAGTCCAGTGGATCGCAAAACGCCATCGTATCTAGATTGTGATGAAAACTAACTCTAATTTCGTCCCTGCTTGAGATATTTCGACGTCTCATCGCCCTTTCTGTTGCATTTTGCACGCCAAACATTGTGCAATCACTTCTCAACGGTGAATGAAGTCCAGTGGATCGCAAAACGCCATCGTTTCTCGTTTTTTGACATAACTAACTGCAATTTGGTCCCTGTTTGAGATATTTCGATGTTTAAACGCTCGTTCTGTTCCATTTTGCACGGCGAATACAGTACAATCACTTGCCATCGGCGAGTGAAGTCCAGTCTCTCGCTAAACGCCATTGTTTCTCGTATTTTACGAAAACTAAATGGAATTTCGTCCCTGTTTGAGATATTTCGACGTATAAACGCTCGTTCTGTTCCATTTTGCACCCCGAATACACTGCATCCACTTCTCAACGGCGAATCAAGTCCAGCGACTCGCAGAATGCGATCGTTTCTTGGTTTTGGAGAAAACTAACTGCATTTTCGTCCCTGTTCGAGATATTTCGACGTTTAGACGCTCGTTCTGTTCCAATTTGCACGCCGAATACACTGGAATCACCTGCCAAAGGCGAGTGAAGTCCACTCTCTCGCAAAACGCCATCGTTTCTCGTTCTTTACGAAAACTAAATGCAATTTCGTTCCTGTTTGAGATATTTTGACATTTAAACGCTCGTTCTTTTCCATTTTGCACGCCGAATACACTGCAACTACATCTCAACGGCGAATCAAGTCCAACGACTCACAAAATGTGATCGTTTCTCGCTTTTGAAGAAAGCAAACTGCAATTTCGTCCCTGTTTGAGATATTTTGACGTTTAAGCGCTCGTTCTGTTCCATTTTGCACGCCGAATACACTGCAATCACATCTCAACTTCGAATCATGTCCAGCGACTCGCAGAATGCGATCGTTTCATGGTTTTGGAGAAAACTAACTGCATTTTCGTCCCTGTTCGAGATATTTCGACGTTTAGACGCTCGTTCTGTTCCAATTTGCACGCCGAATACACTGGAATCACCTGCCAAAGGCGAGTGAAGTCCACTCTCTCGCAAAACGCCATCGTTTCTCGTTTTTTACGAAAACTAAATGCAATTTCGTCCCTGTTTGAGATATTTCGACGCTTAAACGCTCGTTCTGTTCCATTTTACACGGCGAATACACTTTAATCACTTGCCTTCGGCGAGTGAAGTCCCGCCTCTCGCAAAACGCCATCGTTTCTCCTTTTTTGCAAAAACCAAATGCAATTTCGTCCCTGTTTGGGATATTTCGACATATAAACGCTCGTCCTGTTCCATTATGCACGCCGAATACACTGCAATCACTTC
>JACXIS010001409.1:14129-38842 GCA_014825975.1 Bombus haemorrhoidalis
ATATACCAGCAGATATTTGTAGATTCGAAGAATATTCGTTATCAATGGAATCTGTGGTGATCCTTTCTATCGGAACCACTGCGACAATATCGACTTTTGACCGTTAAGTATGGACTGCATCCGTACAATAACTCGCGAAGGACGAAGGATCAAATTATCCTCTAGCGTTAGTTCTTAGTAACCCAATTTATGTATACGGTTCGGCGTTTCACAGTTATCACGACGATTCACAGTTAGCATGTCAAACGCGTGATCCCGTGACTGCTCTGTTGAGAGAAGGTGGGTTTAAATTGCGAAAATGGGCCAGTAACTGCCCTGCATTAATTGCCGATATTGATTCCTCGGGTCACGGTCTCGCAGCTATAAGCCGCTATTACCCGACGACTATTTAAAGGTCCTTGCTATAAATTGGAGTCCCGAAACGGACTCTTTTCGTTTCGATATTGTTATTAGTAACGTCGTTTCGCTAACCAAACGGAAAATTTATTCAACAATCGCATGATTTGATGATCCGCTTGAATGGGTTGCTCCCGTTGTTGCCATTGCCAAAATCCTGATGCAACGTCTCTGGTTGCAGAAGTGTGGCTGAGACGATACTATCTCAAACGAGCTCTATGATACGTGGACAACGTATTCTACCCAACTACCCTTTCTCCTTCCTATGAACCCTATGAATCTACCTCGATAGACAAAACATGCAAATTCTTAAAACGGGGTTGCACGTCTTCGCAGATGCCATGTCTATGCGATAGTTATTTCCTCTCGCGTTAGCACTAAACACGCATTATATTGTTGTCTCTCTCCTCGGTTCTAAGTCTACAGTAACTCCGCTCAAATCATTAACAATTCCGCGGCTTGAACTGTGTGGAGTTTCTCGCTTGATGGCCTTCATACGAGCTTCTTTTGGTGTTTTTAAATGCAAGTTGAATGGCTGAACCGATTCTATGATTACTCTCGCATGGTTAAGTCAACTCGGTTCTCACTAAGAAACATTTAGAAACGCTTACCACAATGTCAATAGCACCACAGTTTATTCGACCAGTCGATCTGTGGATGCCATAAGCAAATATCTAGCTTATGGGTGATTCTCCACAGAAGATGAAATCGTAGAGGCATCGTAGCTTCCGTATGATTAGATTTCTTTCGTGATTGCTTGATTGATATTATCGCCGATTTGTATGTGATAGCATCAGCTGGTTCCGCGTAACCTGGACTGTTCTGCCTAAACTCTGGTTTCAGGAGGCTATGCATAGAATGCGCTGATTCGTCCTTCCTGGCGAGTTCATCGATGGGAGGCCAAGTGAAACGGTTGCTATATGCATGTTGTCAATTAACACTGCCAAAATTGAGGCAAGAATTTTGGCTTCTACGAGCATGGCCTACTATTGATTAAGTTTTATATAATTGCGTGATATGCACGCAAGAGCGCGCGATAATTCCATCACAGTTGATGGGAGATCTTCCTTCGGTGCGCATTGCTCGTACAGAAAGAGCGTTTTTACATTGCAGCGTGAATTATGCGAGCCCAATCCTTGTCCGAACGAACCCCGGTAGCAAACACAAATTGACAAAAGCATTATTTATATGCAGGACAACTCGCCCCTGCCGTTGCCATCGACCTCGAATTGGCAGGGTCATACACAGCCGATGCGTTTGAGCTCTCGTTTCGGTTTACCGGTCGCTATGTATAGCGATAATGGAACTACTTTTCAGGGCGTCGCTAATGATGTGACCGCTACGTTTGGAGCCGCAACACGCGATTCGAATTTGCTCAATAAATTCGCGAGTGACCAGGTAACATGAAACTTCGTTGCTCTCTCAGCTTCTCATTTCGGCCGGAAGCCGGAATTCGAAGCATGAAATCTCATTTAAAACGACTATCGTCTTGTATCAGACCAAATCATGCATGAATTCCCATCCGATTGCTCCGTTTTCATCGACCGTTATATAGTAGTGGTCATTTTCTTATCGGCATTGCTATCAGTACAGTTCCATCAGCGATCCTTCTCGAGATTCGCGATTCACGATTAACTCGTTGGCAATTCTTGAAAAAATAATACGAAAGTATGTGGAAAACGTGACTGTCTATATTCAATCATTGCAACAACACACGGAATAGCGCATTACAAATCACCTGCTTGGTCGTATCGTTCTTCTCCGAAAAGCCCTTGCATCCCCGTGTAAATGTGAATAATCTCGCGCGGATAATCAAATGTAATCCCGGAGTAGGCAACTTTACCTGCATGGTTATAGTTAAGACTGCCAATTTGGAGTACAAGCGACCGATCGTAAAACTATATTTCTTTCCATTAATATCAACGAAAATGTAATCCGCGAAGGAATACGAGTGAAGCACGTTTATATGAAAATATAACAATTATGTAAATTTTCTGTTTCATATATAATATGAAATCTAAAACTCTTCTGTCACGGTTTGCAATCATTATTGTAAATAATTTAATTTTGCGTGTAAATTAGTTTTATATGAATGAATTAACGTAAATGTCCAGTTTGCGGTGCACCTCTTTGACACAAAAAAATAAAAAAATAAAAAAATAAAGAAAAGAATAGTTTCAGCTATTTGATTTTAACGATTAGCACATAACAATTTTAAGTTGTAAAAGCCGTTCATATAAAAACCTTCAGATGATCAGTATATACACTACATCAAAAGATTAAAAGTTTATTAGATAAATTAGAGAATAAAATATTTGAACTTTCCAGTTTTTTTTAAGAAATAGGTAAGGTAATATATTCGAGAATTGTATTCATACACGACAAAAGGGGGACAAAAACGAATCCAGAAGAAGATTGGACTATAATGGTAACATAATAGTAATAATTCAAAATATCGAGCTTGCGACATATTTCAAAATCATCAAAATCGAAAACGGTAGCCGCTTTCTAAATAATTATCGTGTTTGGTCTTATGGCGTTCGCTGCATGAATTCCCTCTTTACAGTTTGCCATGATGAACGAACACTCGTGATCTATATTATAACGATAATATTGTTAAAGTTCTACACCGGAGTAATTTGATATCACCCAACACGACCTTACCGCCTCAGTCTTATCTGAGTTAGAAGAATCTCATAATTACATTGGTAAAAGTTAAATTAAAAATGATTTCATCGTTACATTAACGTTCACCATTTGAATTCGGATCGGGTTACCTATAACAGTTACAAATACACGTGTTGCCTGATACTTTGGCCAATTTAATAGAGTAAAGGAAAGAGGGAACATATAAATGCAAAGCTTGCCCCATGAGCTTTGGATCTCAAAGAGGGCTGTCCACGCACCCTGCCTCAAGAAACGAGAAAAGAAGGGGAGCGGACCCTCCTAACACAAGACATTGGACTGTAGAAGAGGTTAACCTCCTGAAAGAGCTGAATGAACTATATAAAGGTTATAGACATCCGAATATTGAAATAAGTAAAATCCTCACTACAAAGACGGTTGAACAAATTAAGAACAAAAGGAAAAAGATTAAGATTAGTAGTGAGAATGAGAGCTCCCAGGAGGTTGCCCTGGAGACAGAGCAAGGGTGCGATCCCGTTAACTCAGGCAATGCGCCGATGGTCAATGAAGAGCTAGAAAGGGAATCAATTGACGAATGGCGGCGCAATCTGAGAAAGGAAATAGAAAGTATTTCCGAGGTCCCTCAGCCAAAACAAAATGATTTTAGCGGCCAAAATCGATAAATTTGTCGGCACGTCTCTATTGAGAGCATTAATGAATGACGGTGACAGGCCCCATATTCAAAATAAAAATGTTAAAAATAATATTAGTAAATGCAACAATGGAAAGTGCAAGTCTGATCGAAATAAAAGACGTCGATATTTATACGCTGTCAAGACTTGTACAAGGAATGTCCGAAAAAGCTAGCTGAGATCGTATTCAACGACGATTTGGTTTATTTGGCACCAGCCAGACAACCTCCTGAGGTAAAAGAAGTAAAAGAATTATATAAGGATTTATGGGAGGAAATGATCCATCAGACTCCCCAATACCAAAAGGATGTGCTTCAGGAGGTCTCATTCCTGAATATTTTCTGCCGATAGTGAGGAAGTCAGCGAGCGGATTAAGAAAACTAGAAATAAAACAGTACCCGGGGGACTACACGGACGTAGCCAGATTGGCACGCGCGCGGAAAGCGCGTCGCGTGGACCATTTAAAAATGCTAGTGACTGGTGATAGCAGTGCGGGCATAAATGGCCACTCTGCGCGCCCAATGGGAAGAAAAATGGAAACGATTGTGGAGGAGGATAAAAAGACAGGCGAAACTATAAGAGAGGGGCGAAACGGAGCTGGTTGCTGAGCCTACTCAGGTTAGCACCAGACGTACGAGGAAGGCGGTCCCTCTCAAGGAGGGATTTTTCCGCTCTGCACTACGGGCCGGGGAAACATCGGAGGAAGAAGAGACCCCTGCCGTCGAAGCGCCCCGCGCGAAGAAAAGGAAAGCCGGCGGATCTCTCGAGCTCCCCATGGAACTAGCCGAAGAGATGAGGTCATCTACTACGGCACATATAGGAGTGGAAGTGATCCGCTGAGCTTCCGAGGTGACCAAGGCTGCCGAGACATCAAGGCACACACGTGAAGTTCGGGATGGCGTGGCGTTGGCGTATCTCTGGACATCCTCAACGCGTTCAACACTATGTCATGGGACAGGATAGTGGCGGCTCTGGAACATATCGAGGTTCCCAGTTACCTCGCTCGGCTGAGTCCTTAAGATGGCGGCATGCAGACAGAAAGCGTGTGTATCGCTCCATTAAGCATTAGCTGATATCTTGGGAAAATAAAAGAATATGGACCTTGGGTAGTGGACAGAGTGAAGTGGAAGTGCAGTGGATAAAAATTGTGTATGAAGTTTAGTGGAGTTTGCTGTGGCAAAGCAGATAAAAGCGTACGGAAATAGTTTGTGATGTTAGATACGTGTGGACGCCATATTAGGGCGCGCAACAGAAGCGCCGTCAGCGGGCTACTCAAAGAACTACCCAGTCGTCGCTATATTGGGACGAGCTCCAGAAACGCCGCCACACGGGCTCCACGACGAACTACACACGCGCTGCCATACTTGCACGCCACACTGACGCGCGCCATTGGCAGGTAGTTTGAAAAAGATAGAGATAGGCACATCCAAAAAATTGTCTTCCTAAGCCGTCGTTATGCCCTCAGACTGATCGCGCAAAGCAATACGCCGCTAGACTTAGTCGTGCGTGAGTGTTCGAGTGTTCGAGTAGCAATACGCAGACAGACTTAGCCGCGCGCGAGTGTTCAAAAGCAATACGCCGTCGGACTTAGCCGCGTGAGCTCGAAAAGCGGTGCGCCGGCGGACTCGACCACATGTGATGGAGAGACAACACGGCGCTGGGCCCTAACCCTTGTGGAAAACATAGCAGATAAACCAAGATGCTGTCGCAAAAACACACACCACAAGCCACAAAGGCAAGAGTGGTCCTGCTCAAAATGCAAAAGTCGGACAAAGGTGCGGAGGGTACAACCCCAAAAACATCGGATAGGAAACACGCGATGCACTCTTCACATTGGTAGACTCCCGTAAAAAAGAAATCCAGGTCACCGCAGTACAATAAAAATAAGCGGAAACGGCCTAGTCGTTGAAACGACGAAACCAGAGGACTTCAAAGCATTCACGGAGAATGCGAAATTAAAGGAGGCCGGACGGAAAATCAGCACGCCACAACGAACATCACCCAGGATGATAATGTACAACGTCCGGAGGTGCATCCTAGAGAACGAAATACTGTCCTGCATGAGAAAACAAAATCAGGACAGGCTGAATGAGGACGACGTCGTAGCCATCAAATTCCGCTTCAGAATGGGATACAGAGACCAGGAGGAAACCAACTGGGTAATAGAAGTACCCCCCCCCCCCCCCCGGTAAGAGAAAAATTACTAAAGGGAAAGGTTTTTATCTCCTGGAGTGCATGCAAGGTAAAGGACTATATAGCAATTAGTCGCTGCTATAAATGCCACGGCTATAGGCATGTGGCAAGGTATTGCCACGTAAACCACGATATCTGCTCACATAGCGTGGGAAGCGGATATAGTACAAAAAAGTGGTCAAATAGCAGAACAACCCCAGCTGCGTGAACTGCAAAAAAGCTGGGAAAAAGGGCGACCTCGCGGCCTCCAACGTGAACTGCCCCACGTATAAAAAAGCGCTGGACTTAAAAATACAGAGAACATAGTTCTTATTCATAAGAACTTATTCTTATGAATAAGATGAACAACGTAAATGAAAATGGACTCGGGAGAAAAAGGGGAATAAGAATCCTGCAACACAACGTGCAGAGATCTAAAATTGTTCCCCACGAAATCAGAACGCAGATGAGAGCTGATGGCGACGAAATCCTGCTATTGCAAAAGCCATACAGCATAGAAGGGAAGATACCCGGACTCGACACAGGAGTCGCGATCGCCTGCAAAGGCTCGACCCAACAATGGCAGCGGTAGAAGTCAAAAGTAGAGCCATGACACCGCTCGAGATCGTCGGACTGTGCACAACGCACTATGTATGTGTGCAGATCAGCGACGGTGCAACGGACATCGACGCAATTAGCCAGTACTGTACTAACAACTGAAGAAAGTACTGAGGAGCCTAAGAGGTAACAAAATTATCGTCAGAATAGATGCGAACGCTAAATCGCCGTTATAGTGTAGCAGGAGTACCGACGACAGAGGAGAAGCCCTGGAAGCCGTAATCACGCAGTACGGCCTCCACGTCTTTAATCAACCAAGACAGGCTCACACATTTGAGACAACCCGAGGGCGATCGAATATCGACGTAACCACGGCGAGTCTGGAGATTATACCGCTTGTGGAAGAATAGAGACTCCGCGAGGACGGAGCCTCCAGCGACCACAGAATACTGGAGACGCGCCTAAATTTCGAAAAACGAAATATCCCGCCACAGCTCCAAGAAAGAAGATATAACATGCGAACTGCAAAGTGAAAACTGGGAGGTGTTTCAAAGAGTTGTCACGGAGGGAAAAAAGGCACTCCGAGAGATAACCCTCCACCAGGCTGCAGAAGTCGAATGAATGGCAGAGCAAATGCACGAGGCCTTAATAAAAGCCTGCGACGCGGCCATTTCAAAGAAAAAATGGTACAACAAATCTGTACCATGGCGGACGCCCGAGCTCACACGGGAAAAAAGAAAGGCCTACCAAGCAAGAAGAAGATACCAAAGGGCTAAGGACCCTACAACGAGGGAATGAGAGAAGCTAAGGTGTCAGGAGCTAAACAGAAAATATAAGAAGGCAGTAACGAGAGCGAAGATCCAGAGCTGGCAAAACTGTGTAACAGAAGAGGGAATCAAAGTGCCCTGGGGAATCGCGTACAAGACGGTCACGGGCAAGCTTAGAAAGGAAGAGTCGACGTCCACGCTGCAGACGCCGCAAGGAGATACCTCCAACTGGTGATCAACAGCAACGACGATGTTGTCAGCCCTCATACCCGAGAACCAAGAAGAAATCGACACACCGGAGCAGAGCGAGATCAGGAACATGACGACCCTTCCGAATGTCGAGGACACTGCAGAGTTTAGAATCGAAGAGTTCTACGGCGCAGTGAAGCGAATGACGAAGGGGAAATGTCCTGGACCCGACCTGATCAAAGTAGAGGTAATCCAGCGCGCCTGGAGCGGAATTCACCAAAAGCTATTGAGGCTAATGAATGGCTGCCTCACTTGGGGGTCTTCCCAAGAAGATGGAAAATGGGGAACCTTATAACCATCCCCAAAGGACCGGTTCAAGACAGAAGCACGCCGAAATCCTACAGACCAATCTGCCTGCTCTCAATGGTGGACAAATTGCTGGAGAGACTGATGGCTGCGAGAATGGAAATTCTCTTCCACAAATATGAACATACAATACGGCTTTCGCCCCGGAAGATCGACGGTGGACGCGATAATCAAACTCCGCGACAAAATCCAGGAAATGAGCAGAAACAAGTACGCCCTCGCAATCGCACTCGACATATCGGGCGCCTTCGACAACATATGGTGGCCGAATGTAATGCATGAGCTGAAGAAAAGAGGCTGCCCGGACAACCTGTACCGGCTAACACAGAGCTACTTCTCGGAAAGAACCGTGCAGATCACTGAAAAAAACGAGGTGATCAGCAAGCTCGTAACCAAAGGATACCCACAGGGATCGATATTGGGCCCAAGCTTTTGGAACCTAATATTCGACAACCTGCTGAACGACCTAGGAACGAGCACAGAGTGTGAACCGATACGCGGACGACATGGTGATACTGGTCGCAGGAAACGCGAGGGCAGAGCTACAGAGAAGAGACCAAGAAGTAGCCACGCGCATCTCCAATTGGTGCACCAGGAAAAAGTTAGCACTATCGGCCGAAAAAATCGAAATGCTTCTAGTGAAGGGCAAACTGTATGCGGAAAGATCGCCGATAATCATGATCATCGAGAAAAACTTCCGGATGCAGCAAGTATTAAAATACCTTGAAGTGCACTTCGAGACTGGTCTAAGGATCAACAGGCTACCTAAGGACAAGAAACTACCCAAAAGTGCAGGAACCTATTCAACAGTCTCGCAAAAGTGGCCAAGGCGAAATGGGGACTCGGACATGCAGCCATGCGTACCCTTATAAGGGGCTGTTCGAACCGATAACCATATACGCTGCAGCCGGCTGGAGCGATCTGTTGAACGGGAAAACCAGAAGAATTCTGCTAAGATCGCAAAGAATGGCGTTACTACAGATAACAAAGGCCCATAGAACGACATCCACGGAAGCACTATAAGTCATCGCAGGAGTCATGCCCATCGATATACTAATCGAAACAAGGGCAAAGCTACACAAGGTAAAGAGAGGCTATGACGAAGCGGGCACTGCAAAAGAAATAATCAACGACGCATTTCTACTAATTCACAAGAAGCATCCTGCAGTCAAAGGAGCAAAGAAGGAATTCATCTCTGCAAGAAACGAGGGGTCCACCACAGCAAGGAAGATCACCAGGTAGAAGGTCGGCACAGACAGGGGAGCAGGGAATCCAGCCCCCAAAAAGAAGCGTGAAGCTAACACGATAAACACTAGAGTAGAAAAAGAGACACAAATAACCAACACAACCAAACGACAAGGAAACCAACCGAAAACTAGCAACGAAGAAGAAAACAAACAAAGGAATAACAAAGTACACTGGATCAACAAAGGACAATAAACAAACAGAACCAGCCAAACGGTATCACCAAGAACCAAAGGTGCAAGATAAACACGAAGTGTGCAATTGAGGAGATTCTCAGGAGAATACCTGTGACCGTCGACGCAGGCGGTACCCACACGATGGGTGCTAAGACAGTGCAGGGCTAAACGGCCGAAAAGCCAACCTGCTGGAACCGAGCTTAGCGCTGACAGCTCCGTCTCCTCGTGGCCCTCGCTGGTATGGCGAGACGCGGTAAGGGTAGATTCAACTTGTCCAATGACCTGCAAGGAGGGGGCAGGGCTTTTCCAAGTCGCGCGCAGACCGTCATGCGCACCGTTCCCAGGGCAAAGGTCGCTGGAGAGTAGAAGAAAGTTAAATAACATCTAAAAGCGAAGTCAGTTTGAGTTCATACTCCAGCAATGGCGCGGTCGACCAAGGTCGAGCCCTTATACGCACACACATTACCTCGTTCGGCTGATCCGCGCTTGCCTCGACGACAGGTGGGTATGTTACGACAGCAGGGAGGAGGAGGAAAGGCGGCCCGTCGATCGCGGCGTTCTACAGGACTCGGTGTTGGGACCGATCCCGTGGATCATCGCGTATGACGAGGTACTGCGCTGCCTGCTGCCGCCGAGCGCAGGCATGGTGTGCCACGCTGACGATATTCTGGTCCTGGTCGAAGGTCGCGGATAGCACGAGACGTTGCGCATCGGCGACCTGGGCCTCAGACTGGGCCTGAGGCTCTCCTTTGCGAAGTCGAAGGCCATCTGGTTCTACGACAAGTACAGGCGAGGAAGTCCTCCGCCCTATCTGAGCATCAGCATAGCGGGCGAAACCGTCGGGGAGAGATCGCGGATGAAATACTTGGGTCTCGTCATCGACAGCCAGTGGACGTTCGAGCCGTACTGCAAGTCGCGGTACGCCGACTATACGACGGCGTCATTCGGTTCCGAATAATGTACGGGACCTCGGTATGGGCAGACGATTTATCGACGGCAAGTCGTCGCAGTATCCTATTCCTTAGAAGGTTGCACAGAGTAACCGCCATCAGAATCGTCAAGGGATACCGAACGGTATCCCACGCATCGGCGACCATTTTGGCCGCGTCTCCACCATGGAAGCTTCGGGCGCTCAAAGAAGTTGGTGCTCAAGATACATCCACATGGGAGCTCTGGATCCGGGAGAGGACTCGGCCGAGCAGGCAGCCCCAGACACCCTGGGAACCGCCGAGGAGGATGCGTGGGACCAATGGCGGCCTCAGCTGATCAACGAGGGAGGCGAATATCGAGGCGTCGAGATTGTCCTCTCAAGTTGGGAGATATGGAGGAGCCGACGCGGTCTCCCGCTGTCTCAAGATGACTCAGGTGCTTACGCGACACGGCGTGTTCAGCGAGTTCCTGATGAAAATCGAACGCGAGATAGCATCTGTCACCACTGCGGGGAGAGCAGGGACATAGCGCAACACACGCTGGAGTTTTGCCCGGCATGGGAGCTGCCCCACTACACCTTGTGTCTCGTCATAGGCGAGAGATTGACCCCCTCGGCAATTGTAGAAGCGATGCTGAGCGAGCCGCAGAAGTACGAGACTGTCCGCCTCTTCTACGAGAGAATTATGCTCGTAAAGGAGTGGGCAGAAAAGGAGAGAAAGAGAAACTCTCATCCTTGTAGGGTAACGCGATGAAGGTGGATGGCGCCAGGACCCCAACCTATCCCCAATGGCCTCCACTGGCGCCAATACATTAGGATCGGTTCGATCAAAAGGAATGCACTGGTAATAATTCGCAAAGACCGAGACCACGGAGCATTCATATCATACGCGTAGACAGGCCATCGTGGAATTTTAGTTGGTAAGTGTCCGACTCTGCTTTGGTGTTCTACGCAGCGGCGGAGTGTCCATGGGGATTTCTCCACGTGCAAAAAAAAAAAGAAAAAAAAAGTTTGAAATGTTATTTAAACTCTTCCTCTTTCTTCTTCTTACTACTTCTCTTTCTTCTTAATACTACTTTGTAGAAAATTGGAAAATACATTGAATAGTGTATAAACGAAATATAGTTACATTTATAAAAATTTCACTAGTTGTTACGTTGTGTGACATGGTTCGTGCACCGTCCTTCGTTGTCTGGCCACAACTGGTCGAAACTACAAGCGTTGTAATATCTTAAATCTAATAAAAATGGGTAACGATTTTTGGATATGTTGGACATTTTAAGGAATCTACATATTAAACAACTTTTCCTTGTATATATGACTCCCGTTCAATTATAGTTTTCGAGATATTGGCAAAAACTACCGATAGCTCCATAGTGGATTCTGTCTATAATTGACCAAACAGTGATATTTGTCTTCGGTGAAGACGCAAACCATTGGTACGTTGTTACGCCGCAGCCGATCGCTCGCTGCGGGACGAAACAAGTTAGAGCATAACTCGAGGATGGTCAGTAAGACTAATCAGTGAGATACGTTGAAAGCTTCTACTCGTTGCTTTGTAATTTTTATCGAGTGCACGAACGTAAGAAACATGCTTCAAAACGAAGACTTATCGAGAATTTTTCCTTGTGATTTTCGTACATCCGTATTATCATTTAACAATATAACAGAGGTCGTATCAATTTTTTACTACGTATTACGACAAAAATTTTGTAATCTTTTGTTTACGATAAAAGGTAGCATATTTTGTTCGAGATACATCGGTAAAGAGATTTACTGTTACGATTGTTCAAGGTTCCAGAACGTAAGATTTTTATCTACATATGTTTCACATACGAAATTTTTGCGATATTAGATAGGGATATAAGTATATCATTTATTCCTTTATTACGTTTATTTGATTCTCTTTAGAGTATAGAGGTTTCATGCATTAGATTCTTTTATGTCACAACTTGAAACATCGCTCAATTTTCAAAAAAATAAATGTTACCAAACAAGTATATTGAGTCGAATCCAGCATACTGATACGAATTATAATACGTTTGTATCATGTATCCTCGTCGTTAGACTCGGGATGTTTAGACAGATTCATGTTTTCGGAAACACAAACAAAGAAATGAAACATTAAATAACGACTAAACAAATCTGTTTCAACCTCTGAATATCATAACGACTATCTAATTTTGGATATCTCTATGTCAAAGATTCTAATAATAGTCAGATGATTCTGACGGTGGTAACCCGCGATCCGCATGATCTGTAGCGCGAAAGTAAAATTGATAATTTCTTTTAAATCAAGGTAATTCAAAATGTTTATTTTAAACCATGTTTATAGTATTTGAAGTGAAAGACAGTTACAGCCGCTAAAAGCTATATCTTGCAAAAACTTATCTAACCAAGTCTTTATATTTACCTAATTATATTTCCATAAGGATATTAAGACAATTTAAATTGTAAATAAAATCGGCAGTTGAACAAACGTTAGAGATCTTCCCAAACATTTTAAAAAGTTTTTTATCTCCGACGGATATAAATATAGCGACTCAGAGAAGTCAATATGAGAATAATTACCGTTCGTCTATCGAGTAATAATAATTATTGTCGTTCATTCGTCTATCGAATATTATTGATTAATTACCGTACGTGAACCGAATAGTTATTATTTTGTCTATCGGAGAATCATCATTTTGTCAATCGAAGAATCATCATTTTGTCAACCGAAGAATTTTATATTCGTCAGTTTGACAGTCAATTGTCAATATCGAAGTCGAGTAAGATTTGAATAAATCATTATTGAATAAATATACTTCGATTGATTATTGAATAAATCAACCTTCGGGGAACGAATGGAATATCTGGAGAATTAAAAGAAAAGGAAGTCCACGGAGAAATAACCAAGAATGCGCAAGAATCGGATTCAGATTCGGAAGTAGACTTCTCCGAATTGTTTCAATAAAAATAAATGAAACCCCAAACACTCCAATCGCCAGAATAATGTTCCCAGATTTAAAAACTAAAACTATGTTGCTATTAGACTCCGGATCAAAAATAAATATCATTAAAAATCCTGCCTTACCCGATACTGCGATCATCAACGAACAAGAATCAACTGAAATTCGACGAATTACGGCAACGAGCCTGATCACACCAATACAGGTTGCGAGCCATCCAGTTACTTTTTATGCAGTTGATGACTCATGGCTGATTGATCAAGATGGAATCTTAGGATCCGAATTTTTCGAGCGAAAGCATATCAAGTGGGGAAATATTTATATTCCCTTCGATACGAGAGAAAAGGTAATCGTGCCAAAACTAAGTTCGGTATCGTGTACTATCAATATTACAAATCCGGAGATAAACTAGGGATTTATTCCAAAAATCGAGTCAATTAAGGGGGTCTATTTAGGTAACGCAGTTGTGAAGAATCATAAGGCATGAGGTTATATGAGAATAATAAATACCACATCGAGAGACTAAGAATTTAGCAAACCTACAATGGTAATTAAAGAATTTGAAAATCTCAGCTTGCTCCCCAGCATGATGTGCAATGCGATTTCAAAATTAAAAAAAAGTAGAGTTGACAAAATAATTGAATTATTACGACTCGAATACTTGAGCAAGGAAGACACAAAAAAACGTCGAAGAATTAATTCGGAAGAATCAAAATAGATTTCATATTCCAGAAGACACGCTGGAAGGAACTGAAGTTCTAGAGCATCGAATAAATACAATGGATGATATACCAATTAATATTAAACAGTATCGTTACCCACCTGCACATCGAGAGGAGATAAATCGTCAAGTTCAAGAATTACTGGTGATTGATGTCGTAGAACCATTAACATCTCCGTACAATCCTCCGTTATGGATTGTGCCGAAGAAACCAGTCTTGCAAGGAAACAAACATTGGAAATTAGTTATTGATTATAAAAAGCTTAATGATAAAACGATCGGCGATGCTTATTCGCTCCCCAACATCACAGAAATATTGAATCAATTAGGAAGTGCGAAATATTTTTCTATGTTTGTCTTGGCATCAGACTTCCACCAGATCCGAATGGCACAGGAGGATGCCCACAAAACGGCATTTTCTATACCGTACGGATACTTCCAATTCAAAAGAATGCCCTTTGCATTAAGAAAAGGCACCAGCAACATTTCAACACTTGATGAACTTAATGTTATCAGGATTACAAAGAGTAGAACTATTCGTCTATCTGGACGACATAGTGATTTATTCAAGATCTCTTCATGAAAGTAAATTTAATAAGTTAATGGAAAGATTAAGGTAGGTCAGGTTATGATTACAGCCTGATAAATGCGAATTCCTACGACGTGAAGTAAATTATTTGGGATATATGATCAGTGAAGATGGTGTAAAACCAGATCCAAAGAAGATCGAAGCAGTATCAAAATTTCCACGACCAAAGAAAGCGAAAAGCATCAAACCATTTTTGGGACTAGCTGGATACTATAGAAGATTTATATTAACGCAATTATTGAAGAAAGACATCACCTTTAAATGGTTGGAAAATCAAAAAAATGCATTTAACAATTTAAAAACAGCATTAATGACAAAACCTATTCTACAATATCCGGGTTTTTACAAACCCTTCTACCTCACAACAGATGCATCAGAATACGTAATAGGCGGAATATTGAGTCAAGGACCGATTGGAAAGGATTTGCCAATCGCGCATGCCTCTAGACTACTAAACCCAAGAGAACAAAATTATTCGATCATAGAAAAGAAATGTCTGGCAATCGTCTGCTGCGTGATGCATTTCAGAACATACCTGTATGGTAGGAAATTTACTATAGTAACTGACCACAAGCCGTTAGTATGGATGAATTCTATTAAGGATCTTACGTCGAGAATTTGGAAATGAAAACTGAAATTATCAGACTTTGAGTTTGATATTTAATACAAGGAAGGACGAACAAATGCAAAGGCAGATGCATTGTCTCGAAACCCGCCAGAGGCATGTCTGCCGATTAGAAAGAGAAAGGAAGATTCGCCAGAGCGGTATTTACATCTAAAAAGATTACTGGTGATATGTGGACAATACTATGTCAGTTATTCTCATCATATCCTGCAAAATACAGACCACATTCGCGTTAAACTCTACATTTGCTACCAAATGCAGCACACATCCGCAGGTTTGCCCTATGTCAATTCGGGTCACGGTCAAATCCAATGTCATTGGTGTTTTGCAGACTCTGTCTTAAATATTCAGTTGAAGGTATTTAGGTTTCTAATACAGATATTGCGGCAATTCGGAGGGCGTTATTTGCTGCCAAATACAGCGCACATCGGCAGGTTTGCCTTACTTGAACTCGGGGCACCGTCAATTCCAGCGCACTTGCAGTTTTAGAGATTCTGTCTCAAAACTTCAACTGATTCTATCTCCGTTTCTAATGCAGGCATGTCGGCAATTCGAAACTCGTTATGCTCCACATTTGCTACCAAATACAGTGCATAACAACCGGTTTGCACTATGTCAACTTGGGTCATGGTCAAATCCAGCGTATTTACAAATTTGCAGATTCTGCTTAAATATTCAATTGAAGATATTATTGTTTCTAATGCAGGTATGTCAGCAATTCGGTAAGCGCTATGCTACACATTTGCTGCGAAATACTGCGCACCTCGGCTAGTTCGCCTTACGTCAATACGGGGCCCCGTCAAATACAGCATATGTTCTGTATCACAGATTTTGTCTTATATATTCAATTAAAAGTATCTCCGCTGCAATTCCAGATCTTCCGAAAATTCCCACCAGTTATACTCCTCATTTGCCGGCAAATACATCGCACATCCGCCGGAGTGACTTCCGCCAAGACTCGTTCAAATGCAGCATATATTCAGATGTGCAAATTCTATCTCAAATATTCAAATGACAGGATCTCCGTTTCTAGGGCAGGAGTGTCGGCAATTCGATACGCGTTATACACCACAATTGTTGCGAAATACAGTGCATTACGTCCGCCTTGCGCTATATCAAATCGGGTCATTGTCAAATAAAATGTCATTGGAGTATTGCAGATTCTGTCTTAAATATTCAGTTGCAGGTGTTTAGGACAATAATGCAGGTATCTCGGCAATTTGGATCGCGTTATACTCCCCATTTCCTGCGAAAATCTGCGCACATCGGCTGGTTTGGCTTACGTCTGCTCGGGCTCCCATCAAACCCAGTGTATGTGCAGTATCTGTCTTAAATATTCAATTAAACGTATCTCCGCTGCTATTCGTGATATGCCGACAATTCGATGGTGGCTATGGTTCCTCATTTGCTGCCAAATTCAGCTCACATCTGCCAATTTGCGCTATGTGAATTCGGGGCGCTGTCAGATCGCGCGTATTTTCTGATTTGCAGATTCTGTCCGAAACATTGAATTGAAGGTATCTCTATTTCTAATGCGGGCATGTCGGAAAATGGGTACGTGTTATTCTCCAAATTTGCTGCCAAATACTGCGCATGACAAGCGGTATGCATTATGTCAACTCGGGTCACGTTCAAACCCTATGTCATTGGCGCTTTGCAGATTCTGCCTTAAATATTCAGTTGAACGTATTTCTGTTTCTAATGCGGATATATCATTATTTCGATACGCGTTATATTCCACATTTGCTGCCAAACACTGCGCACGTTGGCTTGTTTGCCCTATGTCAACTCGGGGTCCCGTCAAGTCTAGCGTACATGCTGATTTAGAAATTCTGTCTCAAATATTCAATAGATAGAATCTCCGTTTCTAATGCAGGTATATCGGAAATTGGATACGCGTGATACTCCCCATTTGCTGGTAAATATTGCGCACATCGGTTGGTTTGCCCTACGTTATCGTCGCGTCCCTGTCAAATCCAACGTATTCGCAGTATTACTGATTCCGTCTTATATATTCAATTGAACTTATCTCCGTTTCTAACTCAGCTATCTCTGCATTAGGATACGCGTTACGCTACACATTTTTAGTCAAATACAGCGCATGGCAACCGGTTTACTCTTTGCCAACTCGGTTCACGTTCAAATCCAATGTCATTTTCGGATTTGCAAGTTCCATCTTATATAGTCAATTGAAGGTACTTCGGTTTCTAATGCAGATGTGTCTGCAAATCTATTCGCGTTATACTCCTCCTTTATTGCCAAATGCAGCGCACGCTAACTGGTTTGCGCTGCATTAACTCGGGTCCCGGTCAAATCCAATGTCATCGGAATTTTGAAGATTCTGCCTTAATTATTCAATGCATAGTATTTCCGTTTCTAACGCAGGTATGTCGGCTATTTGTTACGCGTTATACTTCATATTTGCTGCCAAATATAGCGTACATCGATTGGTTTACCCTACGTCAACTCGGGGCTCTGCCAGCGTATTTGCAGTATCACAGATGCTGCCTTGAATATTCTATTGACCATATCTCCGATTACAATGCAGGTATGTTAACAATTCAAACCCGTTATAGTCCAAGTCTGCAGACAAATCCATCGCACTTCCTCCCGTTTGCTCTACGTCAACTCGGGATCCTGTCAAATCCAGCGTATTTTCAGATTTTCATATGCTGTCTTAAATAATCAATTGCACGTACCTACGCTGTTGTTGGTGATTCGTCGACAAAACCACGCGCGTTGCACTCCCCATTTGCCGCAAATACGGAGCACATCGCCCGGTTTGCCCGACGGTATCCCTGGCCCTGTCAAATCCAGCGTATTTGCAGTATAACAGACGCTGGCATGAATATTCAATTGACCGTATCTACCCTTCTAATGCAGCTATGTCGACAATTCGATAGACGTTATTGTCCAAACTTACTGCCCTATACAGAGCAAGACAGACGGTTTGCGCTATATCACCTCGGGATACTGTCTAATCTAGCGTATTTCCAGATTTAGAGATTGTGTCTTGTATATTCAATTGATACTACTTCCATCTCTAATGCAGGTATGTCGGCAATTCGAATCGAGTTATGCTACCCATTAGCTGCCAAATACACAGCATGGCAACCGGTTTGTGCTGTGTCAACTCGGGTTACGTCCATATCGAATGTCATTCGGGTGTTGCAGATTCTGTCTTATATATTCAGTTGAAGGTATCTCTGCTTCTAATGAAGGTATCTCGGCAATTCGATACGAGTTATGCTACCAAATAGCTGCCAAATACAACGCATATCGGCCAATTTTTCTTACGTCAACACCGGGCTCCGTCAAATCCAGCGTACATACAGTACCACTGATTCAGTATTAATTATTCAATTGAACGTGTCTGCACTGCTATTGGTGATATGCCGACAATTCGATGCCAGTTATACATCTCATTTTATGACAAATACAGCGCACATCCGCTGGTTCGCCCCTGCCAACCCGCGACCTAGTCAAATCCGGCCTATTTGCAGTATCACAGATGCTGCCTTGAATATTCAGTTGAACGAATTTCCATTTCTAATACAGCTATGTCGGCAATTAGATATGCGTCATACTCCACATTTGCTGCCAAATTCAGCGCATGAAATCCGGTTTGCTCTTTGTCTAATCGGGTCACGGTCAAATCCAATGTCATTGACGTTTTGGTGACAATGACTTAAATATTCAGCTGAAGGTATCTGGGTTCCTAATGCAGGTATGTCGGCAAATCGGAACGCGTTATGCTCCATATTTGTTGCCAAATACGGCTCATGACAACCGGATTGTGCTACGTCAACTGGTTGTCCTGTGAAATCCAGCCTATTTGCAGTATCACAGATGCTGTGTTAAATATGCAATTGCATGTATCTCTCCTGCAATTGGGGATATGGCGACAATTTGATCGCAGTTATGCTCCTGAATTGGTGCCAACTACAACACAAGCATACTGGTTTGCGCTACGTCAACTCGGATTCCGGTCAAATCTAATGTCTTCGGACTTTTGCTTATTCTTTCTGAAATATTGAATTGAACGCATCTCCGTTGCAAGTGATGACATGTTGACAATTCGACGCGCCTTGCGCTCCACATTTGCAGCCAAATACAGCGCTCATCGACTGGTTTACCCTACGTCGACTCAGGGCACTGTCAAATGTAATGTATTTGCAGTTTTAGAGACACTGTATAGGATATACAATTGATAGTATCTCCGCCTCTTATGCAAGTATCACGGCAATTCGGAACGCGTTAAGCTCCACAATTGCTGCCAAATACAGCGCGTGGCTACTGGTATGCTCGGTTCACCGTGAAATCAAATGTCATTGGAGTTTTGCTGATTCTGTTTTAAACATTCAGTTGAAGGAATATAGGTTTCTAATGCAGGCATCTCGACTCCCTACGCGTTATACTCCACATTTGCAGCCAAATACAGCGCATGAGAACCGGTTTGCGCTATATCAACTCGGGTTACGATCAGATCCAATGTCATTGGCGTTAAGCAGATTCTGTCTCAAAAATTGAGTTGATAGCATCTCCGTTTCTGATGCAGGTATGACGGCAATTCGGTACGAGTTATACTCCCCATTTCCTGCCAAATACTGCGTACATCGGTTGGTTTGCCCTACATTAACGTTGTGATCCTGTCAAATTCCGCGTATTTGCAGTATCACTGCACAGATTTTATATATTCAATTAAACGTATCTCCGCTGCTAATGGAGATGTGTCGACAATTCCATGCGAGTTATACTCCCCTTTTGCTGTCAAATACAGTACATATCCGTCAGATTGCCCCACGTTAACTCCGGGTACCTTGAAATCCAGCGTATTTGCTGTATCACAGATTCTGTCATAATATTGAATTGAACGAATTTCCGTTTCTAATGCGGGTATGTCGAAAATTCGATACGCCTTATGCTACACACTTCCAGCCAAATACTGCGCATGACAACCGGTTTGCGCCAATGTCAACTCGGGTGACGGTCAAATCCAATGTCGTTGGAGTTTTGCTGATTCTGTCTTATATATTCAATTAAAAGTATCTCTGTTTCTAATTCTGGTATGTCTGAAGTTCGGTACGCGATATATTCCCAATTTGTTGCCAAACACTGCGCACATTAGTTGGTTTGCCCAACGTCGACTCCGGGCCCGAAAAATCTTGCGTATTTGCAGTTTTAGAGATTCCGTCTGATATATTCCGTAGATAGTAGTTCCGTTTCTACTTCAGTTGTGTGGACAATTCCGTACACGTTATAGTCCCAATTTAATGCCTCATACAGCGTAAGGAAAACGGTTAGAGCTATATCAATTGGGCCTGTGTCAAATCTAGCCTATTTGCAGTTTTAGTGATGCTGTCTCAAATATTCAAATGATAGTATCTCCGTTTTTAATGCAGGTATATCGGCAATTCGATTAGCGTTGTACTCCACATTGCCTGCCAAATACAGCGCGTGACCGGTTTGTGCTGTGTCAACTGGAATCCCGTGCAAATCCAATGTTATTCGAGTTCTGCAGATTCTGTCTGAAATAATTTAGTTGAGGATTTCTAATGCAGTTATCTCGAAAATTCGGAGCGCGTTAAACTTACCAATTCCTGCTAAGTACAGCGCACATCCTCCGATTTGCCCTGCGTCTACTCGGGACCCAGACATATCTAGCGTAATTACAGTTTTAGTGATTCTGTCTCAAATATTCATATGATAATATCTCCGTGTATAATGCAGGTATGTCGGCAATTCGTTACGTGTTGTATGCGTCACATGTGTTGCCAAATACGGCGCAAGACAAATGGATTGCGCTACGTCAACTCGGGTTCCGGTCAAATCTAATGTCATTGGACTTTTGCTTATTCTCTCTGAAATATTTAATTGAACGTATCTCCGTTGCAATTAGCTATATGTTGACAATTCGACGCCCGTTGCACTCCTAATTTGCTGCCAAATGCGGCGCTCATCGACTGGTTTACCCTACGTCAACTCGGGGCCCTGTCAAATGTAATGTATTTGCAGTTTTAGAGATACTGTATAGGATATACAAATGATAGTATCTCCGCCTCTAATGCAGATGTCTCGGAAATTCGATACTCGTCATACTCCACATTTGCTGTCAAATACAGCGCGTGGCAACTGGTTTGCGCTGTATCAACTCGGGTCACGGTCAAATGCAATATCCTCGGAGTTTTGCAGATTCTGTCTTAAATATTCAGTTGAAGGCATCAAGGTTTCTAACGCAGTTATCTCGGCAATTAGGAACGCGCTAAACTACCCATTTGCTGCCAAATACAGCACATGACATCCCGTTTGCGCCATGTGAACTCAGGTCATGGTCAAATCCATTGTCATTCAATTGAAGGAATTTCTGTCTCTGATGTGTGTATGTCGGCAATTCGAAACGCGTTATACTCCACTTTTGCTACCATATACAGCCCATGACAATCGGTTTGCGCTATGTCAATACGGGTCACGGTCAAATCCAATGTCATTCGTGTGTTGCAGATTCTGTCTTATATATTCAATTGTACGTATCTCCAGTGCTATTGGTGATATGCCTACAATTCGGTGCGAGGTATGCTCCTCATCAGCTGCCAATTGCAGCACACATCAGCTGACTTGCGCTATGTCAACTTGAGTTACGGTCAACACCAATGTCATTGGCATCTTGTAGATTCTGTGTTTAATATGCAGTTGAAGATATCTCTATTTCTGATGCTGCTGTGTCGAGAATTCGATACGCGTTACACTCCACCTTTGCTACGAAATACAGCGCATGACAGCCGGTTAGCGTTATGTCAACTAGGGGCCCTGTCAAATCGAGCGTATTTGCAGTATTAGAGATTCTGTCTCAAAAATTCGAATGATAGTATCTCCGTTTCTAAGTCGGCAATTACGTCGACAATTCGATAAGCTAAAACCTTCGACAAGATCAGCATGGATATCGTCTCGGTCCATTGCCAAAGTCACAAAAAGGAAATAAATACATACTAACAATTCAAGACTTATTGAACAAGTATTCGATCGGGACTTCGATGGTAGGGATCACTTCTGCTGAGATAGCGGACGTCTTCGTAAAACGATTTATTTGACCAATCCGAGTCACCGAGAGCCATTCTTACCGACCAGGGAGAGAATTTTACATCTTCGTTGATGAAGAGAGTGGCAAAGAGATTTCGCATGAAGCAATACATCATATCGGCATACCATCCACAAAGCAATGGTTCGATCGAAAGATTTCACCAAGTATTGACCGAATATTTGAAATTATACATAGAAAACACCAGAAACTGGGACGGATGGGTGGAACTAGCTATGTTTTCCTACAACACCTCTGTACATGAAGGAACAAGCTTCTCTCCGCACGAGCTAGTCTTTGGGACACTTGGCCAGAGAGCCCACGGGTGACGTGATTATCGAAGAGAACATGGAACCTACTTACGCAGAATACCTGAAAGACCTATTCAACAAAATTAATAGGGTACAGTAAAAGGCGAGGAAAAATCTAATAGAGTACAAACTAAAATCCAAAGAGTACTACCACAAACGAATCAATCCACAAAATTTTAAAACAGGAAATCTGGTGTACCTCTTGAAAGAACCAAATAGAGGAAAATTTCATGCCATTATTATATATATCCTCCACAGATATATACTTGGACCACTGCTTTGGAATCTGCTGTACGACAGTCTACTAAAGGAATTGAAGGCGATTCCGAAAATGAATGCCGTTGCTTTTGCTGACGACGTGGCGGTGATTCTCGACGTGGCCAAGCAGAAAGAGACGGATAATAAAGTAAGTACGGCATTGGGTGTGATCGTACGGTGGTGTGCCGATAAAGCATTGAAGATCGCACAGGAGAAAACCGAGGTGATACTGCTGACAGGTAAGATTATTGAGATGAACGTGGAGGGCTTCTGACCACGAAACAGGAGATTAGATACCTTAAGGTGCAGGTATATAACTGTAGAAGGTTCGAGGCTCATTTAGAGAAAGTGTGCGGTAAGGCCGATGCTCTCATGAGAGCATTAAGATCGCTGCTACCCAATGTAAACAGTCCCACTGGTTCTACGAGGAAGCTCTATTATGGAGTCTGAGAATCGGTAGTGCTCCATGCGGCGCCTGTATGGGCAAAGACGGTAGAAAAGAAAAAGAATACGAATATTCTTAAGAGAGCACAAAGGGCCGCGCTGATAAAATCATCTACGGCGTACCGCACAGTGTCCCACACAGCACTGTGCGTGCTTACGGGCACCTTGCCCATTTGCTACACAGTCAAGCTCCGGGCCGAGAAATATTGAATTAAAAAAGAATATCTGTAATCACGGTACGATACCCGTTCAAGAGAAGATCCGGCCTCGGACTTTTATGCAACGATTAAGGCAGTGGAGAAGCGTATGGAGGATAAATGGAAGGAGGAGTGGCGTGACTATCACAATGATCACTGGACGAAGAGGCTGGTAGCGGACGTTTACACGTTCAAGAGGCATAAGAGCTACGTTGATCTCTTTACTATGCAGATCCTGAACGGACAGGATATTTTTAACGTGTACCGAAGGATATTCCGCAGGGAGGACTTGCTTATGTGAGTCTATGGAGGCTGGCAAACCCACGTTCCCAAAGCCAGGGAGGATCGTCGGGACAAGCGTCCTGTTTACGTGAGTCCTTTATGTATACCGCAGGGAAGGTCGCCGAAACTGTAAGGCGTTTAAGTATAGTTACACTCTCTCTCTACGTGGCCTTGGATAGTAGCGTACCCACGATCCTGAAGCCAAGGGTGGGGCCGTCGGGGTAAATCCCGGGTAGCGGACCATCGGCATTGACCGATGCCCGTTGCCTTGAGGCCCCCGCTTACGTGAATCCCATCCGGAACTGCCGAGTACATTTAGCAGGTCGCCGGCCGGCAGTGATGTGGCCGTACATTCACACGATAGTCCCACCAACGACTAAGATTAGTACCACGGGGGTCGAGTAAAAGCTCGGAGGGAGTTGCGACCACTCAGCTCGGCCAATTTGGGTTTGGACTCATAGTGGCAGTGGTCTTGAAGATCAAGATGCTGGCAAGATGGCCGATTTAAGGGTATTGACTCCCTCGAATAGCCGTCGACAGGTAAACAGCGTCCCACCTGCTCCGGAACCGTCCTGGAGAGATGGTAGGGCTTAGATAGCACCCCGTTCGACCGATGAGTGACAGCCCCTGCAGGTTTAATTAATCCAGGTAGTAAGGTACTGGGTAGCGTGTGCGCTGGTTAGGCATAACCCCAACCCCTGTGGCCCTAGGGGTGCCCGGGTCCAGTATAGTGAACTCGCTAAGGAATGAACCCCTTACCAAAAGACACACTAGATGTACCGAAGGATGATCAGGAAGGAGGTACACGCCGGTTGCTGGGACTACGATAGTGATAGTGACGACGCCGAACATGTGCTGTTCCACTACCTCAGGTGGATAAGAGAAAGGACAGAGTTGGAGAATAATCTCGACATATCATTGACAATCAACAACTTGATCGGGCTAGCTGTGAAAAAAGAAGACAATTGGACTAAGTTCCAAGCCTTGTGTAACATAATAATGAAGTCTAGGCTGGCGCAAGAAAAGATAGAGAGAAGAAGAAGGTGCTAGAAGGAGAGTGTGGAAGAGCGATACTAACATAAGGCCAATCCTGAAGTAACGCTGTCAGGCGGTTCTTTTTTTTTTTTTTTTGTTTCTGTCATTAAA
>JACXIS010001413.1:7152-22247 GCA_014825975.1 Bombus haemorrhoidalis
ATTGTAATATCTCAAACAGATGAGAGTAGACAGTTATCTTCTAGTTGGACAAATGATCGCGTTTGGAGAGCCGCTGGGCTTGATTCGACATTGGAAGCGAATGCACTACATTCAGCGTGTAAAATGCAACAAAACTAGCGTTTAAACGTTGTAATATCTCGAAGAGATGAAGAATGATAATTTTCGTCTAGTTCGACAAATCGTCGCGCTTGCAGAGCCGCTGGGCTTGTTTGGACGCAGTGAAATGATTGCGCTACATTCAGCGTATGAAATGCAACAAAACTACCGTTTAAACATTGTAATATCTCGAACAGATGAGAATTGACAGTTCTCTTCTTGTTCGACGAATGATCGCGTTTGGAGAGCCGCAGGACTTGATTCCACACCGAGAAGAGATTGCACTACATTCAGCGGGTAAAAGGCAACAATACTAACGCTTAAACGTTGTAATATCTCAAACAGATGAGAGTTGACAGTCTTCTTCTCGTTGGACAAATGATCACGTTTGGAGAGCCGCTGGGCTTGATTCGACACTGAGAAGTGATTGCACTACATTCAGGGTGTAAAATGCAACAAAACGAGCGTTTATACATTGTAATATCTCAAACAGATGAGAATTGTCAGTTTTCTTCTAATTCGACAAATGGTCGCGCATGCAGTTCCGCTGGGCTAGTTTGGAAGCAGAGAAGTGATTGCGCTACATCCGGCGTGTGAAAGCAACAATACTAGCGTTTAATCGTTTTAATATCTCAAACAGATGAGTGGCGACAGTTTTCGACAAAATCGACGAATGATCGCGTTTGGAGAGCCGCAGGACATGATTAGACACTGAGAAGTGATTGCACTACATTCAGCGAGTTAAAGGCAACAATACTAGCGCTTAAACGTTGTAATATCTCGAACAGATGAAGAATGATAGTTTTCGTCTAGTTCAACAAATCGCCGCGCTTGCAGAGCCGCAGGGCTTGTTTGGACGCAGAGAAGTGATTGCGGTACATTCGGCGTGTGAAATGCAACAAAACGAGCATTTAAACATTGTAATATCTCAAACAGATGAGAGTAGACAGTTATCTTCTAGTTGGACAAATGATCGGGTTTGGAGAGCCGCTGGGCTTGATTCGACATTGGAAGTGAATGCACTACATTCAGCGTGTAAAATGCAACAAAACTAGCGTTTAAACGTTGTAATATCTCGAAGAGATGAAGAATGATAGTTTTCGTCTAGTTCGACAAATCGTCGCGCTTGCAGAGCCGCTGGGCTTGTTTGGACGCAGTGAAATGATTGCGCTACATTCGGCGTCTGAAATGCAACAAAACTATCGTTTAAACATTGTAATATCTCGAACAGATGAGAATTGACAGTTCTCTTCTTGTTCGACGAATGATCGCGTTTGGAGAGCCGCAGGACTTGATTCCACACCGAGAAGAGATTGCACTACATTCAGCGGGTAAAAGGCAACAATACTAACGCTTAATCGTTGTAATATCTCAAACAGATGAGAATTGCCAGTTTTCCTCTAATTCGACAAATGGTCGCGCATGCAGTTCCGCTGGGCTAGTTTCGACGCAGAGAAGTGATTGCGCTACATTCGGCGAGCAAAAGCAACAATACTAGCGTTTAAACGTTTTAATATCTAAAACAGATGAGTGGCGACAGTTTCCGCCAAAATCGACGAATGATCGCGTTTGGCGAGCCGCCGAGCCAGATTTGACACTGAGAAATGATTGCACTACATTCAGCGCGTAAAATGCAACAAACTAGCGTTTAAACATTGTAATATCCCAAACAGATGAGAGTTGACAGGTTTCTTCTAGTTCGACGAATGATCTCGTTTGGCGAGCCGCAGGGCTTGATTCGACACTGAGAAGTGATTGCAGTACATTCAGCGAGTAAAAGGCAACAATGCTAGCGCTTAATCGTTGTAATATCTCGAACAGATGAAAAATGATAGTTTTCTTCTAGTTCGACAAATCGTCGCGCTTGCAGAGCCGCTGGACTTGTTTGGACGCAGTGAAGTGATTGCCCTACATTCGGCGTATCAAATGCAACAAAACTACCGTTTAAACATTGTAATATCTCGAACAGATGAAGAATGATAGTTTTCGTCTAGTTCGACTAATCGTCGCTCTTGCAGAGCGGCTGGGCTTGTTTGGACGCACTGAAGTGATTGCGCTACATTCGGCGTATCAAATGCAACAAAACTACCGTTTAAAGATTGTAATGTCTCGAACAGATGAGAATTGACAGTTTTCTTCTAGTTCGACGAATGATCGCGTTTGGAGAGCCGCCGGACTTGTTTCGACACTGAGAAGTGATTGCACTACATTCAGCGAGTTAAAGGCAGCAGTAGTAGCGTTTAGGCGTTGTAATATCTCAAACAGATGAAAGTTGACAGTTTTCTTCTAGTTCGACGAATGATCGCGTTTGGAGACCCGCAGGACTTGATTAGACACTGAGAAGTGATTGCACTACATTCAGCGAGTAAAAGGCAACAATACTAGCGCATAAACGTTGTAATATCTCGAAGAGATGAAAAATGATAGTGTTCGTCTAGTTCGACAAATCGTCGCGCTTGCAGAGCCG
This sequence comes from Bombus haemorrhoidalis, assembly GCA_014825975.1. Classification (NCBI taxonomy): domain Eukaryota; kingdom Metazoa; phylum Arthropoda; class Insecta; order Hymenoptera; family Apidae; genus Bombus; species Bombus haemorrhoidalis. The sequence goes on from JACXIS010001413.1 coordinate 9,737, forward strand.
CTGAGCTTGTTTGGACGCAGAGAAGTGATTGCACTTCATTCAGGGAGTAATGAGCACCAAAACGAGCGTTTAAACATTGAGATATCTCAAACAGATGAGGGAAGACAGTTTTCGTCAAAATCGACGAATGATCGCGTTTGGCGAGCCGCAGGGCTTGATTCGACACTGAGAAGTGATTGCACAACATTCAGCGTGTAAAATGCAACAAAAGTAGCGTTTAGACGTTGTAATATCTCGAACATATTAAGAATGATAGTTTTCGTCTAGTTCGACATATCGTCGCGCTTGCAGAGCCGCTGGGCTCGTATGGGCGCAGTGAAGTGATTGCGCAACATTCGGCGTATCAAATGCAACAAAACTACCGTTTAAACATTGTAATATCTCGATCAGATGAGAATTGACAGTTTTCTTCTAGTTCGACGAATGATCGCGTTTGGAGAGCCGCAGGACTTGATTCGACACCGAGAAGTGATTGCACTACATTCAGCGGGTAAAAGGCAACAATATTAGCGCTTAAACGTTGTAATATCTCAAACAGATGAAAGGTGACAGTTTTCTTCTAGTTCGACGAATGATCGCGTTTGGAGTGCCGCAGGACTTGTTTCGACACTGAGAAGTGCTTGCACTACATTCAGCGAGTAAAATGCAACAAAACTAGCGTTTAAACATTGTAATATCGCGAACAGATGAATAATGATAGTTTTCGTCTAGTTCGACAAATCGACGCGCTTGCAGAGCCGCTGGGCTTGTTTCGACACTAAGAAGTGATTGCACTACATTCGGCGAGTTAAAGGCAGCAGTAGTAGCGTTTAAACGTTGTAATATCTCGAACAGATGAGTGGCGACAGTTTTCGTCAAAATCGACGAATGATCGCGTTTGGCGAGCCGCAGGGCTTGATTCGACACTGAGAAGTGATTGCACTACATTCAGCGTGTAAAGTGCAACAAAACTAGCGTTTAAACGTTGTAATATCTCGAACAGATACGTGGCGGCAGTTTTCGTCAAATACGACGAATGATCGCATTTGGAGAGCCGCTGGGCTTGATTCGACACTGAGAAGTGATTGCACTGCATTCAGCGAGTAAAAGGCAACAAAACTAGCGTTTAAACGTTGTAATATCTCGAACAGATACGTGGCGGCATTTTTCGTCAAATACGACGAATGATCGCATTTGCAGAGCCGCTGGGCTTGATTCGACACTGAGAAGTGATTGCACTACATTCAGCGAGTAAAAGGCAACAAAACTAGCGTTTAAACGTTGTAATATCTCGAACAGATGAGTGGCGACAGTTTTCTTCAAATTCGACGAATGATCGCGTTTGGAGAGCCGACGGGCTTGATTTGACACTGAGAAATGATTGTACTACATTCAGCGAGTAAAATGCAACAAAACTAGCGTTTAAACGTTGTAATATCTCGAACAGATGAGTGGCGACAGTTTTCTTCAAATTCGACGAATGATCGCGTTTGGAGAACCGCTGGGCTTGATTCGACACTGAGAAGTGGTTGCACTACATTCAGGGTGTAAAATGCAACAAAACGAGCGTTTAAATATTGTAATATCTCAAACAGATGAGAATTGACAGTTTTCTTCTAATTCCACATATGGTCGCGCATCTAGAGCCGCTGGGCTAGTTTGGACGCAGTGAGGTGATTGCACTACATTCGGCATGGAAAAGCAACAAAACGGGAGTTTAAACATTGTAATATCTCAAACAGATGAGAATTGACAGTTTTCTTCTAATTCGACAAATGGTCGCGCATGCTGAGCCGCTGGGCTAATTTGGACACAATGATGTGATTGCCCTACATTCGGCGTGCAAAAGCAACAAAAGTAACGTTTAAACGTTGTAATATCTCGAACAGATGAAGAATGATAGTTTTCGTCTAGTTCGACAAATCGCCGCGCTTGCAGAGCCGCTGGGCTTGTTTGGATGCAGTGAAGTGATTGCGCTACATTCGGCGTATCAAATGCAACAAAACTACCGTTTAAACATTGTAATATCTGGAACAGATGAGAATTGTCAGTATTCTTCTAGTTCGACGAATGATCGCGTTTGGAGAGCCGCAGGACTTGATTAGACACTGCGAAATGAATGCACTACATTCAGGGAGTAAAATGCAACAAAACGAGCGTCTAAACGATGTAATATCTCGAACAGATGAAGAATGATAGTTTTCGTCTAGTTCGACAAATCGCCGCGCTTGCAGAATCGCTGGGCTTGTTTGGACGCAGAGAAGTGATTGCGCTACATCCGGCGTGTGATATGCAACAAAACGAGCGTTTAAACATTGTAATATCCCGAACAGATGATAATTGACAGTTTTCTTCTAGTTCGACGAATGATCGCGTTTGGAGAGCCGCAGGACTTGATTCGACACCGAGAAGTGATTGCACTACATTCAGCGTGTAAAGTGCAACAAATGTAGCGTTTAAACGTTGTAATATCCCGAACGGATGAAGAATGATAGTTTTCGTCTAGTTCGACAAATCGTCGCGCTTGCAGAGCCGCTGGGTTTGTTAGGACGTAGTGAAGTGATTGCTCTTCATTCAGCGGGTAAAAGGCAACAATACTAGCGCTTAAACGTTGTAATATCTCTAACAGATGAGTGGCGACAGTTTTCGTCAAAATCGACGAATGATCGCGTCTGGCGAGCCACAGGGCTTGATTCGAGACAGAGAAGTGTCTGCACTGCACTCGGTGTGCAAAATGTAACAGAACGAGTGCATAAACGTCGAAATATATCGAACAGATACGAAATGAGGGATAGTTTTCCTCAAAACCGAGAGATGTTCGCGTTTTGCGAGTCGTTGGGCTCGTTTCCACGTTGAGAAACGATTGCGCTGCATTCTGCGTGTAAAATGGAACAGAGCGAGCGCTTAAACGTCCAAATATATCAAACAGAAACGAAATGAGAGATAGTTTTCCTCAAAACAGAGAGATGTGCGCGTTTTGCGAGGCGTTAGGTTCGTTTCCACGTTGAGAAGTGTCTGCACTGCACTTGGCGTGCAAAATGGAAGAGAACGAGCGCTTAAACGTCGATATATAACAAACAGAAACGAAATGAGAGTTAGTTTTCCTCAAAACCGAGAGATGATCGCGTTCTGCGAGCCGTTGGGCTTGTTTTCACGTTGAGAAATCATTGCCCTGCATTCCGCATGTAAAATGGAAGAGAACGAGCGCTTAAACGTCGACATATATCAAACAGGAGAGAAATGACACACAGTTTTCGTCAAAATCGTTAGATGATCGCGTTTTGCGACGCGTTAGTCTCGTTTCCACGTTGAGAAATGATTGCCCTGCATTTCGCGAGTAAAAGGGAACAGAACGAGCGCTTAAACGTCGATATGTATCAAACAGGAGAGAAATGACACACAGATTTCGTCAAAATCGTTAGATGATCGCGTTTTGCGAGGCGTTCAGCTCGTTTCCACGTTGAGAAATGATTGCGCTGCGTTCCGTGTGTAAAATGCAGCAGAACGAGCGCTTAAACGTCGAAATATCCCAAACAGAAACGAAATGACAGGTTGTTTTCGTCAAAATCGACAGATGATCGCATTTTAAGAACTGTTCGGCTTCTTTCCACGTTGAGAAATGATTCCACTGCATTCGGCGTGTCAAATGGAACAGAAGGAGTGCCTAAACGTCGAAATACGTCGAACAGAAACGAAATGGCAGATAGTTTTCGTTCAAATCAGGAGATGATCGCAGTTTGCGAGGCTTTATTCTCATTTCCACGTTGAGAAATGACTACACTGCATTCCGCGAGTAAAATGGAACAGAACGAGCGCTTAAACGTCGATATATATCGAACAGAAACGAAATGAGAGATGGTTTTCCTCAAAACCGAGAGATGATCGCGTTTTGCGAAGCGTTAGACTCGTTTCCACGTTGAGAAATGATTGCCCTGCATTTCGCGAGTAAAATGAAACAGAACGAGCGCTTAAACGTCGATATATATCGAACAGAAACGAAATGAGAGATAGTTTTCCTCAAAACCGAAAGATGATCGCGTTTTGCGAGCCGTTGGGCTTGTCTCCACGTTGAGAAGTGTCTGCACTGCACTCGGCGTGCAAAGTGGAACATAACGAGTGCATAAACGTCGAAATATGTCGAACAGATACGAAATGAGGGATAGTTATCCTCAAAACCGAGAGATGTTCGCGTTTTTCGAGGCGTTAGGCTCGTTTCCACGTTGAGAAACGAATACGCTGCATTCTGCGTGTAAAATGGAACAGAGCGAGCGCTTAAACGTCGAAATATACCAAACAGAAACGAAATGAGAGATAGTTTTCCTCAAAACCGAGAGATGAACGCGTTTTGCGAGGCGTTAGGCTCGTTTCCACGTTGAGAAGTGTCTGCACTGCATTCAGCCTGATAAATGGAACAGAAAGAGTGCTTAAACGTCGAAATACATCGAACAAAAACGAAATGGCAGATAGTTTTCGTTGAAATCGGGAGATGATCGCAGTTTGCGAGGCTTTTTTCTCGTTTCCACGTTGAGAAATGGTTGCGCTGCATTCTGCATCTAACATGGAACAGAGCGAGCGCTTAAACGTCGATATATAACAAACAGAAACGAAATGAGTGATAGTTTTCCTCAAAACAGAGAGATGATCGCGTTTTGCGAGCTGTTGGGCTTGTCTCCACGTTGAGAAGTGTCTGCAATGCACTCGGCGTGCAAAGTGGAACATAACGAGTGCATAAACGTCGAAATATATCGAACAGATACGAAATGAGTGATAGTTTTCCTCAAAACCGAGAGATGAACGCGTTTTGCGAGGCGTTAAGCTCGTTTCCACGTTGCGAAACGATTGCGCTGCATTCTGCATGTAAAATGGTACAGAACGAGCGCATAAACGTCGATGTATATCAAACAGAAACGAAATGACGGATAGTTTTCTCCAAAACCGAGAGATGAACGCGTTTTGCGAGGCGTTAGGCTCGTTTCCACGTTGAGAAACGATTGCGGTGCATTCCGCATGTAAAGTGGAGCAGAACGAACGATTGAACGTCGATATATATCAAACAGGAAGGAAATGACACATAGTTTTCTTCAAAACAGAGAGATGATCGCGTTTTGCGTGCCGTTGGGCTTGTCTCCACGTTGAGAAGTGTCTGCACTGCACTCCGCGTGCAAAATGGAATAGAACGAGTGCATAAACGTCGAAATATATCGAACAGATACGAAATGAGGGATAGTTTTCCTCAAAACCGAGAGATGATCGCGTTCTGCGAGCCGTTGGGCTTGTTTTCACGTTGAGAAGTGTCTGCACTGCATTCAGCCTGATAAATGGAACAGAACGAGTGCTTAAACGTCGAAATACATCGAACAGAAACGAAATGGCAGATAGTTTTCGTTGAAATAGGGAGATGATCGCAGTTTGCGAGGCTTTTTTCTCGTTTCCACGTTGAGAAATGGTTGCGCTGCATTCCGCGTCTAACATGGAACAGAGCGAGCGCTTAAACGTCGATATATAACAAACAGAAACGAAATGAGTGATAGTTTTCCTCAAAACCGAGAGATGAACGCGTTTTGCGAGGCGTTAAGCTCGTTTCCACGTTGAGAAACGATTGCGCTGCATCCCGCATGTAAAGTGGAGCAGAACGAACGATTATACGTCGAGATATATCAAACAGGAAGGAAATGACACATAGTTTTCCTCAAAACCGAGAGATGATCGTGTTTTGCGAGCCGTTGGTATTGTTTCCACGTTGAGAAGTGATTGCCCTGCATTCGACCTGATAAGTGGAACAGAAAGGTCCATTGCGAGGCGTTAGGCTCGTTTCCACGTTGAGAAACGATTGCACTGCATTCTGCGTGTAAAATAGAACAGAGCGAGCGCTTAAACGTCGAAATATATCAAACAGGAAAGAAATGACACATAGATTTCCTCAAAACCGAGAGATGATCGCGTTTTGCCTGCCGTTGGGGTTGTGTCCACGCAGGGAAACGATTGCACTGTATTCGGCGTATAAAATGGACCAGAAAGGGCGTTTAAACGACGCATTATCACAAACAGGGACGATATTGCAGTTAGTTTTCATCAAAATCGAGAAACAACCGCATTTTGCGAGCCTCTGGACTTGATTCACTGTTGAGGAGTGATTGCAGTGTATTCGGCGTATAAAATGGAACATACCGAGCGTATAGAAGCCAAAATATCTCAAACAGGGAAGGAATTACAGTTGTTTGTCGCAAAAAACTGGTAACGATGGCGTTTTGCCAGCCGCTGGACTTCATTCGCCGTTGTCAACTGATTGCGCTGCATTCTGCGTGTAAAATGGAACAGAACGAGCGCTGAAACGTCGATATATATCAAACAGGAAAGAAATGATACATAGTTTTCCTCAAAACCGGAAACTGATCGCGATTTGCGAGCCGTTGGGCTTTTCTCCACGTTGAGAAGTGTCTGCAGTGCATTCGGCATTTAAAATGTAACAGAACGAGCGCTAAAACGTCGATGTATATCAAACAGAAACGAAATGACGGATAATTTTCTCCAAAACCGTTAACTGATCGCGTTTTGCGACGTGTTAGTCTCGTTTCCACGTTGAGAAATGGTTGCCCTGTATTTCGCGAGTAAAATGGAACAGAAATAGCGCTTAAACGTCGATACATATCAAACGGAAACGAAATGAGAGATAGTTTTCCTCAAAACCGAGAGATGAACGCGTTTTGCGAGGCGTTAGGCTCGTTTCCACGTAGCGAAACGATTGCGCTGCATTCTGCGTGTAAAATGGTACAGATCGAGCGCTTAAACGTCGATGTATATCAAACAGAAACGAAATGACGGATAGTTTTCTCCAAAACCGTTAAATGATCTCGTTTTGCGACGCGTTTCTCTCGTTTCCACATTGAGAAATGATTGTCCTGCATTTCGCGAGTAAAATGGAACAGAACGAGCGCTTAAACGTCGATATATATCAAACAGAAACGAAATGAGAGATAGTATTCCTCAAAACCGAGAGATGATCGCGTTTTGCGAGGCGTTAGGCTCGTTTCCACGTTGAGAAACGATTGCGCTGCATTCCGCATGTAAAGTGGAGCAGAACGAACGTTTAAACGTCGATATATATCAAACAGGAAACAAATGTATCGAACAAAAACGAAATGAGAGGTAGTTTTCCTCAAAACGGAGAGATGATCGCGTTTTGCGATGCGTTAGGCTCGTTTCCACGTTGAGAAACGATTGCGGTGCATTCCGCATGTAAACTGGAGCAGAACGAACGATTGAACGTCGATATATATCAAACAGGAAGGAAATGACGCATAGTTTTCTTCAAAACAGAGAGATGATCGCGTTTTGCGAGCCGTTTGGCTTGCCTACACGTTGAGAAACGATTGCGCTGCATTCCGCATGTAAAGTGGAGCAGAACGAACGATTAAACGTCGATATATATCAAACAGGAAGGAAATGACACATAGTTTTCCTCAAAACCGAGAGATGATCGTGTTTTGCGAGCCGTTGGGCTTGTTTTCACGTTGAGATGTGTCTGCACTGCATTCGGCCTGATAAATGGAACAGAGCGAGCGCTTAAACTTCGAAATATATCAAACGGAAACGAAATGAGAGATAGTTTTCCTCAAAACCGAGAGATGAACGCGTTTTGCGAGGCGTTAGGCTCGGTTCCACGTTGCGAAACGATTGCGCTGCATTCTGCGTGTAAAATGGAACAGAGCGAGCGCTTAAACGTCGAAATATATCAAACAGAAACGAAATGACGGATATTTTTCGTCAAAATATTTCGACGATTAAACGCTCGATCTGTTCCATTTTACACGCAGAATGCAGCGCAATCACTTCTCAACGTGGAAACAAGCCCAACGGCTCGCAAAACACGAACATCTCTCGGTTTTGAGGAAAACTATGTGTCATTTCTTTCCTGTTTGATATATATCGACGATTAAGCGCTCGTTCTGTTCCACTTTGCACGCGGAATGCAGCGCAATCATTTCTCAACGTGGAAACGAGCCTAAGGCCTCGCAAAACGCGATAATCTCCCGATTTGAACGAAGACTATCTGCCATTTCGCTTCTGTTAGATAAATTTCGACGTTTAAGCGCTCGTTCTTTTCCATTTTACACGCCGAATGCAGTGCAGACACTTCTCAACGTGGAGACAAGCCCAAAGGATCGCATAACGCCATCATCTCCCGGCTTTGAGGAAAACTATGTGTCATTTCTTTCCTGTTTGATATAGATCGACGTTTAAGAGCTCGTTCTGTTCCACTTTACACGCGGAATGCAGCGCAATCATTTCTCAACGTGGCAACGAGCCTAACGCCTCGCAAAACGCGATAATCTCCCGATTTTGACGAAAACTATTTGACATTTCCTTCCTGTTTACGATACTTCGAAGTTTTAGCGCTCGTTCTGTTCCATTTTACACGCGGAATGCAGGACAATCATTTCTCAACGTGGATACGAGATTGACGCCTCGCAGAACGCGATCATCTCTCGGTTTTGAGGAAAACTACCTCTCGTTTCGTTTCTGATTGATATATATCGACGATTAAGCTCTCGTTCTGTTCCATTTATCAGAACGAATGCAGGGCAATCAATTCTCAACTTGAAAACAAACCCAACGACTCGCAAATCGCGATAATCTCCCGATTTTGACGAAAATTATTTGACATTTCCTTCCTGTTTGCGATTCTTCGAAGTTTTAGCCATCGTTCTGTTCCATTTTACACGCGGAATGCAGTGCAATCACTTCTCAATGTGGAAACGAGCCTAACGCCTCGCAAATCGCGATCATCTCCCGATTTGAATGAAAACTATCTGCCATTTCGTTTCTGCTAGATATATTTCGACGTTTAAGAGCTCGTTCTGTTCCATTTTACACACCGAATGCAGTGCAGACACTTCTCAACGTGGAGACAAGCCCAAAGGATTGCATAACGCCATCATCTCCCGGCTTTGAGGAAAACTATGTGTCATTTCTTTCCTGTTTGATACAGATCGACGTTTAAGCGCTCGTTCTGTTCCACTTTACACAAGGAATGCAGCGCAATCATTTCTCAACGTGGAAACGAGCCTAACGCCTCGCAAAACGCGATAATCTCCCGATTTGAACGAAGACTATCTGCCATTTCGTTTCTGTTAGATATATTTCGACGTTTAAGAGCTCGTTCTGTTCCATTTTACACGCCGAATGCAGTGCAGACACTTTTCAACGTGGAGACAAGCCCAACGGTTCGCAGAACGTCATCATCCCTCGGTTTTGAGGAAAACTATCTCTCGTTTCGTTTCTGATTGATATATATCGACGTTCAAGCACTCGTTCTGTTCCATTTATCAGGCCGAATGCAGGGCAATCACTTCTCAACTTGGAAACAAGCCCAACGACTCGCAAAACGCGATAATCTCCCGATTTTGACGAAAACTATTTGACATTTCCTTCCTGTTTACGATACTTCGAAGTTTTAGCGCTCGTTCTATTCCATTTTACACGCGGATGCAGTGCAATCACTTCTCAATGTGGAAACGAGCCTAACGCCTCGCAAATCGCGATCATCTCCCGATTTGAAAGAAAACTATCTGCCATTTCGTTTCTGCTAGATATATTTCGACGTTTAAGAGCTCGTTCTGTACCATTTTACACGCCGAATGCAGTGCAGACACTTCTCAACGTGGAGACAAGCCCAAAGGATCGCATAACGCCATCATCTCCCGGCTTTGAGGAAAACTATGTGTCATTTCTTTCCTGTTTGATATAGATCGACGTTTAAGCGCTCGTTCTGTTCCACTTTACACGCGGAATGCAGCGCAATCATTTCCCAACGGTAAAACATGTCCAGTAGCTCGCAAAACGAGATCATATCTCGGTTTTGACGAAAACTATCTTTCATTTCGTTTCTGTTTGACATATTTCGACTGCTCCCGGAGCACAGAACGAACGCTTAAACGTCGAAGCATCCCAAACATGAACGAAATAACTCATAGTTTACCTCAATACAGGGAGGCGATCGCGTTACGCGAGCTGTCGGGCACTTTTCCACGTTGAGAAATGATTGCACTGCATTCGGCGTGTAAAATGGAAGTGAACGTGCGCTTTTACGTCGAAGTATCCCAAACAGGAAGGAAATGAAAGATAGTTGTTTTCAAAATCGAGCGATGGTCGCGTGTACCGTGTCGTTGGGCTTGTTTCAGCGACAAGAAATGATTGCACTGCATTCTACGTGTCAAATCGAACAGAACGAGCGCTTAAACGTCGAAAAGTCCCAAACAGAAACGAAATGTCACATAGATGTATTCGAAATCGATAGATGACCGCGTTTTGCGAGCCATTGGGCTTGCTACCACGTTGAAAAGTTATTGCACTGCATTCGACGCGTAAAATGGAACAGAGCGAGCGCTTAAACGTCAAAATATTTAAACGTCAAACAGAAACGAAATGACATGTAGTTTTCTCAAAATCGAGAGATGATCGCATTTTGCAAGCCGTTGGGCTCCTTTCTACGCTGAAAAGTGAATGCGCTGCATTCGGCGTGTAAAACGGTACAGAACGAGCGTTAAAACGTCGAAATATATCACACATGAACGAAACGACAGATAGTTGCAGTCAAAATCGAGGAATGATCGTGTATTGCGAGCCGCTGGGCTTCTTTCCACGTTGAGATGTGCTTCCATTGCATTCAGCGTGTAAAATGGAACAGAACGATCGCTTAACCGTCGAAATATATCAAACAGGAGCGAAATGACCGATAGTTGTAGTCAAAATCGATAGACGATTGGGTTATGCGAGCCGTTGGGCTCGTCTCGTCGTTGAAAAGTGATTGCACTGCATTCGACGTGTCAAATGGATCGGAACGAGCTCTCAAACGTTGAAATATGTCAAACACAATCGAAATGTCAGATAGTTATCGCCAAAATCAAGAATTGAACGCGTTTTGCGAGCCGTTAGGCTTGTTTCAACGATGAGAGATGATTGCACTGCATTCGGCGTGTAAAATGGAACAGAACGAGCGCTTAAATGTCGAAATATCTCAAACAGGAACGAAATGACAGATAGTCTTCGTCAAAATCGAGAGATGATCGCATTTTGTGAGCCGTTGGGCTCGTTACCACGTTGAAAGGTGATCGCACTCCATTCGGCGTGCAAAATGGAACAGAACGAGCGCTTAAACTTTGAAATATCCCAAACAGGATCGAAATGACAGACAGTTTTCTTTGTAATCGGGAGATGATCGCGTTTTGAGAGCAATTGGGGTTGTTTCCTCGATGAGATGCGAATTGCACTGCATTGAGCGTGTAAAATGGAACAGAACCAGCGCTTAATCGTCGAAATATGTCAAACGAAAACGAAATGTCAGACAGTTGTAGTCAAAATCGAGAGATGATCGCGTTTTGCGAGTTGTTGGGCTTGTTTTCACGTTGACATGTGATTGCATTGCATTCGGCGTGTAAAATGAAACAGAACGAGCGCTTAAAGGTCGAAATATCTCACGCAGATACGAAATCACTTAATGGTTTTCGTCAAAACCGAGAGATGATCGCGTTTTGCGAGCATTCGGCCTGTTAATTGGAACAGAACGAGATATGTCTCTTTTTGAGATATTTCGACGTTTAAACGCACGTTTCACTCCATTTTACACTGCGAATATTATACAATCCCTTCTCGACGTCTAAACTTGTCCACTTGCTCGCCAAACGCAATCATTTGTCGATTTTGACGAAAACCAACTGTCATTTCGTTCCCGTTTGAGATATTTCGACGTTTTAACGCTCGTTTCACTGAATTTTGCACGGCGAATGTAGTACAATCACCTCTCAACGTCGAAACTAACCCAGTTGCTTGAGAAACGCGATGCTTTGTTATATTGACGAATACCAACTGTCATTTCGATCCAGTATGAGATATTTCGTCGTTTAAATGCTCGTTTCACTCCATTATACACGGCCAATGTATTACAAACTCTCCTCAACATGGGAACAAGTCCGCTCGCTCGCCAAACCTGATCAATTGTCGATTTTGAAGAAAACCATTTCATTTCGTTTCAGTTTGAGATATTTCGACGTTTAAACGCACGTTTCACTCCATTTTACACTGCGAATATTATACAATCCCTTCTCGACGTCTAAACTTGTCCACTTGCTCGCCAAACGCAATCATTTGTCGATTTTGACGAAAACCAACTGTCATTTCGTTCCCGTTTGAGATATTTCGACGTTTTAACGCTCATTTCACTGAATTTTGCACGGCGAATGTAGTACAATCACCTCTCAACGTCGAAACTAACCCAGTTGCTTGAGAAACGCGATGCTTTGTTATATTGACGAATACCAACTGTCATTTCGATCCTCCCGCAGGGAGGATTTTGCTTCGGCAAGTCCATGGGGGCTGGCAAACCCACGGTCCCGAAGCCAGGGAGGACCGTCGGGACAAGCGTCCTGCTTACGTGAGTCCTCTGTGTACCCGCAGGGATGGTTGCCGGGAGCGTAATGCGCTTGACCGCGGTTGCGCTCTCTCTACGTGGCCATGGGTAGTAGCGCACCCACGA
>JACXIS010001418.1:1540-16487 GCA_014825975.1 Bombus haemorrhoidalis
CGGATCAGAGTGCCAAGTGGGCCAATTTTGGTAAGCAGAACTGGCGCTGTGGGATGAACCAAACGCGGAGTTAAGGCGCCTAAGTCGACGCTTATGGGATACCATGAAAGGCGTTGGTTGCTTAAGACAGCAGGACGGTGGCCATGGAAGTCGGAATCCGCTAAGGAGTGTGTAACAACTCACCTGCCGAAGCAACTAGACCTGAAAATGGATGGCGCTGAAGCGTCGCGCCTATACTCCGCCGTCAGTGGCAAGTGGGAAGGCACGCGAGTCTCGCGATCTTTCACGTTTCATTCACTCTCTCGGGAGGAACGCGCGCGATCGATCGGGGACCGTCCTTCATGAAGCTCTGACGAGTAGGAGGGTCGCGGCGGTGTGCGCAGAAGAGTCTGGGCGCGAGCCTGCCTGGAGCCGCCGTCGGTGCAGATCTTGGTGGTAGTAGCAATCTGAGGTAGATAGCATCTGTTCTACCTCAATATGATTTGACTGGTCCCGAGTTGACGTAAGGCAAACCGACTACCATGGGATGCATTTGGCTGCAAATGTGGAGTAAAACGCATATCGCATTGGCGACATACCTGCATTATAAGCAGAGATACTTTCAATTGAATATTTAAGATAGAATCTGCAAAATTACAATGACATTGGATTTGCCCGTGACCAGATTTGACATAGCACCAACCGGTTACCATGGGCTGTATTTTGCAGCAAATGTGGAGTATATCGACATACCTCCATTAGAAACGGAGATATTATCTACAGTATAGTTGAGACGTAATCTATAAAACTGCAAATACACTAGATTTGACGAGGCTACGAGTTGACGTAGGGCAAAACAACCGATGTGAACAGTATTTGGTAGCAAATGGGGAGTATGAGGCGATATCAAACAGCCGACATACCTGCATTAGGAACAAAGATTCCTTCAATTGAATATTTAAGGCAGAATTTCTAAAACTGGAAATAGGCTAGTTTTGACAGGACCCCGAATTGACGTAAAGCAAGCCAGCGAAAGTGCACTGTATTTGGCAGCCAATGTGGTGCATAACTGGCATTGGCTTGTAGACATACCTGCATTAGAAACGGAGATACTATCAATTGCATATTTGAGATACAATCTCTAGAACTGCAAATAGGCTAGATTTGACAGGGCCCGAGTTGATAGACCGTAAGCCATTTGTCTTGTACAGTTTCTGTTATCTAATGTGGACTACCACGCATATGGAATTGCTGACATATCACTAATAGCAGCGGAGATACAATAAATTGAATATTTCAGACAGAATCAGCAAATCTGAAAGTACGCAGGATTTGAAAGGGCCCCTAGATGTCATAGCGCGAACCGGTAGCCGCAGGCTGCACTTGGCAGTAAATACAGAGTATAACATGTATCGAATTGCCGAAACACCTGCGGCTAGCAAAACGCGATCGTCTTTCGATTTTGTAGAAAACTCACTGCAATTTCGTCCCTGTTTGAGATATTTCGACGTATAAATGCTCGGTCTGTTCCATTAAACACGCCGAATACAGTGCAATCACATCTCAACGTGGAGGCAATACCAACGGCTCGCAAACCGTGATCATTTCTAGATTACGACGCATGCTATCTGCAGATTTCGACACTGTTTCAGATAACTCGACATTTATACGCTCCTTCTGTTCCATTTTACACGCCGAATGCAATCACTTCTCAACGGCGAATCAAGTCCAATGGCTCGCAAGACGCCATCGTTTCTGATTTATCGCGAAAACTAACTGCAACTTCGTCCAGGTTTGAGATAATTCGACGTTTAAACGCTTGTTCTGTTCCATTTTGCAAGCCTAATACAACATAATCAATTCTCAGCGTGGAGGCAAGCCCAACGGCTGACAAGACGCCGTCGTTTCTAGATTGTGACGAAAGCTTACTATAATTTCGTCCCTGTTTCAGATATTTCGACGTTTCTACGCTAGTTCTGTTCCATTTTACACGCCGAATACAGTGCAATCAATTCCTAGCGATGAGGCAAGCCTAACGGCTTGAAAATCGCGATCATTTGTAGAATGTGACGAAAGCTAACTGTAATTTCGTCCCTGTTTCAGATATTTCGACGTTTAGAAGCTCGTTCTGTTACATTTTACACGCCGAATACGGTACAATCACTTCTCAACGGCGAATCAAGTCCAACGGATCGCAAGACGCCATCGTTTTTGATTTATCGCGAAAACTAACTGCAATTTCGTCCAGGTTTGAGATAATTCGACATTTAAACGCTTGTTCTGTTCCATTTTGCAAGCCTAATACAACGTAATCACTTCTCAGCGTGGAGGCAAGCCCAACGGCTGACAAGACGCCGTCGATTCTACATTGTGACGAAAGCTTAGTATAATTTCGTCCCTGTTTCAGATATTTCGACGTTTCTACGCTAGTTCTGTTCCATTTTACACGCCGAATACAGTGCAGTCACTCCTCAACGTGGACATATTCCCAACGGATCGCAAAACGCTATTGTTTCTAGAATGTGAAGAAAACTTACTGCAAATTCGTCCCTGTTTGAGATATTACGAAGTTTAGACGCTATTTCTGTTCCATTTTACTCGTCAAATACAGTGCAATTTCTTCTCAGCGTGGAGACAAGCCCAACGGCTCGAATAACACGATCATTTCTAGATAGTGACGAAAAACAAACTGCAACATCGTCCCTGTTTGAGGTAATTCGATGTTTAAACACTCCCGCTGTTCCATTTTACATGCCAAATACAGTGCAATCACTTGGCAACGCGGACGCAATCCCAACGGTACGCAAAATGCCATCGTTTCTAGACTGTAATGAAAACTAACTGCAATTTCGTCCCTGTTTGAGATAATTTGACGTTTAAACGCTACTTCTGTTTCACTTTACACGCCGAATACTGTGAAATCATTTGCTAACGGCTCATGAAATCCAACGACACGCAAAACGCGATCGGTTCTCGATTTTGAAGAAAACTAACTGCTATTTCGTCCCCGTTTGAGATATTACAACGATTAAACGCTCCTTTTGATCCATTTTACACGCCAAATACAGTGCAATATCTTCTCAGCGTGGAGACAAGCCCAACGGCTCGAGTAACACGATCATTTCTAGATAATGACGAAAACCAACAGCAACTGCGTCCCTGTTAGAGATATTTGGACGTTTAAACGATCGTTCTGTTCCATTTTACGCGCCAAATACAGTGCAATCACCCCTCAATCTGGACATAATCCACACGGCTCGCAAAACGCCATCGTTTCTAGATTGTAATGAAAACTAACTGCAATTTCCCCCCTGGTTGAGATATTACTACGTTTAAACGCTCTTTCTGTACCATTTTGCTAGCCAAATACTGTGCAATCACTTGTCAACGCGGACGCAATCCCAACGGCACGCAAAACGCCATGGATTCTAGAATGTGACGAAACCCTACTGCAAATTCCTCCCTGTTTGAGATATTACGACGTTTAGACGCTAATTCTGTTCCATTTTGCACGCCACATACCGTGCAATCGCCTCTCAACGTGGACACACTACCAACGGCACGCAATACGCCATCGTTTCTAGATTGTAATGAAAACTAAGTGCAATTTCGTCCCTGATTGAGATATTTCGATGTTCAAACGCCCGTTCTGTTGCATTTTACCCGCCGAATGCACTGCAATCACTTCTCAACGTGGACACAATCCCAAAGGCTCGCAAAACGCCATCGTTTCCACATTGTAATGAAAACTAACTGCAATTTCCGCCCTGGTTGAGATATTACGACGTTTAAACGCTCTTTCTGTACCGTTTTGCTAGCCAAATACTGTGCAATCACCTTGTCAACGCGGACACAATCCCAGCGGCACGCAAAACGCCATCGTTGCTGGATTGTGATGAAGACTAACTGAAATTTCGTCCCTGTTTGAGAAATTACGATGCTTAGGCGCTCTTTCTGTACCATTTTACACGCCGACTACCGTGCAATCATATGCCAACGTCGAATATAGTCCAGCGGCTCGCAAGACGCCATCGTTTCTCGTTATTTCCGAAAACTAATTGCAATTTCGTCTCTACTTAACATATTTCGACGTTTAAACGCTCGTACTGTTCCATTTTGCACGCCGAATAGCGTGCAATTACTAGCCAACGGCGAATGAAGTCCAGTGGCTCGCTAGACGCCATCGTTTCTCATTATTTCCGAAAAATAATTGCAATTTCGTCTCTGATTGAGATATTTCAACGTTCAAACGCCCTTAGTGTTCCATTTCACACACCCAATACAGTGCACTCACTTCTCAGCGTGATGACCAGCCCAGCGGCGCGCATAACACGACCATTTCTAGATTGTGACGAAAACTTACTGCAACTTCGTCCCTGTTTGAGATATTTCGACGTTTAAGAGCTCGTTCTGTTCCATTTTACACGCCGAATACACTGCAACCAGTTCTCAGCGGAGAATCAAGTCCATAGGCTCGCAAAATGTGATCGTTTCTCGATTTTGAGGAAAACTAACTGCAATTTCGTCCCCGTATGAGATATTTCGACGTTTAAACGCTCGTACTGTTCCATTTTACACGCCGAATACTGTGCAATCACTAGTCAACGGCGAATGAAGTGCAGTGGCTCGCAAAACGCCATCGTTTCTCATTTTTTGCGAAATCTAAATGCAATTCCGTCCCTGCTTGAGACATTTCGAGGTTTAAACGCTACTTCTGTTCCATTTTGCACGCCGATGATTGTGAAGCACTTGCCAACGGCGAATCAAGTCGAACGACTCGCAAAATGCGATCGTTTCTCGATTTCAAAGAAAACTAACTCGAATTTCGTCCCTGTTTGAGATATTTCGAGGTTTAAACGATCTTTCTGTTCCATTTTATACGCCAAATACAGTGCAATCACTTCTCAACGTGGACACAATTCCAACGGCACGCGAAAGGCCAACGATTTTACATTGTAATGAAAGCTAACTGCAATTCCGACTCTGTCTGAGATTTTACGACGCTTAAGCGCTCTTTCTGTTCCATTTTGAACGCCAAATACCGTGCAATCGCCTCTCAACGTGGACACACTACCAACGGCACGCAATACGCCATCGTTTCTAGATTGTAATGAAAACTAAGTGCAATTTCGTCCCTGATTGAGATATTTCGATGTTCAAACGCCCGTTCTGTTGCATTTTAACCGCCGAATGCACTGCAATCACTTCTCAACGTGGACACAATCCCAACGGCGCGCAAAACGTCATCGTAATTAGATTGTAATGAAAATTAACTACAGTTTCATCCCTGTTTGAGATAATACAACGATTGAACGCTCCTATTGTTCCATTTTACAGGCCAAATACAGTGCAATCACTTCTCAACGTGGACACACTACCAACGGCACGCAGTACGCCATCGTTTTTAGATTGTAATGAAAGATAACTACAATTTCGACCCTGTCTGAGATATTACGACGCTTAAGCGCTCTTTCTGTTCCATTTTGAACGTCAAATACCGTGCAATCGCCTATCAACGTGGACACAATCCCAACGGCACGCAGAACGCCATCTTTTCTGGATTGTAATGAAAACTATCTGCAATTTTGTCCCTGACTGAGATATTTCGTCGTCCAAACGCCCGTTGTGTTGCATTTTACCCGCCGAATGCACTGCAATCACTTCTCAACGTGGACACAATCCCAACGGCACGTAAAACATCATTGTATTTAGATTCTAATGAAAACTAACTGCAATTTCGTCCCTGTTTGAGATATTTCGACGTTTAAACGATCGTTCTGTTCCATTTCTCACGCCGAATAGACTGCAATCACTTCTCAGCGGCGAATCATGTCCAAGGATTCGCAAAGTGCGATTGTTTCGAAATTTTGAAGAAAACTAACTGCAACTACGTCCCTGTTTGAGATATTTCGACGTTTGTACGCTCGTTCTATTCGATTTTACACGCCTAAAACTGTACAATCACTGCTCAATGTGGACTCAACCCCAACGGCTCGCAAAATGCCATCGTTTGAAGATTGAATGAAAACTGTATGGAATTTCGTCCCTGTTTGAGATATTTCGACGTTTATGGGCCCATACTGTTCCATTCTACACGGCAAATACAGTGCAATCACTCTTCAATGTGCACACAATCCCAACGGCTCGCATAAGACGGTCATTTCTAAATTGTGAAGAAAACTAACTGCAACTTCGTCCCTGTTTGAAATATTTCGACGTTTGAATGCTCCTTCTGTTCCATTTGCACGCCAAATACTGTGCAGTCACTGCTCAACGTGGACACAATCCCAACGGCACGCAAAAGGCCATCGTTTCTAGATTGTAATGAGAACTATCTGGAATTTCGTCCCTGTTTGATATAATTCCACGTTTAAATGCTCTTTCAGCTTCATTTTGCCCGCCAAATACTGTGCATTCACTTCTCAACGTGGACACAATACCAACGGCACGCTGCGTAAAATGGAACAGAACGAGCGTTTAAAGGTCGAAATATCTCAAGCAGAGACGTAATTGCAGCTAGTTTTAATCACAGTCTAGAAACGATGGCGTTTTACGAGCCGTTGGGATTGTTTTCACGATGAGAAGTGATTGGACTGTGTTTGGCGTGTAAAATGGGTCCGAATGGGCGCTTAAACGTCGAAATTTCTCAAACGGGAGCGAAATTGCAGTTAGTTCTCATCACAATCTAGAAACGTCGGCGCTTTGCGAGCCGTTGGGGTCGTGTCCACGCTAGGAAGTGACTGTACTGTATTTGGCGAGTAAAATGGATCAGAACGAGCGTTCAAACGTCGAAATATCTCAAACAGGGCCGAAGTTGCAGTTAGTTTTCATTACAATCCAGAAACGACGGCGTTTAGAGTGCCGTTTGGATTGCGTCCGCGCTGAGAAGTTATATTACAGTATTTGGCGTGCAAAATGGAACAGAAGGAGTGTTTAAACGTCGAATTATCTCAAACAGGGACGAAGTTGCAGTTAGTTTTCATAACAATCTAGAAAAGTTGGCGTTTTGAGTGCCGTTGAGATTGTGTCCACATTGAGAAGTGATTGCACAGTATTTGGCGTGTAAAATGGATCAGAACGAATGTTTAAACGTCGAAATATCTCAACAGGGACGAAATTGCAGATAGTTTTCATTACAATCTAGAAACGATGGCGTTTTGCATGCCGTTGGTAGTGTGTTCACGTTGAAAAGTGATTGCACTGTATTTGGCGTGTAAAGTGAAACAGAAGGAGCGTTTAAACCTCGAAATTTCTCAGTCAGTGACGTAACTGCAATTAGTATTCGCAAAAAACGAGAAACGATGGCGTTTTGCGAGCCACCGGACTATATACACCGTTGGCATATGATTGCACGGTATTCGGCGTCTAAAAGGGAACAGAACGAGCGACTAAACGTCGAAATATCTCAAACAGTGGCCAAATTACAGTTAGTTTTTGTCACAACCTAGACATGATAGTGTTATGCGAGCTGCTGGGATTGTGTCCACGTTGAGGAGTGATTGCAATGTATTCAACGAGTAAAATGAAACAGAAGGAGCGTTTATACGTCCAAATATCTGAAACAGTGACGAAATTACAGCTTGTTTGCTTCAAAATCGAGAAGCGAATGCGTGTTGCGAGTCGTTGCACTTGATACGCCGTTGAGAAGTGATTGCAGCCTATTCGGCGTGTAAAATGGGACCGAACGAGCGTTTAAACGCCGTAATATCTCAAACAGGTGCGAAATTGCAGATAGTTTTAATCACAGTCTAGAAACTATGGCGTTTTATGAGCCGTTGGGATTGTGTCCACGCTGAGAAGTGATTGCGCTGTATTTGGCGTGTAAAATGGGACAGAACCAGAGTTTATACGTCGAAATGTCAAACACAGGGACGAAATAGCAGTTAGTTTTCATTACAATCTTGAAACGTTGGCGTTTTGAGTGCCGTTGGGATCGTGTACACGTTGAGAAGTGGTTGCACTGTATTTGGCCTGTAAAATGGATCAGAACTAGTGTTTAAACGTCGCAATATCTCAAGCAGGGATGAAATTGCATTTAGTTTTCACAAAAAACGAGAAACGATGGCGTCTTGCGAGCCACTGGTCTTCATTCGCCGTTGGCAAGTGGTTGCACTTTATTTGGCCTGTAAAATGGATCAGAACGAGCGCTTAAGCGTCGACATACCACAAACAGGGTCGAAATTGCAGTTAGACTGCATCACAATCCACAAACGATGGCGTTTTGCGTACCGTAGGGATAGTGTCGACGTTGAGAATTGACTGCTCAGTATGCAGCGTGTAAAATGGAACAGAACAAGTATTCAAACGTCGAAATATCACACACAGGGACGAAATTGCAGATGGTTTTCGCAATAAACGACTAACGATGGCGTTTTGCGAGCCACTGGACTTCATTCGCCGTTGGAAAGTGATTTGACTGTATTTGGAATGCAAAATGGATCAGAACGAGCATATAAACGTCGAAATATCTAAAACAGGGACGTAATTGCATTGAGTTTTCGCAAAAAACGAGAGACAATGGCGTCTTGCGAGCCACTGGACTTCATTCGCCTCTGGCAAGTAATTGCAGTCTATTCGGCGTGAAAAATGGAACAGAACGGGCGTATAAACGTCGAAATATCTCAAACAGGGAAGAAATTGCATTTAGTTATCGCTAATAACGAGAAAGGATGGCGTTTTGCGAGACACTGGACTTCATTCGCCGCTAGGGAGTAATTGCTGTGTATTCGGCGTGTAAAATGGAACAGTAGGAGCGTTTAAACGTCGAATTAACACATACAGGAACGAAGTTGCAGTTAGTTTTCGTCTCAATCTAGAAATGATCGTGTTACGCTTGCCGTTGGGCGTGTCTGCACGCTGAGAAATGATTGCACTGTATTTGGCTTGTAAAACGGATCGGAATGGGCGTTTCAACGTCGAAATATCTCATACGGGACGAAATTGCAGTTAGCTTTCCTCAAAATCAAGAAACGATCACATTTTGCGAGTTGCTGGACTTGATTCACCGCTGAGAAGTGGTTGCAGTCTATTCGGCGTGCCAAATGGAACTGAACGAGCGTTTAAACGTGGAAATATCTCAAACAGGGACGAAATTGCAGTTAGTTCTCATCACAATCTGGAAACGATGGCGTTTTGCGTGCCGTTGGGATTGTGTCCTCGTTGAGGAGTGAGTGCACTGTATTTGGCCTGTAAAATGGATCAGAACGAGCGTTTAAACTGCGAAATATCTCACTCAGGGACGAAGTTGCAGTTAGTTTTCATTACAATCTTGAAACGTTGGCGTTTTGAGTGCCGCTGGGATTGTGTCTACGTTGAGAAGTGGTTGCACAGTATTTGGCCTGTAAAATGGATCAGAACGAATGTTTAAACGTCGAAATATCTCAAACAGGGACGAAATTGCAGATAGTTTTCATTACAATCTAGAAACGATGGCGTTTTGCGTGCCGTTGGGATTGTGTCCAGGTTGAGAAGTGATTGCACAGTATTAGGCGTGTAAAATGGAACAGAATGAGCGTTTAAACGCCGAATTAACACAAACCGGGACGAAGTTGCAGTTAGATTTCGTCACAACCTAGAAAGGTTAGTATTATGCGAGCCGTTGGGCTTGTCGAAACGATCAGAAGTGATTGCATTGTGTTTAGCGTGTAAAATGGAACACAAGAACCGTTGAAACGTCGAATTATCTCAAGCAGGGACGATATTGCAGTTAGTTTTCGTCACTATCTAGAAATGATCGTGTTATTCGAGCCGTGGGGCTTGTCTCAACGCTGAGAAGTGATTGCAACGTGTTAGGCGTGTAAAATGGAACAGAACAGGCGTATAAACGTCGAAATATCTCAAACAGTGACGAAACTGTAGTTAGTTTTCATTACAATCTTTATACGATGGCGTATTGCGTGCCGTTGGGAATGTGTCCACGTTGAGAAGTGATTGCACTGTACTTGATGTGTAAAATGAAACAGAACGAGCGTTTAAACGTAGAAATATCTAAAACGACGACGGAATTGCAGATAGTTTTCGTCACTATCTAGAAATGATCGTGTAATGCGAGCTGTTGGGATTGCGTCCACGTTGAGAAGTGATTGCACTGTGTTTGGCGTGTAAAATGGAACACAAGTAGCGTTGAATCTTTGAATTATCTCAAAGAGGGACGACGTTGCAGTTTGTTATCGTCAATATGTGGAAAGGATCGTGTACTGCGAGCTGTTGGGATTGCGTCCACGTTGAGAAGTGATTGCACTGTGTTTGATGTTTAAAACGGAACAGATCGGGCGTTTAAATGTCGAAATATCTCAAAAGAGGACGAAATTGCAGTTAGTTTTCATAACAATCTAGAAACGATGGCATTTTGCTAGCCGTTGGGATTGTTTCCACATGGAGCAGTGATTGCACTGTATTTGGCGTGTAAAATGGAACAAATGGAGCGTTGAAACGTCGAATTATCTCAAACAGAGACGATGTTGCATTTAGATTCCTTCACTATCTAGAAATGATCGTGATATACGAGCCGTGGGGCTTATCTCAACGCTGAGATGTGATTGCAACGTGTTAGGCGTGTAAAATGGATCAGAACAGGCGTATAAACGTCGAAATATCTCAAACAGTGACGAAACTGTAGTTAGTTTTCATTACAATCTAGAAACGATGGCGTTTTGCGAGACGTTGCTATTGTGTCCACGTTGTGGAGCGATTGCACTGTATTTGGCGTGTAAAATGGAACAGAAGGAGCGTTTAAACCTCGAAATGTCTTAAACAGTGGCGAAACTGCATTTAGTTTTCGCAAAACACGAGAAACGATGGCGTTTTGCAATCCACTGAACTTCAATCGCCGTTGGCAATTGATTGCACTGTACTTGGCCTGTAAAATGTATATGAAAGAGCGCTTAAGCGTCGTAATATCTCAAACAGGGACGAAATTTCAGTTAATCGTCATCACAATCCAGGAACGATGGCGATTTGCGAGCCGTTGGGATAGTATCCACGTTGAGAATTGACTGCGCATTATTCGGTATGTAAAATGGAACAGAACGAGCGTTTGAACGACGAAATATCTCAAGCAGGAACGAAATTGCACTTAGATTTCGCAAAAAACGAGAGACAATGGCGTTTTGCGATACACTGGCCTTCATTCGCAGTTGACAAGTGATTGTACTGTATTTGGCGTGTAAAATGGTTCAGAATGGGCGTTTAAGCGTCGAAATATCTCAAACGGGTACGAAATTGCTGTTAGTGTTCTTCAAAATCGAGAAACGATCACATTTTGCGAGTCTTTGTACTTGATTTGCCGTTAAGAGGCGCTTGCAGTGTATGCGGTGCGCAAAATGGAACAGAAGGAGCGTTTAAACCTGGAAATATCTTAAACAGGTACGAAATTGCATTTGTTTTCGCAAAAAACGAGAGACAATGGCGTTTTGCGAGCCACTGGACTTCATTCGCCGTTGGAAAGTGATTGCATAGTTTTCGGCGTGTAAAATGGGACAGAACGATCGTTTAAACGTCGAAATATCTCAAACAGGGACGAAATTACAGTTATTTCTTATCACAATCTAGAAACGACGGCGTTTTGCGAGCCGTTGGGATTGTGCCCACGTTGTGGAGCGATTGCACTGTATTCGGCGTGTAAAATGGAACAGAACGAGCGTACAAATGTCGAAAAATCTCAAACCGGGACGAAATTGCATTTAGTATTCACAAATAACGCGAAACGATGGCGTTTTGCGAGACACTGGTCTTCATTCGCCGTTAGGAAGTAATTGCTGTGTATTCGGCGTGTAAAATGGAACAGTAGGAGCGTTTAAACGTTGAATTAACACATATAGGGACGAAGTTGCAGTTAGTTTTCGTCTCAGTCTAGAAATGATCGTGTTACGCTAGCCGTTGGGCGTGTCTTCACGCTGAGAAGTGATTGCACTGTATTTGTCTTGTAAAATGGATCAGAATGGGCGTTTAAACATGGAAATATCTCATACGGGGACGAAATTGCAGTTAGTTCTTATCACAATCTAGAAACGACGGCGCTTTTCGAGCCGTTGGGGTTGTGTCCACGCTGAGAAGTGATTGTACTGTATTTGGAGTGTAAAATGGATCAGAATGGGCGTTTAAGCATCGAAATATCTCAAACCGGTACGGAATTGCCATTAGTTTTCTTCAAAATCGAGAAACGATCACATTTTGCGAGTCGTTGTACTTGCTTCACCGTTAAGAAGCGCTTGCAGTGTATGCGGCGTGCCAAATGAAACAGAAGGAGCGTTTAGACCTGGAAATATCTCAAACAGGGACGAAATTGCACTTAGTTTTCGCAAAAAACGAGAGACAATGGCGTATTCCGAGCCACTATACTTCATTCGCCGTTGGAAAGTGACTGCATAGATTTCGGCGTGCAAAATGGAACAGAACGAGTGTTTAAACGCCGAAATATCTCACACAGGGACGAAATTGCAGTTTGTCCTCTTCAAAATGAGAAAAGATCGCATTTTGCCAGTCGTTGTACTTGATTCGCCGTTGAGAAGTGATTGCAGTGTATTTGACGTGTAAAATGTATCAGAATGGGCGTTTAAAAGTCGAAATATCTCAATCGGGGACGAAATTGCAGTTAAATTTCATCACAATCTAGAAACGATGGCGTATTGCGTGCCGTTGGGATTGTGTCCACGTTGTGAAGTGAATGCACAGTATTTGTTGTACAAAATGAATCAGAAAGAGCATTTAAGCGTCGTTATACCTCAAAGAGGGACGTAATTGCAATTAGTTCTCTTCAAAATCGAGAAGCGATGGCGTTTTGCGAGACCTTGCACTTGAATGCGCAGTTGACAAGTGATTGCAGTATATTCGGCGCGCAAAATGGAACAGAAAGAGCGCTAAAACGTCGAAATATCTCAAACAGTGACGAAACTGCACATAGTTTTCATTACAATCTAGAAGCGATGGTGTTTTGGGTTTTGCCTCTGGGATTGTGGCCACGTTGAGGAGTGATTGCACTCTATCTGGCGTGTGAAATGGATCAGAACGAGCGTCCAAATTTCGAAATATCTCAAACAGGGACGAAATTGCAGATAGTTTTCACTACAGTCTAGAAACGATGGCGTATTGCGTGCCGTTGGGATTGTGTCCACCTTGAGGAGTGATTGCACAGTATTTGGCGTTCAAAATGGATCAGAAAGGGCGTTTAAGCGCCGTGATACTTCAAACAGGGACGTAATTGCAGTTAGTTTTCTTCAAAATCGGGAAAAGATGGCGTTTTGCGAGCCACTGTACTTCATTCGCCGTTGGCTAATGTTTGCACTGTGTTTGGCCTGTAAAATGGATCAGAACGAGCGTTTAAACGTCGAAATATCTGAAACAGTGACGAAATTGCAGTTTGTTTACATCAAAATCTAGAAACGATCGCATTTTGCGAGTCGTTGCACTTGGTACGCCGTTGAGAAGTGATTGCAGTGTATTCGGCGTGTAAAATGGGGCAGCACGAGCGATTAATCGTCCAAATATCTCATACACGGACGAAATTGCAGATAGTTATTTGGATGGCGTTTTGCGTGCCGTTGTGATTGTGTCCACGTTGAGGTGTGAATGCACAGTATTTGGCGTGTAGAATAGCACGGAAAGGGCGTTTAAACGTCGAAATATCGTAAACGGGGACGAAACTGCAGTTAGTTTTCATTACAATCTAGAAACGATGGCGTTTTGCGTGCCTTTGGTATTGTGTCCATGTTGAGATGTGATTGCACAGTATTTGGAGTGGAAAATGGAACAGAAAGTTGCAGCTTGTTTTTGTCACAATCTAGAAATTATCGTGCTACGCGAGCCGCTGGGCCTGTCTTCACGCTGAGAAGTGATTGCACTGTATTTGGTGTGTGAAATGGATCAGAACGAGTGTTTAAATATTGAGATATCTGAAACACGGACGAAATTGCAGATAGTTTTCATTACAGTCTAGAAACGATGGCGTTTGGCGTGCCATTGTGACTGTGTCCACGTTGAGGAGTGATTGCACTGTATTTGGCGTATGAAATGGGTCAGAACGAGCGTTCAAACGTCGAAATACCTCGAACAGGAACGAAGTTGCAGTTAGATTTCGTCACAACCTAGGAATGATAGTGCTATGTGAGCCGTTGGGATTGTTTTCACGCTGGGATGTGAATGCACTGTATGTGGCGTGTAAAATGGAATAGAACGAGCGTTCAAACGTCGAAATATCTCAAACAGGGACGAAATTCCAATTAGTATTCATTACAATCTAGAAACGATGGCGTTTTCCGCGCCGTTGGGATTGTGTCCATGTTGAGAAGTGAATGCACAGTATTTGGCGTGTAAAATGGATCAGACCGAGCGTTTATACGTCGAAATATCTTAAACAGGGACGAAATTATAGTTAGTTTTCATTACAATCTAGAAACGATGGCGTATTGCGTGCCGTTGTCATTGTGTCCACGTTG
The DNA here is from genome assembly GCA_014825975.1 of Bombus haemorrhoidalis. Taxonomy (NCBI): domain Eukaryota; kingdom Metazoa; phylum Arthropoda; class Insecta; order Hymenoptera; family Apidae; genus Bombus; species Bombus haemorrhoidalis. The sequence goes on from JACXIS010001418.1 coordinate 15,952, forward strand.
TGAAGTGAATGCACAGTATTTGGTGTGCAAGATGGATCAGAAAGAGCGTTTAAGCGTCGTAATACCTCAAACAGGTTCGTAATTGCAATTAGTTTTCTTCAAAATCGAGAAGCAATGGCGTTTTGCGAGACCTTGCACTTGTATGCGCTGTTGAGAATTGATTGCAGTGTATCCGGCGCGCAAAATGGTACACAACGAGCGTCTAAACGTCGAAATATATCAAACAGGGACGAAATTGCAATTAGTTTCCATTACAATCTAGAGTCGTTTACATTATGCGTGCCGTTGTCAATGTGTTCACGCTGAGGAGTGATTGCACAGTAGTTGGCGTGTAAATTGGAAAAGAACGAGCGTTTATACGTCGAAATATCTTAAACAGGGACGAAATTATAGTTAGTTTTATTCACAATCTAGAAATGATAGTGTTATGCTCGTCGCTGTGCTTGACTTCACGCTGAGAAGTGAGTGCACTGTATTGGGTGTGTGAAATTGAACAGAAAGCGCGTTTAAAAGTGGAAATATCTCAAACGGGGACG
>JACXIS010001557.1:0-82395 GCA_014825975.1 Bombus haemorrhoidalis
ACGCTTATTTTTCATACGTTCAAGAAATCCTTTGAATGTAGGTTGTATTTCATTCTGACTAAGTGGGACCTTTCTTGACATTTTCTTGAAATTTTAGTGAGCATTAAAGATTATAAAATTTTGGAAATGTATACAAATTTCACCGTAAACGAAAATTATTGCTATATTTATTTATTATATTATTTACTTATATATATATAGAATGTGATATTGAGGAAGAACACACACAAAAAAAAAAGCAATAAACACAAAAGATGAATGAAATATTTCTAAAAATATACATCTTTCTTAACTTCATATATTTTTTCAACACGCGCAATACAATATTATGATGAATATGGAAAAACGCAGATTGTGTATAAATTCAAAGTATTAAATTAAACAATTAATTAAACATTTAAGAGTATTTGTTAAAAGACTTTTAATTTTATGTATAACATTTACGTCATACAAAATGACATTCATAATTTATAATTTTACATGTTCTTTTTCACATGACTATGGTGTTTTCTATATTCTAGGCGCCAGAAATTAATCACAAGCATCACTTGATTTAAACTGATTTGAAGTTAGCCGAATAAATAACTACAAACTTTTCACGTTTGAAAAGCATGATTCGTAATGCTTTATAATATGTATTATACTTGAACATAGCTTGATAAACTAAATACGATAATATTCTTAAACTTTATACTTTCTAAATCAATAGTTCGTTATCTTTGAAATTCCTAAATATGTACTTTGTACTTTCCACGATAAATTTCTATTCTTTGTAGTTCTATAAACCTGTTATAATGGCAGTTCCTATTTCAATATTAATTTAAAACATGTTTTGAACTGACATTACATCTTAGTAAATTTTATCACCTATTAAAGCAATTTAAATTTTGTAACTTTCAATAAAACTTAGTAATAGAACCTATATATTAATAATTTGTTGAAGAATATTTGTAAACAAGTGATAGAATATAAAATATCGAATAGTACATTATAAGATCTTTGTTTTCGGTTAATAATTCCTAATGAGACCTATATGATCAAATAGTCGTGCAAATGCTATCTTATTTTCATCGAGCACGAGTGAGTTAGTAAGTTCTGATTAACTGATTTATTTTCCCCTTCTGACATACATCATTGAGTTAGTGAATATGTGATATATATTTAATAAGCCAATTTTATTTAAATATTAATAATTGTAATACATATTAAAATTGATAAAAAAGATTTTGTTATAAAAATTATTTATAATACACCATACTCTTTTTATGCAATAGATATTAAAGAGTTGTATAATTTATTATAAAATGAATTATCAGTATTGAGATAATTGGCTTAACATTTTATAATAAAATTTTTGATATCCATTATAAAACTGAGATCAATATCTACTTTCAAGGTGATAAGTTATATACTATTGCAAAATTTGTTAATCTTAATCTTCTAATTATTTTTACTTCTGAGTAGTAATGTTTTATTTATTTATAAATCTCAACAAAAGATAATATTATTACAGAACTTACTGAATTCATTGTAAAATTAAATACAAAATAAAAACAACAACAATTTTCCTACTTATATATTTTAATTTTTAATCATTCATAATAGTAAACAAACTAAATTGAAATTTAAATTTCTTGAAATTTTGCGCATTTATGCTCAAACCAATGGCTAATGCGGCTCCAAAGTATCTAAAGTACCTTCATCTAAAATAGAAGTTTATGCTCGGTCCCTATATTCCTATGTTCGTGGATAAAACATTATTACTCTTGCGCAGATTATAAAATTAAATACCTATATATGAGAACCTATATCCTAGATATCCTATATCAGAACCTATATGTGTGTGAAAATATTAAATTATATTTCTACATGTTTTGAGATCTAGATGAACAAGCAAAATCCTGTAATAATTTTATTATTCAGTATGATTAAAAATAATTATAATAACGATATTTGTGAAATAGTATTTTATAATTTTTATTTTTATGCAAAGATACATATGTAATGTACGAAGTCATTTAATGTGGTAAATGAATATAATTTTCGTAATCTAATGGAATCATAATGAATTCAAGGTTCTTATATTACCGTAGTCTATCGTTGCTTATTATGTCATTATTATCATATACGTAGCAGTGGCAGTAGCTGGTAGTGGCTACGTAAAAATTCACGTGAACATCTCAGCTCCAGGCTCTAGTACAACAGAATAATTCTACACTGTACCTCGCTTTATAAGTGACACATATATTTCAATGTTTTGATAGATCATAGATATCACTAGTGTTAAGGTACTATTTATTTCTAGCTTATAATCGTAAACAAGATGTATATTTTCAGTAAATTATTTATGATATAAAATTTAATCCTTAAAAGTTGATCCGCAAATGAAGTGTCATTTACGTGTTACAGATAAGATATAACTATGGACCAATTATGCGAAGAGCAGCATCTTGACATAACAATTGATGAAAGTGAAATTGTTGATGGTGCTAAAGAAATAATTAAGAAAATCAGACCAACATGGCCTTTGGATAAATTGCATTTTAAGGTAAAACATTTTATAAAATGTATTGTAGCTTATGTAGTATTTTTTTACATACACATATACGTATACACGCATATATATATATATATATATTTTATAAAGGTTTGATATTATGTACTCATTTTTTCGATTTATCATAGCTTCAAAAGCATGTTAGCTGTAAACTTTTTAATGAAATACAAGTTGTATTTCAATATTTACAGTAAGTACCTATATTTATATCTTCAAATTTTTAATGCAATAAAAATTTAGAATTATTAAAATTGATGCTATAATAATACATAATAATGTATAATAATGTAGTAATGTAATAATGTAAGAAGGATATAAAATTTAAGATCATTTTATTCATATCTTGTGATGATGACCTTATCTACTGATAAATGTGTTTTTCTTGGATTTGTTATTTAAGAGCAAAGATGTATCACTGTATCATCAGATATTTTCATTCTTCTGCATCTTGACAATCAAATCTATTCATATATCTATGCTTTTTCTTCACTATTAAGTCAACATTCCATTATAATCATTGTTAGTTATTAAGAATTATATTAATTCTAATGAATTTAAATTTGATAAATATTTTATTACCGGGAGATAAATAGAAATATGTATTTTAATACTACGATAAATTTTATTTTCAGATATTTACAGATGGAATCACAAATAAACTTATAGGAGTATGGTATTCTGAGCATTACAATGAGATGGTATTAGTTAGGGTTTATGGACATAAGACGGATCTGCTCATCGATCGAAAAGATGAAACAAGAAATATTCGAGTAAGTACAAGATTAGAAAAGAAAGAAGTAAAAGTACATGCATATGTATGATCAAGAATAAATTGATTATTTAAATAGGTATTAAACAAAGCAGGTTTTACACATTCCATTTATGCTACATTCAATAATGGTTTAGCTTACCAGTTCATTGAAGGTAATATACTTACAATAGAAACAGTCAGAAACTCTGACATATATGTATTAGTTGCTAAGAGAATGGCCCAAATGCATAGACTTAAACCTGATGATACTGAGATGCCCAAAAATGCTTGTATTTGGAAGAAGTTGGAAAAATTTATGGAAATTATGCCAAAAGAATTTTTAGATGCTACCAAACAAACAAGGTAATATACTGGATTATAAATTTAAATATAATTATATTTATTTGTAGTATTTGCACTGTAATTGTTATTTATTATCATTTTAGGTTTGAGAAGCTCGTAAAGCCATTTAGTGTGTTAAAACAGGAATATGAAGCACTGAAAAAGGAACTGATAAATTTGAATAATGAAGTAGTGTTTGCTCATAATGATTTACTTCTAGGGAATGTACTTTATAATGAGAAGGAAATGTCAGTAACGTTTATTGACTTTGAATATACGGGATATAACTATCAAGCTTATGACATAGCTAATCATTTTGCTGAATTTGCTGGTAATTTAAGTATATGTTCAAATATAATACTACAAATGATATTTTTTACAATATAAATTGTATAATCAAGATATATCTTCATTTATAAAGTACAAAATAGATATATGTATAATAAAAATAAAATTTATTAACTTATATACAACTTAATTTTAGGTATTGATAATCCTGATTATTCATTATATCCTGAAGAACAATTGCAGAAAGCGTGGTTAAATATATATCTTCAGGAATATAACAATGTAAAATGTGTACCTGAAAATGAAATTAATTTACTGTATTTACAAGTAAATAAATTTGTTCTTTTATCACACTTTTTTTGGGGTTGTTGGGGACTCATACAAAGTGAACATTCAACAATTGACTTTGACTTTTTAGAGTAAGTATATATGAAATATATAGCTCCAAGTCAGTTCCATCATTTTTATTGAAATCCATAATGTAATAAATATTCTGTTTTAAAATCATCTTTTTATCATGCTACTTCTAAAAAAAACTATTTTTACCTATATAATGCTTTATAGGTATGCTGCAATACGATTTAATGAGTATTTCAAATGGAAAGAAGAATATCTTAAGACAAAATTATAAAATTAAAACTAATTTGTTATATTTTTATTGTTATATTGTTATGAAACTAGCATTCCAACATTTTTATTGTTTGTAAATAACATTCCTGTAGATACATTCCCTTTTAATTTGTTACATAACAAAGATTTAACAAAGAAAATTTTATTATTATAAGCTTATATATAATGCTACTGTAAATTTATACAATTGACAGTATTATATAGTGTAAAAGGAGTAAAATATATATATATATATATATATATATACATACACATATATACATATTTGTAAAGTAATATATGTAAAAATATTATATGCAAAATATAACAGTTATTTAAAATAAAGCATATTCCTTATGATTCATTTATAAGTATTTTTGCACAGTGATTAATATCCTTATTTATATCTTTGTTGTTAACAAGTTGTTAGTTCACACTGTGTTTTGTTTTATTATCCTTTTTATACTTGAAAATAAAGTCGGAAATAGAATGTTTTGAAAATAAAACTCGAAACTGCTTCAGCTGCCGAATACATTTACATTAGTTACTCGTTTCAATCAAAAGATATCTTGTTAGCATTTTATAATATCATTGAATAAATAAATGTCTATTTCATTAGTACTATCCTCGATTATAAAAAGAAATAGAAATTATTTAATTGAAAAATAAAATTTATATATCGTGTAAGTAATTTCAAATAACCTTGTACCTGTATCTGTGTATATACATATATGTATAAGCATTATACTCTTATACTGTCAAGATTCTATGTCATATGGTAAAGTCAGTCAATTGACTAGCAAGTGTGTTTTTGTCTGGGACTCTGGGGTGATCACGTACGCATCTGCACATACCTATAAATCAGTGTTTATTTTTAGTAGAGGTTCCGAACATTTTCAAAAATACTTGTAAATACGTGTGTTATACCTAAGAAATGTAGAGATAACTACTTAATTCGAGCGTGGAGAATCCTTCAGTACCAGTTATACAAAAATTCAGGATATTAATATCCAAAACTATCTCTTTATATGGTGAAAACGAACTCTCAAACATAAATACATATACATGTGCATGTATTCGACAGAGCCATGAGCTTCGGTAATTCGTTTACTTGGCTTTGAGTGTGTGAATCTGTCACAGTATATAAATCAACTCTCCGATCAAATCAGATAATAAACTAATCCGTCGCATCCAAAATATAGATAATGTGCTTAAGTTACCTTTCTCGAAAGTAAATAGCTTCTTAACAACGTATTTAACTAAACAAAAACAACATATTTGAAATTTAATAATAGCGCGAAACTTGTGATATTATAACAATATATTCCTTAAGTCAAACTATCATTTTATATTTTCTATTGTTTCGTTGTAATTATTTATGAAAGTCTCGATTAGTTTTAATTGTAAAAGCCGAAACTGGTCAAGGGAAAATCCTGGAAATTTATTTCGAACATTACGAAAAGTACTATCGAGTGAACTGTATACGTGTATATGAGTCCCGGCATAGTGAAACAGTGTGCTGGTTTTTAAAGTTTCTTTTAGAAAACATTGTATACTGATTGTGTAAGATGCATATAGCATGCAAATGTTTAAATGTGTCCATAAAGTCCAGGGGCACCGAACTGCAGAAGGTCAACATTAATGATATTGAATTGACACCTGAAGAGCAGAACGACGGTTTCTTTCAGCAGGTAAAAATTTTTCTAACAATTATTATACATTTTTATAAAACGCTCAATTTCAAGACGAATTAATATTCTGATAACAATTATTATTGAATGTTTTGGACTCAGAAACTTTCTTATATAAACGAAATAATAAATTTTTTCTAAAAATTTGCAGTAGTTTAGCTAGTAAATAGCTGATAAAATTATACAATAAGTTATAATATTTACATATCTGTCGATTCGATAATTTAATTATAGTACATTACAATAATATAAATTTAAAAATCCATTAAAGATATTTATCTGCTTGCAATAGAATCTTGCATCAATACCAGAACTTGAAGGTATTACTAAGGAACAACCAGGTTTGGTAGAGATAAGAAACGTAGGATCATGGGTTATTCACCGTTGTTACAATTGTTCAATATATACTCATGCTGTGCATAGAGATTATGGTGCTGCTTTAGTTCTTATTAATACTGATATTGTTGTGAGTATTACATTATTTATAATTGTTAAAGAATATAAACAAATATCATATATTCTTTTGTTATTCAAGTATATGAATACTTTGTATTCTTTTTGTTACAGACTTCACCAGAAGAAATAAACAAATTAAGGTCTAATCCAGATTATAGTCCAGTGTTTAGAATAGTAATCGCTCATAATACTTTGGATGAACTTGATTATTTTCAACAACCTACCAAATTCTCTGGTAAATTGATATATTAATTAATTAAATATAATTCAGATAAATGCCTAAGAGAATAATAAATAATGATATATTTTATTCTTTGGTGTATATATAAAATGCAAATTATATAAATATTTTTCATATATTTTAATTCATCTGTCCAGTGTCACAGTTACCTAATAATGTACAAGTGGCTTTGGGTGGTCTCCAACAGCAGCTTGAAGAAGCTGTTCAAAGACAGTCTACAGAAATAGAAAATAAAATTCGTGCTTTTACATCTGAACAATATCAATTGTTAGAGCAGTTCCGTGAAAGAGCTCATAATGAACATAGATTACTGAGAAGGTTTCATTTCATAATATAATCATATTTTTACTTTAGAGTTATATTTTTAGGTTTTATACGTATTTTTTAAAAATACATATATGTTTCAGGCTAATTTGTAAAGGAGAAGAAATGAATAGATTAACAAATAACATAGAAACTCCTCCTACAACTCCAGACAGTTTTACAACCAGTTTAACTACCTCTACAACAAATACAGTAAACACATCACAAGTAGTATCAAACGAGACGAAAATTATTGCAAATTCTAATGTTAAATATGAAGCTGGTGCTAAACATTCTCCTAATCTCCTTGTTGTATGCTTTTTTTGTGACTTCTTTTAATGTATATCCATGAATAATTGTAGTTATAAAATTCATTAATTGTTTAATATTTTTTCAGAATGGTAGCATAGATAAGAAAGATCGAATATACATATACACTAAAGAACCAACTAGTTTTGACACAGAAGCTTTATTTCCTTTGGAAGGGATGGAAGACACTCTTAATACTGATCAAGTTCAATCTTCAGAGGAAGGATCTGATACAGACGGTTAGTTTAACTCCCAATTTATGTAAATCTTAATTTCGATGTAAAAGATTCAAATAATGTTATTTATATTATACTTAGATTCAGGTCAAGATGAAGGTATTCACATGCCAAGGGGACAAAGAGGCGGACATCCTACATTAGCCAAATCGTTACCAGTTAGTGTTCCATCTTTTCCATCATTTGTCCGTAAAACAGTTCAAGATGAAGATGATGATCAGGTATGAATATGTATAATATGTATAATATACAGCTGTTCATATTGACAACAAAGCTATTGTTAGTTTTATAATATTTATCGATGCGTTTGCATATGTGTAAGTATCTTGCAAGACAATATCTAAAACAATAAAATGTTATTGCAGCTCCCAAGAGATCCGCATGATCCACATAACATTCGAGCTTCGATTAAAGCTTTAGCAAAAAGCGTTCATGGTGATACAGTATTTGGAGATTTGCCACGTCCTCGTTTCTCTACTCAAATCTGACTTTGCAATATTTTCAAAGAAAAAGAATGAATTCACGTTAAAACTTCAATATAAATATAAAGTACCTATTATTCATAACTGTCTTTCAATGAATGCTACAAGAGTTTGGTGTAAGCAAAGGCAGAATAAACATAGAAATATACGAAATTATTGATATTTCGCGTATATTTTGAATATATTTTAAGATAAAATATTATTTCAAATCTTAGCTTTGTTAGTGCATTGAGTTCATAAAAGAAAAAGATTTTCATACCTGCATATACTTGAGGCTATGTTATATAAATGTGCTATATATTTGTTACTGATTGTATAACGTAGGACGTAAAAAAGAAAAAAAAAAATATTTAGATTTCAAGAATCAATCCAATGTGAGATTTACGATGCCATATCTAAAGTAAAATCGTATTAGAAAGAAAAAAAAGGGCAAAGGAAGTTTTTTACTTATCAATTAGTGACTAAGCTATTGAAATAATTTTACAATAATAGTTATTATTTTTACGATGCATCATTATTATTAGATGTAGAATAATTGATTATAAGTTACGCTATATTAACTTCATATTACTCTTATAAATTGCACTGATGTCATACATAATGTTTTATTACATTAATTCAGCTCTTGATACTTTTTTTGCATGTAAGAGAATTTTTTGTTAGTTAAATAATATTTTTCTATAGTAACTGTATGTAAATTATTGCGTTTGATTCAACTAAATTTAAATAGTAATCGAAGATGTTCGTTCAAAAAGTTTAGATTTCCCTTTTTATTTATTATGTTGTAATGCATCTGTTAACACGTCTATCTTTTGATGAATTGAATTATTAACAGAAAAATTGTAGCATAAAAATGTACTACGATTCAAAGAAACATTTTTGTTATAATATATATACATATATTGTTTTTGTAAACACGTATACGAAGACAGTCTTAGAAGAATATATATATATATGTCTATGTTGATATTAAAAAATTGTATGTGAGACATACAGATAAAAAAATGTTTATAAAAACTTCCGTTTACATATGTTTTTGTACGAACATATAATGATAAAGATTTCAATAGATATTTTTACTTTACTTTTATATTTTGAATTCGCTTAAAGTCACTTGTGTTAATTTTTTATAGATTTATATCATTGATTTTTTAAGGTTTGTAATTTTTGTACCATTTAACAGTATCATGTGATAAGCAACAAATTACAGATTAGAAAGAATTAAATGAATTAGTACAAAAGCCTATGTGACTCTTTTGATATGTAATGCACAGTTATAAAGTTGTATATGAATGTTCTACTGATCAAATTGTAGAATGTGAGAAATGCTCCAAAAAATGTCAAAAATTCTCTTTATCACATATAAAAATTGATTAATGAAAATAAAATGTTGCTGTACGAAAAATATAAAAGCGTGTAATTCAATTATTACCAATACTTATATTCCAGGATTATTCACACTACAATTATGACATATCTCAAGTTTTTAATTTTTTATATACAAAAATGTACAAGAAAAGTACGTTGAAGAGTATATCAAATAATTTATAGACTATTTTACCAAAAATAATACAATAAATGATTCTTTTTTTTTTTTTAATTTATGAAGGTTAATTTTTTTACGGCTTTCTAATTAAAAACTAAGATGATGTGTGTATACTGTACAATTTTAAATAAACTGATAGGATTGTAAGTCCTATAAATAACTTTTTATCATCAGATTTTTAATTATGTAAGTAATTTAATTGTGAACATAATACTGTACCACGCAGCGTATATATTTATTCAAGTAAGGTTGGAAATTAATTAAGAAATTAATTAAACTTGATTTCCAATCAATATTTGTATACACAAATTTTAAATTACATATACACAAGTTAAATGTCATCAATGGGTAATAGAAGTTTTGTTTTTTCCAGCAAGTTCCATTTGTGCAGCAGCTACGGATTTCATACCCTCTTGTACAGCAGTTAAATTTGCTTTCCAGGCTGCGAGTAAATCGCGTAGTTGCATCCACTGTTGTTTGCCAAATGTTCTATGCATAGTACTTGAAATGAGAACTTTGCGACCAGCTTGATCCATACGAGCTCTAACAAGTTTCGTTTTCAATACTGAAACATAAAAAGATGGATATTTTATATTCTTTTATATGCTTCATAAATATAAATAACACATCAAATTAATACACAATATAAATGTTGAATATTTCGATAACTTAATAAAAATTTAATTTCATTAAGCCAGTACTGATTCATTAATATACCCTGTATATATTACCTCTATTTTATAAAGAAATATAGAGGTTGATTTTATTTATGCAGGGTAATCATACATTCTTTGTATGAAAAAAATATTTTTATAATTGTACATATATATATATATTCCAATTACATTGGAAGCCTTAGTAATATAATTAATTGAATAATTTACCATCAATAATAAAACTTTCTACTTCATCTTCATTAATTTGTAATTCTTCCTGAATTGTATCAAATGACATTTCAGGGTTCGTTTCTGCTAGCTGCATAAATGTTAGTAGTCTCATTTTTTTCATGTTTTGCTCATGATTTAATCCTAATAAACAAATATACGATTTATATTTTCAATAAATTCGTATTTTTTATATCTTTTATCAGTTGCTTACATACCAAGTTGATGTTCTACAAATTCCTTATGATGTTGATAAAAATCTAAGTATGCAGGTAATTTGTCTTGTACAAAGACAAGAAGTAAATCATGAATGAGTTCTCCTTCCAAGAATCTCACAGGTTTTAATGCTAACAATGGGTCAAGCAGGAATGTATTTGGGTCTGCCAATGCAGCTAAAATGCAACGTTGTGCATCTTCTCTAGCTGCAGAAGCATTTTCTGCTGTATAAGTACCTAAAAGTTCTACCATAACAGCAGCAGCTTGTTCCCTATTACGGTAATAATAAAGTTTCATGAAATATATTGCACTTTTAAATATAATGTATCATGTAATAAAATTTTATTTACCCCTGTTTGCAACTTAAAAGTACTTCATGGAGTAACCGAAGTAATTTCTGCATTTGTTCATTTGATGGTGGAAGTGATGCGAACTGTTGCTTTAATTGATCTATTCCACCATACACAGCTTTTACTTGATCCACATTGCGAGCAATTTGAACTAAGTGATAATAGACATGATATCTCATTGGGGAGTCATCAGGAAGAGATTGAAATAATAACCACAATCTGGAAAAATATTTTAAAAGTGTTATGTTTTTATATAAAAGAATTAGTAATGTTATTGATACTCATGTAACTTACGCTTTTAGACATACTAAACCAAGTTTATATCCAGGAGCTTTTGTCAATTTCTCACAAAATGCTAATATTAAATTTTCTGCACGTTCAGTGGGGATCTAAACCAAAATACATGAAATTAATTTAAAGATACTAAGCTGTCTAAACATATGTTAACTTATTATAATTTAAAAAATATATAATATATTTACCACAATCATAATAGATACGATGTCATTTAAAACTGTTTCTATTTCGCTTTCATTTCCTTCCTTGAAGCAAGCTTCACAAACACCAATAATTTTATGTAAATCATCTTCTATTCCTTTAGGAGATTTTTCTTCACTTATTTCAGCTCCCAAATTCTTAAAATATATTCTTAGCTCTTGCGCCTAAATATAAAACACTAATTTCAAATATATTTAATTTATTAAAATTTGTTTTAGAGTCCGTTCTGTCAGAATATACAAAATGAAACAATAATGAGAAGCTATAGAAAACTGAATATAACCTATACTTTTCATTTAAGAGTGGTAATAAGGACGCTATTTGGACTTTACATAAAGTTTTCTTCGATTCTTAGATATTTAATATATCTTCATCATCAATTACCTGATCTTCTAAGGGTAATTCCATAAAAATCGGAGGAACTTGCATCTTGCCGAATATTACCACGTTTTCTCAATCACAATCACGACACAATCAAACACAATCTATCAGAAAAGAACTAGTTAGTCAAAGCTTGTTGTTTTCCTCATAATGGCCAACTATATAACAGAAAGTTTCTTTGATCCTTTACTTACGTTTGAGACGGAATTTAGTTGTCTCTCGCACGAGTTATGACCGCGGTCATGGTCTCCCAGTACAAGTGCTGCACCAAGCGGCTAAGTGCTGCAAAAGCTAGGAATCTATTCTGTTTGGTTCCATCAGGTTTTACCCTAGTATATACAAGAATCTATAAATTTTCTATTAGTACTTGACACGAATGAGGTTCTGTACTTTGTCGCCACTCGTCGGTAGTTCATGCTATTAATCAATGTCCCTACCTACCGTGTATCCTGTTTAGTATTTGACAAACATTAATAAGATAAAATATTAAAGTGGAATAACCTGAGAATAAACATGGGGAAATTAAACGTGACGATTTTACGATATTTAACAAAAGATGATTTTCGTGTTTTAACAGCGGTAAATATATGTTATCAATTGTCTGTAATTAAGTTAAGCATAATTAAGGGTTATATTAAAAATTTCGGGATTTTTATCTTTTAATATACAATATGTATTAAAAGATGAGGAAATAAATGTTTAAAGGGATTCTTGAATCGAATCATGTGTCGTTATTTGTACAATGTGTGTAGCTTGTGCTAGAAAATTATGTTTTCCTATTGATTGTTATTTTTAAATTGAAAAATAGTACTAAATTTATTAAATGTGAAGGTTAAGTAATGCTATTAAATTTCATTAAACAGCTTTTTTGATATTTATCATTACAGATTGAAATGGGAATGAAGAATCATGAACTTGTTCCTGCATCACTGGCTGCGCAAATAGCAAATTTGCGTTATGGTGGTGTACATAAGTTGTTGAAGGAACTATGCAAACATAGGCTTCTCAGTTATGAACGTGGGAAGCAATGTTAGTTCATTTTGAAGATCATTTAATTAATATAATATAATATAATACAATATAAATTTTGATAAAAATTTAATTTAAGGAAACTGCAGAACACAGATAATATGCGTGTATATACAAAATATTTTCTTTACCCTTTTAGATGACGGTTATCGTTTGACAAATGCAGGCTATGACTATTTAGCTCTAAAAGTTTTGGCACAAAGAGGTATTATTGCTTCTTTTGGTAATCAAATTGGAGTAGGAAAAGAATCTAATATCTATATAGTTACTAATGACGATAGAAATCCAATGTGTCTAAAACTGCATCGATTGGGAAGGACTTGTTTTAGAAATATCAAAGGTAAGAGAGATTATCATCAACATAGAAAATCGGCATCATGGTTATATCTATCAAGAATATCAGCAACAAGAGAATATGCATATATGAAAGCACTTTTCGATAGAGGATTTCCAGTACCTAAACCAATTGATCTCAATAGACATTGCGTTGTTATGGAGCTGGTTGAAGGTGGACCTCTGTAAGTAAAATTATTATTATTAGTAACTTTTATATTATGTTATTTTGGACACAGTGTGTATAAGACAGTTTTGTTTTAGATGTGGTGTGTACAGACTGGACGATGTTGAATCGTTGTATGACGAACTAATGAATTTGATTGTAAAACTGGGAAATCACGGAGTTATTCATGGAGATTTCAATGAATTTAATATCATGATAACAAATAGCGGAAAACCTATTCTTATTGATTTTCCACAAATGATTTCTACCGAGCATGTAGATGCTGAAACTTATTTTGAAAGAGACGTAAACTGTGTTCGTGATTTTTTTAAAAGACGTTTCGCTTACGAAAGTGAGTTGTACCCGACGTTTCAAGATATTTCGTAAGTTACGATAAAAGTGCAACAACAAACGTTAAATAAAATATCAATGGTAAAAGCTTTGCAGTTTAAATTATACAAATGGATTTATCTTTAGGAGAGAAGATTGTATCGATGTAGAAATTAAGGCCAGCGGTATTACAAAACAAATGGAAAAGGATCTTTTGAGGGAAATAGGCATGGTCGAAGTTGAAGATGAAGAAATTGAGGAGGATTGTAACGAGAATATGGCTGAAGAAAATAGAAGTATGAATAACAGCGAAATTAATTATTTACAACTTCAAGTGGAAAACTCTGTGAGAAATGAATTTATGTGTACATCAAAGGAAACATCCGAAGACTCAGAAGCAAATGAAAAGAAAGACTCAAGTGTTTTATCCGTAGAAGATCGTATTTTAGAAGAAGGTGTTAAAAAGATCGATATGAGTAAGTCAGTGGGACATCTAATAGACAAAAAGTCATACGATTTAAATGTAAAGCACAACAAAGAAATAACCAATTCGTTTCTTTTTACAGAAACATGCAATTCAGAAGACGATGATGTAGAAAAATTTAATGATTTGGAAAGTATGTACAGTAGTATCACAGCTGCAACGATCGCCCCTGAACTTATTAAGAAAAAGGTGAAAATAGCTTTACAAAAACGTGAAAAGAGGGAGCAATCCAGAAGAATTCTCGCGAAAGGAGAGGCAAATGCGATAACTAGAGTTAGAAGGGAGAATAGGGATACGATTAAACAATCAACAGGGATATGGGGGTGGGAATAAAAATGATATACTTTTGCTACTTATTGTAGATGATTTATTTAAAAATAAAAAACAACAAAAGTAAAAAATAAAACGAAGCTAACAAATAATATATTTTTATTAATAAAGTTTCGATCATTTCTATATTATACTTATTTCCCTAAAAAAATTCATTTAAATATAGCATAACGCTTTTAAATATCCAAACATCCACTTCAGTATCGAAAAAGATTAGCACTATTTTGAATTTTAAGTAACTGACAAGATGAAGATAATCATCTTATTATCATAAAAATAATTGAAATTCAGGTCATGGTCCTAGTATATGCCACCATGTATTTATTAAATGTGACATGTTTTAATTCTTCGACATATTGTTTCTTACATAACATTCGACATAGCAGAGGATACAAATCTGTACGATTCTTTGCACTATTTGCACAGACTCTCTCTCCCCCCCCCCCCTCTCTATCTATCTATCTATCTATCTATGTAGCTATGTATCTATCTATCTATGTAGCTATCTATCTATCTACGTATCTATCTATCTATCTATCTATGTAGCTATCTATCTATCTCTCTTCTTTCTCTCTCTTTTTCTCTTTCCCTTCACCCTGATTACATAAGTGTTAGATGTATAGCGATGCTTCATACGTATCATTAAACCTCTTAATAATCGTCTATAAATATATAATTGGTTTACCAACAGAGTATATTTGGAAGAGAGATTCGAATATCAATTGTCGTTAGAGATACATTCAAATATAGACGTACATATATATTTAAAATAAGTTAATAATGATTTACGAAAAAATGGTAATTAAGAGAAGAGATTGCAAAATGATTTAATCTAATATATTATGCGACTTGGTGATTGAATCTATGTTTCTATGTCGCAACTTTCGGTAGTGCATAATACAAATTTATCAAATGTCACGAAAATTTTCCGTACTTTTTATTCATATAGTAATGAGAGCGTTAGGAAGAAACAGATCATTTTAAGAAGAAATGTAGCATTTTGTATGTAGTACGAAATTTGCATTAGGCAGATAAGATAGTTTGAAATTAGATACGAAGGTCAAAAGGTGCTTACATTTCAGTAAACATTAATTTTGTTTATATTCGGAAGTTACAACTGTTCCGTTTACATTGGTGTTAACATATTTTATCTGTACGTGTATATATACGTGTTTACATTGGGGCATGTTTGGTGATTAGAGCAATTAATTTTTGCGATTGTCCCTATAAAATAAATGTTTGTGTTTCGTTTCTACAGCATGGAAATGTCGTACTTCCTCAAGAAATAATTTCCAATTTTAATTTTCGATCGTTAGATTCATATACACACGCATATAGAGCGAGTCAATAAGAAGCACTACTTAAGATACCTCGTTACCTAATGGCCTTATCGAAAAACGTCATAAACGAATCGTTGAATTTAACGTATTAAGGAAAAAGAAAAATTTAAAGCGTTATTCCTGCGTTTACGTTATCTTTATCTTTCATACTTTAAATTTGATAGATTAAAATTAAAATATCTGGTTCTTGGTATATAATAATAACTTAATGCTTTTTTACAGAGAACGTTCGTGTATACGGTGTCTATAAAAAAAAACTCGAGGTCAGCTTGATATCTCAGAAAATACAAGATATAGAAAAATACAATTGCATCATTAAGTTACATCAATAGGTAACGAGTTATTTTAGATAGTACATACTTTTTATTGATTCACCCTGCACATATAAAATAAACATTTTAAAGACTATTTTTTGGGGGGAAAATTATACATCGTTCAATTATTTAATATCAGATACATATCTATTATAACGAACATCGTAAGATTTTAATTTTTCAACCTTTGAATTTTATATTTACAATAAATGTATTATTTTGCAATGAATCAACGATCTTGAACTTTGAACCGAATCGACGGAGACTGATTGGAGGTTTCGCTCCAAGGGTCGTTCGATTCGAGAAGAAATGTTTCGAACAGACCTGAATATTTTATAAAAATCTAGCAGAGTAACAGAAACGGAAAGAATATTTGTACGAAGATGCGAACAAGACAAAAGCAGTTTATCGAGAAAGTTCATCGAGCACATCGATATGTTTTAGAAGAGTAAAACGATTCCACAGGGTACGAATGATAAGGTTGCTTGTTGTGATGATCGCGACAGCTAGACTGCTCATATATAAGCCGCGCACGCTCTTCTCTTCTAGTTTGAGTGTCATCCTAGTGCTCTTCGCGGAATCTATTTTAGTGTAAATCGTGTTCGTCGATCGTTATAACGACTTCTGCTTTTTTATCATGGCCAAAGACAATCTCACAGCTATTCTCTATGGTATCAACGATATAAGACTAGTCAGTATTACAAATTCACTAATAAATTATATAAATACCTCATACATATATGTATACCTAAGTACCTAATATGAGATGAATATCCTAAATATGAAATATTCAGTTGTCATCATTTTCTCGTGAATAACCGTGATTTATTTACGCGAATGCGTAATGAAACGATTATAGGAATATTTTAATACCTTTTATGTTAGCCTAAATATATAATAATATGTAAAATAGCTCAATCGCGCATCGTAGTTTATCTCGATTTCGTTAAAGTGTAATTTGGAGCAAACGATTATGTCGATTTAACTTGTTTCTTTGTCTCCTCTGTTATTATTTGAAACGGTTACTACCGCTAATACAATTAACATATGAAATGGACAACGAATAGAAACGAGACAAATCGCCTGTGCACGTACAAGGACAAACTTCGCTATTTTCGTCATTATTCTTTCGTTATTTGCGATTATACGCGGGGTCAATCTATTTCACGTTACGTGCGCACAGAATGCGCTCGCTGAAAGCCAGCGCATTGCTATTCTAACGTTATATCGTTTCTATTTTGAAACGAATTTTTATAATATCTAAAATCGAATACACTCGTTATTCTTTTATTCCTATTTATCGTTTTGTTCGTTGTTACGTTATAAAAATAATTTAAAAAGTTTTAAAAAATTATGTTTAATAAAATTTCAAAATTGAACCAATGTTATAAAGCATAAATGTTATTGTTGTATACGATTGATAGCTATAGTTCTTATCTTTTTCCATTATAGGAACAAACTCCGATCGAGGAACCTGCCCAAGATGGTAAGAGTTCTTTTCATTCTATTAAATGGAAGTACAGCAAGGTATAATAGAAGAAAATCGAATGTTTATTATGCTTTTTTCGATCATTTTCTCTGCTTTAGAGGTACTCTTGCAAATGGGTTGCGTTGGAATTTGTGGTTCCGATGTTCATTATTTGGTAAATGGTAGAATAGGTGACTTTGTGGTGCGGAAACCTATGATAATAGGTCACGAATCATCTGGAGTGGTCGTCAAACTTGGAAAGAATGTAAAAAATTTGAAGGTACGTGAGAACGAATAACCAATGTTATTCTAACTATTAAAGTAGCTTTTTTAAGATAATAGTAAAAAAAAAAGAAAACAGATAGTTTGGTGTCATGTATGTATGTGTCATTCAGTCGTCAAGTTACGTATACTCTATACGCATGTATGTAGGTACATGTATGCATAGTAGGTAAAAGGATAAACAAATCGAAGAATTGTCTATTGCAACTTGTATTTTAACGAAATTCGGTTAACTATCATTCATCTACATCTATCGATGTTTGATAAATATCTAACTTAGATCGGTGATCGAGTAGCCATTGAACCCGGGGTATCCTGTAGAATGTGCAAATTCTGTAAAGGAGGACGTTACAATTTATGCAAAGAGATGGTATTTTGCGCTACTCCTCCGGTACATGGCAGTTTGAGACGTTTCTACAAGCACGCTGCTGATTTTTGTTTCAAGTAAGTATACGTGAATACATTTTTATACTTTTATCATCCTATAAGGATGCATGGATTTTTATATTTAATTGAATATACATATATATATATATATGATTAAAAATTTTTTAAATGATATTTGACCTGTAATATTTGAAGTTGTCCGGTTGCATTACAGATTACCAGACAATGTGACGTTAGCGGAAGGAGCACTACTGGAGCCTTTATCGGTCGGTGTACACGCTTGTAAGCGCGCGAACATTAGTATCGGTTCGAAAGTTTTGATTTTGGGAGCCGGACCGATCGGTTTATTATCGTTATTGGTAGCGAAAGCTATGGGAGCCAATAAAGTCGTTATTATGGGTATGCCTCTTTTCTATCGTCAACGATCAATTGAGAATCGAGGGTTTTCATATACATACATAAATATACATAAAAATAAAACGTTTGCAATTTACGATTTACGATAGTTACGGAATGATGTGCTTTAGATCTCTCACAAAGTCGATTAGATCTTGCAAAGAAACTTGGTGCTGATGCGATATTATTAACGACAAAGGAGGATAAAGAGTCAAAAACTGCAGAGAAAGTTATCGAGCTCTTGGGTGAAGAACCTGACACGACGATTGATGCGAGTGGGGCAGAGTCTATGATTCGATTGGCGATTCTCGTAAGTTTTCCACTTTTTGTCCATACGCGTATCTTTTCTTTCTTATCGACTGATGTTTCAATACGAATCACTGTTGATATAATCAATTAGACGTAATAGTAATATCAATTAATCGAATAAATATACAACACGTAGAGAAATGTAGCGAAATGAAATATATGCATAACAGACGCACCTACATACTTATCGCGCATCACATGCTAGTTAAGCGTACATGCCGTGAATTTTTAGGTGACCAAATCGGGCGGAGTGGCAGTTTTAGTAGGAATGGGAGCACCAGAGGTTCAAATTCCACTGATGAACGCACTTGTAAGAGAAGTTGATATTAGAGGTGTATTTCGATACGCAAACGAGTACGTATAAATATTTTTCATTTTTTGCCGATAATAGCGCACTCGCTATTGCAACTGTTGATACTGATTGCACATGTTACATATCGATTGCCGATGAGTTTTTAGTTTCTACGAACCAGCGTAATTAAACTTAAATTTGCAAAATAAACGATAACTTATTATTACTGTCATTGGATGAATAAAGAAATGAGAAAATTCTACCATATAATGACATTCTCTCTAAAAAAAAAAAAAAAAAAAAGAAAAACACGTAAGTGTATAAAGTAAGGAATTAAACTGTGTAATCTCCTTGGTGTCATAGCTTGATAGACTTTTTCTTTGTACTAATTGGATTCTATATCGAAACGAAGGATGAAACGAATTAAAATTTATTCAACATGTTATAAGTTACGCGTATCTTTCTATCGAATCGACTACTATAGTGTGTCATATTAATGCAAATATTTTGCTTACTTCTGTGAATACCGTTGATCTCGATTCCACGATATTTAACATATTTATATGCACATGTATATATACACACACATACACACACACGCGCGCGCACGCACGCACGCACGCACGCACGCACGCACACACACAATGTTAATGTTCATGTAGTGTTAACAGCAGCATTTTAAAAGATGATGTTTTTTGTTCTGTTTTTTAGTTATGGCGATGCGCTGGATCTCTTGACTTCTAAAAAAATTGATGTGAAACCACTGATAACTCATAACTATAAATTAGAGGAAACCGTCCAAGCTTTTGAAACTTCCAAATCCGGACAAGATAATGTCGTTAAGGTTATGATACATTGTAACTAGGAAAGTAAATGACGAACCAAAGGGAATTATTTCTTAACGCCACAAGCTGCAATAAAACCGTAAAACATGCGCGTAAGAAATTGGAAAATAGGTAATTTTATTATTAATATTAAGGCAGTAGTAAGTCTTTTATACGGCATTGTTATCGGTCACAATGGGATTATTGACAAAACATAAATGAAATGTATGCTTTTTGAATTTCCGAAGCTAATGATAATTAGATTTCGCTAATTGTTCGTATTTAGTTACGCTCTGTATATACATATATGTAGGTACATTTTTTTAATTAAATGACATATGTTGTACATATATATAATCACATACGTTATGCTAAAAGGGTATTACGTTGTACGCGGCAGCAACGCGTAGACACGCGAATATTTCTTCCTCATCGACGTATTTTAAGTATCTTAACATTTGACGATCGATATACCTGTATGATAGAAAATTATCGTTATTTTTATTAGAATTATCATCATTTAAATGTTTGCTTATTAGTATTTTTGCTATTGTTATTAAAATACCAGCTGTACATGTAGCCATTGACAAAATTTGGAATTTTTATGTTTAAAATCAATCATACGATCGTTTGTTTCGTTCGATTCAAATGTATCCATATGTGATTAACGTTTTATTGTAAATCTAAATGTATGGCAAATAAAGTTTCCGGAATACGTCTATATGCCTAATATAGCGTAGTATACGCGCAAACAGGTAAACATTTTCGTAAATAGTTGAAAAAGAACAAACTTTCATTACACCGTGTCTGCTAACAATCATTTATTTTCAACGATATTGACTATTTTATGTCCTTTCGTGTTTTATATCGTATTGAATAAATGAAATTCACGTACGCTCGTCGAAATTCTACAAGCGTTAATCGATTTTGGCAGGCAAAAGCAAATAAAAATAATACTTATAAATCGAAAAAGTGAATATGTTGGCCAAAGTATCGTCAAAATGGAACGTAGAGATGCAAGATGAAAGGTATATTGAGCGCTGCTTTTCAACGGTTTCAATGAATCAGAAGTATTAGCGAGGAGAAACTTAACCATCTGTGATATTGTCTGCTAACAATGACACTGCATGACTTCTTCTATTAGCCTTCTACGTTACCCGAGTGGTACTTAAAACGTACAGTCTGTTTTCGAGTTACTCTCGTACTTGAGTTTCCTCTTTTGTCGAAATATGCAACACGTACGTACTTACAGATATGCGTCGGTACTCTATTTTCATTTTACCAATTTACACACAGTGTAATGCATTAAACGATCTTTTCAATTTCTTCGAATTTTACTTTCAAACGTTTCGCGAAGATAATTTTCTTGCGAATTTGATATAAAGTATATACGTACGATTTTACGCCGATATCTTCAGAATAGATACATACTTGACTCTTATCGACTGTAGGAAGGTTCCAGCGATTCGGAGAGAATAACCAAGTAACGATTATCGACGCAACCGTTTGAAAGAAGATTTCCGATTAAAAAGTGGGCAGGGAGGAGAGAGGGGAAACTGCGACTGGGAGAAAGTAGCGCGTTTGAAGAAGCATCGGGTGATGCATTATTGGGGACGGTTTGATAATTAATTAGAGTGGTAGTCGGGAATGTAAACAGAGATATTCAGTCGGACGAGGCGAAGCGGTAGATTTGATTCGGCCGGTTGGAAGATTTCGGTGTATGTATTCGGTTTGGTCTTTGGGGCAAACATAATCGACGTCGATGCGTTTCCCTTGAGAATCGGCGCCAACGTCACGTCGATGTCGACATAGTCCTGAATGGCGACGAAATGGACGTGCGAATAGTGCTTCTCCTAAGCCACGAGAAGCGAAGCTTCTCCATCAACCAGAAGTTGTCGCTCTCTCTTGAAGCAATCGTACCAATGGTCGTCCGATCTTTTGTCTGTTTACATATGGTTGGCCATTTTCGTACGCGCGCTGGCATACGTATCTATCTAACAATAAATATACGTACATATATATATATATATTTGATGGTAGATGATCACATTGATGAGAACATTTTGCAAGAATATGTTGTCGCGTTATCGATCATCACTAGATTCGATTAGCGCTATTAATGTGTAAAGGTATTACATACATATGTATAAGCGTATGCAAATAAACGTATCGTTCGTGTCTCTATAAGAAGTTTAACTCTGTAAAGATCGCGATTCCAAAAATTCGATCATAAGTCGTGACGTATGTGAGAAACAAAAAATACAGGGACCTTGATTCGTATCGTAATGATAACTTTTACGTAAAAATACTGTACACGGATACCGTTTCGTTTGATTAAAATAAATAGAGTTCGTATCTAGTTATTACACGATATGTATCACCGTTTCCTTCTATGTTATCGCGATAACTGAGTTGACTATGGATCCGCAGTTAAGTAGATGTACATACATTCCGCGTCGATTCCATTTTATTATCGTCTTGCCGTTATTGCATTGCATTTCGCGTAATATTTCAAGATACGAGAGGAGATACGAGTTGATCGTTGACAAAATCAAAAATAAATAAAGATGCAAGATAAAGATCTGTGACGGTGAAATGGATAAATATCGATGGAAAGGAATCATAATTAGGGGTCAATCGGTACGAGTCGATCAGAACTCGTGCGATTCGTTTCGGTGTTTAAAGCTAAACGTGAAAACAATCGATAGATCGTTCGATCGTCAGGCGGTGTATCGGGATCGCGTTAATGGAATCAGTTGGAAAGTAATCCATTTTCCCAAGACAAGAAGCAGGCTGTAGCAGCGTGCTCGTAATTGCGTTAGAGTAATTACATACGTTACAGATGCGGGAATAGTACTTTTCCAAATAATAACAGCAAATGGTATCTCGCATACAGCCTGCTTACGCTGTTAACACGAACAGTCAGCGCGACGATTAGCCTTCGAATTGCAAAACAGTTTTAAAGATTTTCTTTTAAAATTCGTAATTCGTTCGTCCCGTTGACGTGGAAATCAAATCGGTCGAGTACGCTTCTGAACGGTAAACCGACCATAAATGCGTCTCGTAAACGGTTTTTTCAGACGAATCGTTCATAACTAGGAATAATTAACCGTGTATTTGCATTGTGCGGACGTTCGTCGAGCTGGTAATCGAGATAAAGAATCCGTTGTACGGGTACTGGTTACGATCATGGTCGTGCGACGACGAGTTATCGAGCAAGGGTCTTTCAAAGGAAATTCCAAAGAAAACCGTATAGGAGAGCGATTATGACTACGACTACGGCCACCGTAGAAGCGAGTATGGTAGGAAGAACGGTGTGTGTGGTATAGAACTGGTAAAGGACGAGTAGGGTAGGGATATAGATGCTGTGAACGGCGAGCGAAACCCGGAAAAGGTGGAAGGGTGGTAGTTATCTCGCGAGTTCGCGTGGGAGGTCACGTTGGATAGAGGGTAGGTGAGGCGACCCACGACCTTCGACCAATCACGATTCTAGCTTGAAACTGGGCTGCCAATGGGGACGCTGTCGGGGTGACCTCGTGCGCGATTCTCCTTGCACTTTATCACCGAGAAACCACCCCCATGAAGTTGAAAGGTGGAAGCTCACCTTTCTACGGTCGCACGCGCGAGACAACGTGCTCCGTTCGACAGAACCGATCGAATCGGCCTCGTCGGATCGCTTCTTTCTCTTTTATTTTTTCGCTACTTAAATACGATTCGATCGATTTCCGATATTCCGCGGCCATTCAAATTACGCGCATCTTTTATATTTTTATAAGAAACGGTTGAAAAAGAAAGAAAAATGATACGAAAGGGCGAAGCGAGGACTGGCAAATCGACTCGTCGTTCTATCTTTGTCATTCATCGGTATTTAACTACCGATGATCATGGATCAGAGAATAAAAGAACGCGAGCGTTACAATGCCTATCATCTGATGTTTATCGCGTTCACCGTACTTTCGTATCATCGAGCCTTGGCGAATCGAGTAGCTCGACTTCCGAACGGAACGAATCGTCTCCTTTCCAGCGTTTTTATTTTTCTCCGTACCAGATACTTTGTCGCATCTCGTTGAAATAACTTGTCACTTCCATTGGTAGGAAGGTAAATCGAGCAGAGGAGGATGAATTGGAAGGATTTATCTGCGTACAAGGCGATTAAGAATCGATAGAGAACGTCGCGTCCAGAACGTTCTCTGGAGGTACGATCCGACGTTTCATTAGCTTCTTAATGCGTCCGGTATCCTGCAGGTCGTTGTTGCGCTCGGGAAGGATCAACACTTTTTTGCTTCGGAACGGCAACGATGCGTCAGGGATATGGCTGTTATGTACGTGCCGGAGTGACTGATGAACCGTCAGCTAATTACCTCCTCTATGTGCCCCGTAATACGAACGTATTAATAACCTGCATTTATATATCCGTGAAAAATGACCGCTTATCTCGCTTCACGAACATAAAAGAACATTGTTGGTTGCTATATCTAGAAACGCGTCAGGAATACGAGAACCGGGTCGAGTCTCTTTCACGGTAAACGAATAACGATTCCGAACGAAAGCTATTTTCATCGTCGTAATATTGTTTTAGTACGTGCGAATCGCGTGAAATTTATCTCGCTGTAATTGAAATAATCGTTCGTTCGTAAGTATATGCGCACATATATGTACGCATGGTGGATTTCTCTTATTTAGTCGTTCGATTCGGAAAAAGTACTTAATAGATTCGAAAAGACGTTCTCAAAGATCAAAGCATGTGGCGCGCGAGCGCGTTCTACTTTGGCTTTGACTGAATAAAAAGCGAGCTTCGCGTTTTTTACAGACGACTGCGCTTAGAAAGTGACGAGAGATAGAAAGTTGAACGACCACCACCTTGGTCTTAACCGTAATCCCGAAGAGTGACGAGCGTCAAAGCAACGCAGGGATTCTTCAACGACATTACTACCCTCTCTGTCGTCTTCTTCGTTCTTCCTCCTTCTCTTCTTTTTTCTTTTTTCCCCGGTTTTTTTTATCTCGGGCTTTTAATCGCAATCTCTACTTTTCCTCGTAAAATTGTAAAAAAAAAAAAAAAAAAAAAAAAAAAAAAAAAAAAAAAAAAAAAAAGAAGCGAGAGAAGCGGGAAAAGAAGAGAAGAGAAGAGAAGAGAAGAGAAGAGAAGAGAAGAGGACAGAAACTAATCGACCGATTACGATCGATATAATTACATACTCGTAAGCATAATCGAGCAAGTCGATTGCGTCGATCAAAAAACGTAGTCACGTTCGATAGCACGTAATCCGTAAATCAGTGGATTTACTGTTACTACGGTGGAAGCACTTTGGAAATATTAAACGGTAGCTGAGGCAGGAGCGGCGCGTTGGTGTGTCGAACGTGGAACGTAGGGCGTAAGAGATTCGCGACAAAGCTGCGGCAAGTTCAAAGCATTCCTAACTCGGTACTACTGCTTTACTCACGAGCATTACTTTAGCACCGTTCTTCTCCCATCGTCGAACGTTTCATCGTCGAACCACCCATCTCGAATCTCGTTTCGTCGAGCTTTTACCGATCGTCCAATTTGACGAGCCTCGAAACGAGTAGCGATTTCAAACGTTATACGAAACAACCATGTAAGGAATGTGTCGGCGAAATGGAACGACTTTTATGGAAGTTGGACGTCGTCGTTGCGCCAAGTTCAACGATTTAGCGAATAAAATCGAGAAGTATTTTTCAGCCAACAGCTGTCGACCGGTGGTTTAGAGTTTAGAGCGTTCTCGCGCAGATTCGAGCTACGGCTCGTAATATCCCGGATATGCGTGTATCGAGCGGTGCGGACGACCGACCGGAAGTAATTAGATCCGCATACAATGCTTCTCCGGGAAGGGTCGATTTCTATATCGGACAGATTTTCGGAGGCAATAGTCAAGAACCTAACGACGAGTCATCGAGCAGCGATGGGGGCGTCGGATCGACAAGTTTTATCGTGCTTTCTGCCGACGAATTCTTTCATTCGCTCGAAACCTACCTATCAAATTTACGAAATGGAAATTTTCCAAAAATTTGCCCCTTCTTCGAAGCAGCTTGACGCCTTTTTTTCCCTTTCCGTTGCTCGTCGCTTCCCTATTTCGTCGTTTCTTCAACATGAAATATCACGAGAAGAAAAATCTCCCTGTCGCTAACTTTTTATCGCGGACGATTTTCGCGCAAGAAATATGAATTGTTAATAGGAGGTAAAAGCAATTTTATGTTAGTCTACGTAACGGCGCATCGATATATTCTTAAACAGCGGTGTTCCCCGTTGTTCGTCCCGCGGCAAATCGAGTCGGGCCGCGTCGGTTCGCGCGGACTATGTAAATCGAGCCGATATCCCATCCACCACCCATTCGCATACATTAGTTTTTATTTCGTTTCGCTTTTTCTTTCCTTAAGTGGTCATTTTCATAAAAGGCTGCTTTCCTTGGCGGACACTCTCGACAGGGTAAAGATCGTCCTCGCGTTACCATTCTCTCCTTAAAATGGAATCACAAAGTACAACGAGAAACATACCGCGGCAAACGAGACTGTTCAACTTTTACGGCAGCAAAGAATTTAATAGTATCGGTCGGATGATCGATGTAAGATAGTTGACACGGAATGGCGAAGATTAGGTGTCGGGGATGGAGGAGGGTCTCGGTTGAGCGGGTGGATGGTACGACCGCATCGGGCGCACTGTGAACAAACGGTATTTCGAGATGAGCGATCGTTCCCCCGAGAGCAAACGAGACTAAACGGGAAAAGACGAGATGGAACGAGACGCGAACGCTTCGGCACCCTGTCGAAAGTCGCTCGCCTTATCGTCTGCTAAGGGTCTATTGTCGACCCAGCGTCTAATGGAACGATACCCAGCAAACGTCGGTTTCGGTAGTTTCGCGAGGCTAGAATATCGCGATCTCTACGATCTCAGCCTAGAAAAGCTTAGAATCCGTTCCTTCGAATCGTTCCGTCGAACAAGCAACGAAAACGAAGAGAGGAGAAAGTAAAACTTGATAGAGAATTCATCTTTCGTCCGTACTAGAGAAAGGCGAATGATATTTTCCGACGTTGATAAAATTAGTATACGTACACGTACATATACGCGTGTATGTAAGAGAACGCGAACGCGAAGAATGCTACGGATGGATGGTAGAAACGCCAATAATAGGTAGACAGGCCGACTAACGAAACGAAGAGAGAGAGAGAGAGAGAGAGATAAAGAGAGAGAGAGGCAGAGAAAGAGAGATGCGTCGGTTGGTGGGCTTACGAGTACACGGTGTAGCTGCAGGTGTTTACGAACGAGTAACCGAGAATCGGAAACCGCGAATCGCCAAGCCGATCGAACGGATCTAGAATGGCATCTGGGGGGAGGGGGGAGGGGAACTACGATTCTCCGATGTGACAATCGCGTCGCGTCGCGTTGCGTCCGTCAACGAGGAGGGAATAAAAAGAATAGGGAGGGTTTCGTCGGATGGAAGGGGACGAGGGCCAGCGCGGAGAGCCCGACGAATCGACACACAGGGTGTTTTAAAACGAGTGCTATCGATAATCGAAATCGCTCGGGGGTTGCGGTTGCCCGGGGCTCTAGGGTAAATCTCACTGTTCGCCCCCTTCCTCCTCCGATTGTACGGTTGTTGGTCGGTCGGCCGTACGATCGTACATGAGCCTTGCTAGGACCACCGTCGCATCGCGTCGCGTCGCTTCGTGCCGAATGCTATTACGACAATACGTTCGCCTCATTAGCGTGATTCGCGTGATTCGATTTTAATTCTCGTGCAGTCTCGTATCTCCGCTCGTTGTTCGCATCTTTCTTTGAAAATTTGATCCTTGGTCCGAGTCGAAGGTAGCGAATCAAGTACGATTTGCGATGGAATCGCTGCGCCGTCGATGCAGATGGTGACTGTCGCGCAAACAGGTGGCGCAGCACGATTTACGCGTAGCCGGTAGTCGTGTCCGAACGGCCGCGTGTGAACGCGTTCCGATTTTCCAGCGAACATCTGCGTCTGGTGATAATTATCGGTCTGTACGACCGGCGATCGATCGCTACGCGATCGTTTCGGTCACACGTTTCGGTCGACAACCCGACGATGAACGTTACCGCACGGATGCAAACCGAATCGGGCTTTGTGCTTCGTTTTGCCATATCTCGAACAATCGTGCATCGGTCGATCGCTTATCGGATTTCCTGTCGAAATATCTTTCGGCGCACTCGAGTCGCTGGCCGCTCGCGTAATACGGACGGACGTTGGAGCGTGGCGATGCGCGTGCCGTAACTAGGATACCGCGTTGTCAGTTTTCAAAGAAAATACGTAAGAACGTGCGAAAGAGGAGGATCGAACTTTATTTTATCCCTTGCTGCAACTTCTCGGTCGGTACGGCGCGGCAGAAAGATTCTTCTACTTGGAGATCGTTCCTCCCGTGTTGTTCCCGCCGGTGAAACGATGGCGAGTTAAATGTACCGAACTTTAGATAATAAACAACAATAATACGCTGTCGAAATAAATAACGGCCGACGAATACCGCGGGAATACGAAACTTTTGTCCTCGAGTGGCACGCACGGTCGTTCGTCATTCCCGAGAGTCGTTCCACCGTGCTGGAATCGATAGCCTGCGAAAGAATATACACGCGTCTTTTTTCCTTCCCGCTTCCGCTCTCTTTCTTGCATTTCTAGTTTAGCCGTTCTCCGAAGAGCGTAGGGCGTCGAGCCGTCGTAGTCGTTCGTACGGCGAAGTGCGTACAGAAGCGACAGAAAAGAAAAAAGGCAGATGAAATTGCGTTTGATTCGAAAGAAGCGATCGGTTTGGCACGCGCGATAACGATCCTTGCGCTGCGACGGTGACGACTCTGAACGGAGTACGGTACGTTTGGGGCAAAGGAAAGGGAGGTAGAAAATACGGAAGAGGTATCGCGGCGCGCTTGTGCGACGACTGACGACGGAAATACAGAGACGAAGACGGAGACGACGCAGATAGAGACACGAAGGTAGACCGAGTAGTCGAAAGAGAGGCAGCACGGTTCAATTTGACGAGATGTAGGTAAACAAGGGAGATCCGGCAAGTTTGTTTGGCCGTGGAGGCAACTACGCGACGTCCTTTAATTTACGTTACCACGGTCCCGTGTACGCACACGGCACTCGGGATCGGTGCTCGTTGCGAAGATCGCTGCGGCGCGGTATCTGAATATGCGCAACAACCTAATCGTAACCGTTCGCCACCGCCTTCGACCGTGCTCCGACTCACGATTTCGCACAGTCTGTGCAAACGAAAGGGGTGCCCTTCGACAAATAGTTATCGTTTGGTGCGCCGTTGGATCCACGGCGAGCCTGCTCCGACGCACTCGTACACTCGTAGATTACGGAGACGACCTATATCCCATGCCGATTAAAACGATATTTATCCTCTTCCTCTCTTTTTCTTTTCTTCCTTATCGTCTTTCCTCTTCTTATCGTTCGTAGTACAGCGCCTTATCATACTCGTTCCCGAAACTAGAAAGATTCGAAACGAACGAATTTGTTCCAATCGAAGTTTATGTCGCGGTGTCGGAGAGATTCACTCGGGAACGCGACGATTAACCAAGGAAATCCGTCGACGAATTGTCGATGCGAAGAAGCTTAAAAATGGCACGGTTGAAACGGCGACGAAACGGTAAGCCGATGCACGAGGTGGAATAAAACGACGATGAGACGCAAAGACACAAAGGAACACGGAATATAGAGGGAGGACGGGGGAACAAATGGAAGGGAAGAAGGAGAAAAGAAAGGAGGGAGAGAGGGAGGGAGGGAGGAAGGAAGGAAGGTAGAAAGGAAGGAAGGAAGGTGGGAAGGAAGAAAAAAGATAGGCGAGCGTATCTTACATTCAAAATAGCAGGGATAAGACTAAGCTCGGGGATGTGACGAAGGCGGACAGTGGCAGGAGTGTCGAAGCGGTCCAAGTCGAAAGTCTACCGCGGGGGAAAATCCGTAAGGTGGGGTACGTAGGTTGTAACATGCAAATTTGAACCTTAAGGGTTTTATGTCGAGCGATATCTCTGAATCATCTCCCCTTCTCTCGGGCCGCGTCGATGGTGGCCCTTGGAGGATTTCGACCGATTTTATCCCAAGTAGAATTGTCTGTCGCGTTCGGAGAAGGAAGAAGGGAAAGAGATCGTTTCGGTCGGCCGCGGTCGGTTCCTCTCTTTCGGTGATCCGCTCTTGGTTGCGATCGGTAGCGAACGCCGTCGTTAGCAGATGGTATCCGACAGTTATCTTTCCGGTTGTCGGTTTAAGAAACCTCGCGTACGCTCGTAGTCGATGATCGTCGATCGCAAACGAGCGCGTACACGTCATCGAGAGAAGATCGAACATAGAAATTCGAGAGTGCCGGTGTTGGTGAGCGCCAACGAGTCCCTCCCCCTCCCCAACTTTCAAAGTCCCACCGATCGTTCGGTGACTTGTCGGAAACGCGTTGACGCGCTGATATCGGGACTTTTCGAAGTTGATTCTGGCAGTGGCCAGCGGAGAACGACGTAAAAATATTGGCTGGCCGTTGGCTGGGCTTCGCGTTGCGCACCGTGTTTATGAAAACGGTACGCCAGAACGTACTCGTATCCGATTCAATTTAGATCGTTATCTCGATCGGCGCGTACCAATAAAAATGCGCGGTCCTCCCGTCGCATGAATTACGAGGCGTCGTATTAAAATGGTTCGCAATTCCGTATCTGATTCTGCGTTTGGTAGACGCTATATATACCTATAACCGGCTCGTTTTTCTCGACCCGGGTTAATTTTTTCATCGGTTTTCCCGATTCAGCCGTAGGCCAATAGGTACACGATACCGGCGAAAGTAGCAGTCGCGAATTATCACGTCGGCGGTAATTACGTCGTGGAAACTTTGCGTTGGTCGGTGAAACGTTCCACGAGCGGAGATACGTGTCGGCGTAGCTACGATTCGAGAAAATTTCACCGATCTTCTTCCATTTTTGTCCACGATTCGTCGATAGTTTCGTCTATTTAGATGTCGATTCTGGCTGACGCGTGTATTTACGCGTATAGTGGAACACGAACGTAAAGCGAAAGATCAGGTTAAAGTACTTGCGGCTGATGCGTGTATCGCGGTACGTACCACGTACATACGACGTACATACTTACGTACGACGTACGACGTAGATCGATCACGCGGATTTTAATATCTCGGGCCACATTGACCGAGCATTCGGTAGTCACGAGGCGCTTCGCCCATTCATCATAGTAACGTAGTAGGTTACAGCGCGGAGGGCGCGCGATTAGAATCAGTTACCCTTTACTTGCGCGCGTTTGCCGTCCCCGCGCGATGGTGATGGGTAACCCTTGATATCCTGGACAAGGATATCCCCTCGGGTGCCATCTGCCAAGGCCCGTTCCTTCTATCTTCCACCCCCTTTCGATCCGCTATTCCACCGTCGCATCGCGTCCTCGTTTCGCTACGAAAGACCGTACTCTCCAAAAATTAATAATCCCTGGCTCCGGCTCCCTACCACCTCCCGCGTTTCTCCGCGTCTTTTTTTCCTACGCGACGCTATCTTGCATCGAACGGCCGCGTTTCGATTCGCGATAGTCGTTCTACGTAATGCTTTAGGGACTCGAAACGCCACGCGAAATCCGTCAATCGTCTCGCTATTTCCTTGCTTTCCGTCTCACCGAGCGTCCTGGATTCGAAACACTTTTCCATTTGACGAAAGCACGCGTCGAGCCGCACGCTTTTACGCATATTTCCTATACGTTAGGATGTTGTAACAACATCGGTTGTTCAGGCTGAGATCTGACAAAATCGAAGGCGAAGCTAAAATATCGATGAAGGACGGGTGCAAAAGCGGCGCGAAATTAGAGGAAACGCGAATAACGAAGAATATGTAAGTCGTGCGAGGCTGAGTATCGAGTGGCGCTCGGTACGCAGCTTATGGGAGAACGAAAGAGCGGGAGAGGAAAAATCGCAGATTCGCGCTCGCGTTTTTCACAAACTACTCCTTTGTTCCTTATTTATTGCGACATGAATAAAACACGGAGGTAGTAAACGGGCACTAAGAAGGGAGGCGAAGGAGGGAAGGATGGTGAATTAAATGCGGTATAATTTTCAAATTTTGGGAAATAAATAACGGGTAAGCGATAGGTTGACTCGCGTGCGGTCGCTCCCCTACTCTTCCGCGTTCTCGTCTCCCTCGAAAACGCGCATAAATTCTCAGGGACGGAACGATACTCGAATCCGAAGGAAAATTCTCTCGGGAACCGACGGAATTGCTTTAGAAAGTATCGTATTATGTTCGGATTGTTGCAGCGAGTCAACCAACAAGTGTTTCCCATCCTATCGGTTGTGACAAATTCTTAGCGAATGACGCGTCAAAAATTTCGTACGTACGTACGTTGCACGATTAAACGAGGATGCGACGAGTAAGTTGGCAAGATTTTCTACCGTTATGAAACGAAGCGAACCAGAAGAAGGAAAGAAGGAAAGAAGGAAGGAAGGAAGGAAGGAAGGAAGGAAGGAAGGAAGGAAGGAAGGAAGGAAGGAAGGAAGGGAGGAAGGAAGGAAGGAAGGGAGAAAGGAAGAAAACGAGTAATTAACGAACCAAGACGAGAATCGAGTGAGTAAGTAAAGGTAGATGGAAAAAGAACTCGTGACACACGGTACAAACGTTTCTACCGCGTTTCTTTAATTGGTGGCATTAATCACACGTAATTACCAAGAATCTTGTAACCGCGCTAACGGCTGGTTCGTAAGCGTTTCCTCGGACGAGTTTACCGCAACTCTTTGACCGCAAAGGCGTAGCGATCGTGGAAAAGTAGGCGTTTACGCGTCGCTTCCACATCTCCGTTTCTCGTTCTTACGCCGCTGAGGATTAACCCCGAAGAGCAGTAACCGGCATCCGTGGCTGCAATTAGTACGCTACCGCATGGAGTGGTTACCGACACTGCCGTCAAAAGGGGTCGCCAAACCCCGACATTCTGGCTAGCAACGTTCTGATCGTCGGAATTAACGAACGGATAACTGCGTTTTAACGTGGCACGCACACGTCCAAACGTGACCAGTCTCGCTCCCTTTCTTTCCTTTCTTCGGCTTCCCTCTCTTTTCCCGATCATTCGAGAAACAACGTTGCGCGTAACGAACGAGAAGAATGCGCTCGAAACACAGACTTACGATTTTACGCGAGCGTCGTTACAAGTCGGCGAGTGGAAAACGCGGAAAGCGGATGATTTTATCGCGACAACAAAGTCGAGTCTGTGGTAGAAGCGAGGCAAGGGTTGGCATTAACGAGACCGGTGCGCATTAGCTCGCATCCTGCAATATTAAACAGAACACGAGTGTTTTGTACCGAACTTGGGCTCGACCGTACGAGCTATCGATTTTAACCCGTAGAACAGGCGAGGTCATCGGCGCGGTCGTTCCGGTATCTCTCGTTTCGTTCGGTATCGCGACCGTTGTTCCACGAATCAACGCGAGCTTTTCGTTTCTTTCAATTGATCGTAACACCCGCGAAAAAACACGCCAGCCCTGTCGCCCTTCCTTCTCTCTTCCTTCGTTCTCTCATTTTTCGTCTCTTTTGTTTCGCTAACGAGCACGGGGTTCCATTCGAGTTGATAATTAACCTCGACCAAATTACGAAATCACTACGACTTGAACATCTACTCTTATCTACAAGCTTATCATCCTATCTTATCTAGCGATAAAATCGTACTCGCTCTCCTTCGTTCGCGGCTCCTCGTGATTCAGTCAGCGAGAAGACGTAATTCTTATCCGAGGTAAGCTCTCTCTCTCTCTCTCTCTCTCTCTCTCTCTTTTAGTAGGTACATTTAGCGAATTTTCAGCCGCTTAGGAAGCCATACTGCATTGGACAGCCTGTACGCGGGCTCGGCTCATCACGGCAGAAGAAGATGAAATATTCAAGTGGTTTCCATTAACGGACCGGTTTATACTTATCAAGGATAAAGCGAAAGGGGTGATTCGGCGAGTCACGGTTCGAGTAGAAAATAAAGGGTGGCTGTTTTGGCCTTTTCTGCGGCGAGAGATAGAAAATAAAAAGAGAGAGAGAGAGAGAGAGAGAGAGAGAGGGAGAGGGAGAGAGAGAAAGGGTGGATCGGGTCGAATCGTAGACCAAACGGTGTGTAAACGGAAGAAAGAAGCGCGAAACGAAATGAGTTTGGCGGTGATAGATCGCGCGCGAGTAATAGGTAATGGGTAACGGGTAACGGGTAATGGGAAGCAAGTGGTGGGCAATAGGCAACGGGCTGCAGTCCGGAGCGGAGAACAGGTTGGCAGGAACAACGGAAGAGAGCCGGTAGCGAAGCGGTTTAACGCGGTTGCCGTATGGGGCGTAATAGTTTAATTCATATGTAAATGGAGTGGCGAAGCACGGGAGAAAAGTCACAGGGCTACGTGGAAAGGGTGCACGAGTGATTCGTACACGTGTATGGCTGACCTCGTAAATCTGCAACGGGATACTCCGCGTAATTAGAATTACACCCTCGACTACCGACTGCCACGTGCTATCGCGCCTTCCTTTTCTTTTAAATATTCTTGCTTCTTATCGAACGGCCGACCGACCGAACGACGTTCGTTAAATTCGAACGTTCTGCAGTCGTACGCGTTCGACGAGAGCCAAGAGCGATCTCGTATCGTTGCTCGATCGTCGGCAGGGGCCATAGCTAAGAGAGAAAAAGGAAGAGAAAGGAAAGAAGAGAAAGAGAAAAAGGAGAACCAACGGTCGAGAAAACGAATCGGTGGCGTGGCGAACAGAGTGTTCGGCAATTAGTTTAACCGAACCGCGCGTCGAGCGGATCATCGTCGACAGTGAGTTTCACGTAGGTACGGCCGTCCGGTCGTCCCGTATTCCGTGATTTATGTTTGCCATACATTACCCACCGAATAATCCCACGAAAGGGTATACCGCGCTCGAGACATCCCCCACGCTCGACGTCCAGCAAGCGCCCTTTCGTCGAAGGGTCGCGCACGCTACTCGTCCCACCAGGCGTTTAACCGCTACTCGCTGATCGCTCTATCTGTTTCAATTAAAACTACGCTTGCCATTCACGCGAACAGCTAGTGGCGCGGCCAACTATCGCCAATCGAATGCGATCGCTCCTTGATTTATGATTTTGTTAACGCGCGTTCGCGCGTGATCGCCGCGCTGTCAACTTATTCGAAGCGTCGCGTCGCTTACGAATCGACGACTTTACATCGCGTTGTACTCGCAACCTATCGTATATCTGCGAATCGGAGTAATTTACTTAGCGGTTGCAGCCTCGATGTGTATGATCGATCGTGTAACGCGTGACGAAGATGCTACGCCGCTCGTTATACTCGTCGACTCTCTAAACTCGATAATAAGACGTCGAATCGAGATCGACGACTAACGAGAATCTTACGGAACAGCACTCGTTCTACGCGATCGAATAGCTACTGAATTTGGAAAGGAAGAAAGTTTCTGGCCTTCTTCGTCGCTAAAGGAGCGAAAACCCTATCAATCCTACGCTGTGGTAAAATTAAAGAGCCAACGTGTAAACAAGAATTCGACGTATTTGCTTATGTTCGAACGGCAGCTGTGGTTTCACTGGCCGTTTCGTTTAAGCGACAGTTTCGTTGGCCGCGAAGACGCATAATCGAACGGCGAACAAATGCTCGTTCGCACTTTCATTTTATCAAACTTTACTTTAGAGTGGGAGAAGAGCGCGAGCGTTCGCTCGGCTGGCCTGAACGCACCGTAATAGGCAAGGTGCCGGTAAACGTAGGCATACGCGGTGACCTATCGACGCCGCGTTATCGAGGATAACGCTGCTTGACGCGTTTTCAAAGGAAGAACGCGCCTCGTCTTTGTCCGCGGCGTTGCTTAGCGGCAGTGTTAGGTCGTTACCGTCTGGATTAGGCACTTGGGTTGCGATCGCCGCGAGAACCAAAACGTCACGCCGTTACGCCTTCCAAATGGCTCCGTACTCGGCGGAAGCAGTCATTTGCGATAAGGGCTGGTTCCTGCGATGCGCGAGAGACACGCGAACCATCGCCACTTTCTTTCGTCGACGTCGTCGTTGTCGCCGTTGTCATTGTCGCGAACGTGAAAGTGGATGTAGTTGGAGAGACGATGAAACTCGAGAGGGAGAAACAGGGCGAAACGAGGGTGAAAATTACTGGCAAAAACGAATGTCGTTGCGGTTGCGGTTGCGGTTGCGGTTGCGAGTTCGGTTGCAATCGCGCTGTCTATCCATAGACGGAATGAGAACAACGCCGCGAGAATAAAGAAGAAGGAACGAAAAGAGAAAACGCCTGAAAGTCGGAGAAGAACGACAAAGGAGTTGCATTGGAGCGCGATATCGGGTAGGAGAGCGAAACTGAATAGGAACGTCACGACCGATGCGATGTCTTTCGAAAAGAAGCTGAGGATTTGGGACACGGTCGTCGGTTCGTCCGTCGGTGGTGTTAATTTCGCGAATAATTTTATTTCTCCAATTGCTCGAGTCAAGAAAACGATGTTTCGCTGTTCGGGAGACGATCGGTGTGATCCAGTAATGAGACACGGTGTGATCGAGAGAAAGATCGTTGAACGAAGGTACTCGCTTAGTTATCGCGCTAAACGTGAAAGTACGACGCCACCGACAACGGGGACGAGTAGTTTTTCTGGAGTGGCGTGGCACAGAGAAGCAGGACGGAGTAGGGCGAGGCGAGGAGCGTTGCGACCGAGCTAAGGCGCTAGGGAGCAATTCCCTTAAATGCCCTGTCGTCCGCAAAAAGCCACTTCGTGTAAAAAACAGCCTGCCGTGGTGCGTTGGTGCGCGTTCCCTCGATACCGTGTGCGTGTCGACACCCGCCGTCGTTTGGTCTATCGCGTTTCGCTCGCTCTTTTTCCTTCTCGGGATTATATTAGTCTTTATGGCATCGATAAAGTGCACCGTCGATTCCTCTACTTTCCGCGACTCGACCCTTCACGCGCGCGCCCCTCTACCCAATCGACCGCCTCTTTTAGCCGAGTGTCTGAATTTGACATCTCATCCCCACCTCTGACCTTTTCCCATCGACCTGCGATTTTTTTATCCGATCATCCAGACGGCAATCCTTCCAGACGTAGCCATAAACGCGTTCTCGCGAATCCACGCGTGCTTTTACTTACGTCCACCGATCGCGATCTTTGTCCACCGTGTCTGCATTCGTGCGATTTAGAACGTTATCGTTACAGCATCGTAATATCACGTATTTGGATGTGGTTGGCGATAGTCGGACTGGTCGGTCGTTCGTCGATGGCTCTCCTCTCGAGGAGAATCGAACCGGGTCGTGCCGGGTCGAATCGAGTTTCACGCGAGTCGCTAATAGAAACGTCGACGAACCGATTTTTTCAATTTCATTATAAAACACGTTCGAATCGCTGATCTCGCGGTAAATTGAACAGCGCAAGATATTTCCAATATTTGAAGCTATTGCGGAAATCGCAGTCGCTTCAGGAAATGAAACGTGTGTCTAATTTCCAATGCTGGTTCTCGGCGGGTATGTGATCGCGTTCGCGTTTGCGTTGCCTTTCGCATTTACGTTCGGTCTCCCTTCCCTCGACCCTTTTTCCGCGTCGGCCAAACTGCGCTACACCTAATCGTCAACAGGCTACGCCATCCGAATTCAGTCAATCTTATCATCGCTTACGCGCGAAAAGAACGCGATAGTTGCTTCGTTCCGCGGGATCAGACGACGAGACTTCGTTTTGATCCGCGACGCGCCGCGTCGTCCGGTACGAGTCTCGCTTAAGGTCTCCGTTGCCGAAGAGGGTCGATCGCCGAGGGTGAAAGAAACGACGAACGATCCGGACACTACCGGTAGGCCACGATTCCCGTTTCGATTTCATATTCGATCGACGCGACGAGACCGGCGATGCGGTTGGCGTACTCACGCAGTTTGTAGGTGTATCTACGCACGTTGGTCTTTGCCCGCGAGCGAGAAAAAGGGCGGGGGAAGTTGTGGCCGTGGTGGAGTCGTGGAATCGTCGGGATGCGCTGGAAACTGGTACCTTGGTTGGGGTTAGGCGCGTCGAGGAGCTCGTATCCATCGGTGAACGGCTGGTTTTCCCATCCCTCGCTCGGTTCTCGCATTACGTATGCGGAATGAAAGTGCCCGATCCGTCGCGGCAGACCGCATTATCGTCTATCGAAAAAATATGAATAAGCTTTCCAATTTCCGACGTTTCGTGACATTTCGCCGGGAGGCTGGCTGGTAGCAGCGGTGCTTTACAATGAAACGCCAACTATACAGCGAAACGTCATCCGATATTTCGTTGCGTTCGTCGCATACGAGATCCAGCATTTGCTTCTGTTCGGGGGGCTCCCGTCTCTTCATCGCGATTCTCTTCCACCAGACTTTTTCCACGTTTCGATGGAGTCATGCCGATACAGCGAGATGTTTGCGCGACGCGAATGATTCGCGGAACGAAGCCGAATCGAAACGCGATCGAGATTCCGCGAAACTCGAAAGTTGGAAATCGATCGTCAAGACAAGCGTTTCGTTAAAAGCTCGCGATCGTTTTAGAAAGGAATGTTTAAGAGTGATTTTATAGTGTCCGGCGCAGAGGTCAACCTATCCTCGGATACATCACCCCAAACCCTTCTGTCTTCTTGATGGATCGCGGTTCTCGTTCCCTTCCTCGCTCTCTTTCCTTCTCCGTCCTCCTACCTCGTTCTCCCTTGTTCTGCCGGCCACCCTCTTGCCCACTGCCTCCTTTCCCGCGTCCTAGCTTCTCCTGCCCTCCTTGCCACTTGCTCCCAACCATCGCACCCTCTACCACCTCCTCCACCACCGACGCTTTCGACCTCTCATCCCTTCCGATGGATTATGCATCGCGTTCTTATCTCTGTTCTTCCTGCGCGGCCACCACTCCTCCGGCTTTGTCTCGATGCGGATCGATCTCGATCGAAAATCGGATCGCGGCGCGTGCAACCTGCTTTTTCACGGTGAAAAGAGCCGCGTTGCTTCCTAAACGAGGGACCGTCGACGACGAAAATCGTTCGAGTAACGACGACAACGACGACGAACCGTTTGAAATCCGGAATGAAAACGAACAGCTGGGATAGAGCTCGAGCAGCTAGGACACGCGACGAGACCGAAGCGCGCGTACCCGAGCTGCAATTTCTCGGGAACGGCAGTACCTCCTGTGTACCCTATCTTTTTATGTACTTTGAAATTCCGTCGATACATCACGCCTCTGAAACTTGGCTCGCCCCGCCTTCGCCACCTCCACGCTCCGCCTTGCCGCGCCAACCCCAACCTTTTCTTCGCCTTCTTTCACCTTTCCTTCTTCCCCCTTTCTCACTCTCGCTCTTCCGCTCTCTTGGTCACAATCTCGTTATTCCTTTCCTTCGATGCATATATATACATATATATATATATATATATATTTCATTTCTCTACGAAATTATTCCCGAAACGACGTGCGAGCTCCGAGAACGAATAAACTTTTACGATCGATGATATCCGCGCGATGCGTCGCGTCACGTGAACGCGTGCACGTAGGTACACGTAGGTAACTTGGCATAGGAGGAGTAACCGTTGTAACGAGAAACTGAAGAAAGGTGGAAGTAAAGCGGAATGACTGTAAAGGAGCAACGGGAAGCTACGAAAATGGCGTTGAGTCAGGGAACCATAGAGGTAAACGGTGTTAGCGGTTACGTGGAAAGCCGCGCGATAATAATCTATTAAAACAGCAGATAGAGAGAGCGGAGTATAAGCGACGCAATTGCCATTCCGAATGTACAGAAGAAATCATATTCTCCGACAGACGGGCTTGCTCGTTTTCGGCGAATGTTCGCGAAAAGGCAAAAGACGTTTCCTTCGGGACTCCAAGCCGAGCACCCTTATCTCACACGGCGTCGCTATCTCGCAAATACCCGGACCATCTCCGCGCTTTGCTCTCTCGCCTACCTTTTTTGCTTTCTCGCTTTCCTTTGCCTCTCTCTCCATCTCTCTGCTTCCCTCTTTCTCGCATAGCTATATACTCGTACTTGGTTACATATGTATGTACATACATATACTACGTAGCTGCTAGGGTTTCTTTCTTTTTTTTTTTTTTTCTTTTTCAGTTCCAACGACTCACCGCGCGTCGGCTTTTCCAAACGATGCTTATTATCATTGACCTCGAAACTCGCCGTACGCTTGCTCGCCGATCGTTCGATCTTCGAAGAAAGGAGATAACGTTTGCAGCAAACTGTGTGTATATAGATAAAACGGCGAGCGAAGATGCGAACGATTGCGTTCTCTTCGTCTCTCATTTTTCGTTTCCCGTTTCTCTCGGAATCGGAGCAGAATGGCGAGAATGAAATTTGTCGGGATAATTTGAGCTTTCTATCGGAACATCGACGCGATACTCGCGCGGAGACGGCAAGCACGATTTCTTCGTAAAACTGTTTCCACCGGCTCAGATAAGATTTGAAACGAACTTGACAGTTTATAAGTGACAACCGGTCCTCGGACGCGTTGCTTCTCAAAGGGGAACAGCGGAGCAGCCAAGTAGAAGTTGGCGTAACTTTACGTCGACACGGGAACATAACTTTAATTACAGAAGTTCGTGCATTGTCTAGGAACGTAGGCACGGCAAGAAACCGAGCTCTTTCTCCGGCTAAAGTTTTCCGCGTGTCTCGAGACAAAGCAGTCGGGACCTACCAGCAAAGAGGATCGCGAAAGATCAGAGGGAGAAGGACGGGGCATTGAATCAACCTCTCTCCCTCTCTTTCTCTTCTTCCTCTTTTTTTCCCTTTTTTTTTCTTTTTTTGTTCTTCCTCCGTCCCCCTTTGGCTTTCGTATTAATACGTGGCCGATAGCAGAGAGATGAAAAGACCGATTTGAAAAGATGCTAAAACGGAGGTAAAAAGAAATGGAACAAAGCGAAGGCTGGAAATACAGGAGAAGAAAATATTAAAAGGAGCGTACCTATTTGACGCGGAAGGATACGTCGTTCGTATCATCGTGAGATTTCTTCGCGGCGTCGTCAAAGTTGATTTCGTTCGTACGACGTAGATCTTGATCCGACTTTCTCGTCTTTGCGAAACGATGATCCGTTTCCCGCTGTATCCGTTTACGCGAGAATACGATAAAAGTTTCCGTTAAAGTTTCTACTGAGAATTTTGATTTTCCCACGTGGAACGCCGATTACGACGATTCCGACGAACGATAGGCAAGCGCAGGAGGAGAAAGAGAACGGGAGAGAAAAAATATTGAGAGAGAAAGGAAAAAAATGAACGAGATCTCGTCCGACACGAGTCGACACCAGCACGCGACCAACAAAAAACCCAAGTCCGGGTTCTCCTACTCCTACGGTACTCTTAATTATCTCGTTAGCCGAGTGGCTGGTAGCCGCTGTTTCTCCAAATAGTCAACCTCTCCCTTTGCCCCGAACGAACAGAGTCCCGGTTTCAATCCAAAATCCGCGGCTTTCCAGTCGTTATTTGACGACGTATACAGGAATTTCAAGATTAGGAATCGTTCTACGATGACGACTCTGGTCGCCGGTGCGTGTAAACGACGCAAACCGCGGTCGGATGCAAATGGACGAAAATCGGTACATCCTGGCGATACATGGAAGGCCGGTTGAGAATTATTTTACCGTGTTAACCGATCGGCGACGCGTGATCGCAGGGTCGTTCCGTCGCGTTATTTTTCAACGAGTAACAACGGTCTGCATGTTCGAACGTAAACGCTCGCGTTATTAAACGATTGCCTCAATTCAAAGGCAAATTAACGGACAACGGGCTTAAGCCGACTGCTTGCTAACATGCAAACGGCCCCGTCCAATTGAGGACCACCCAAACTGTTGCTTTCGTCTCGAGACGATTC
This sequence comes from Bombus haemorrhoidalis, assembly GCA_014825975.1. Classification (NCBI taxonomy): domain Eukaryota; kingdom Metazoa; phylum Arthropoda; class Insecta; order Hymenoptera; family Apidae; genus Bombus; species Bombus haemorrhoidalis. The sequence continues at coordinate 42,202 of JACXIS010001557.1, forward strand.
GTATCCCGGTCCTATTGACCGACCGTTCCAGAATGCGAGTCCTCGTCGCGACTCGAATCGAGATCTCCCGTTCTTTCTCTTCTTACTATCTCTCTTCCATACCATACGAGACACAAAGAGCGACGCGAGATTCAAAACTTGTCGCTCTTAACGATTCTACCACGTTCGAGCATCGATGATAGAAATCGGACGTTCCGATGTACCGGAAAATATTTCGATATTTTGCAACGAGGAGCGGAAACACGGGCGTAAACTAGCAACGAATCGTATTTCTTCTGCGGAAATCTCGAACAACCGTGACTATTCGAGAAGGGTCGAGAGAAAAGCGGACGAATATGGCACGCGCGATGCGCTATGGATATGCTGGTAAGAAAACGACGCGACAAGAGCAACCGGCATCGCGCGATCTGGGTGTTTAACGCGTTCGTTCCACTTGAATTCTTCTCACGAGGTCGATAAACCTCCACTCACGATGACAGTATTTCGTTTAATTAAATAGTGGCGCATGCGGGATCGACCCAAAAACGATCGAGCGTTTTCGAACGACGGGACAACGAGCCGACGAATCCTTTCTCTTCCGAATTAAGGTTTATAGAGCTTACGTTACGAACTGGGCATGTTATCGTTCATCGCTTTCAACAACGTAACGTTCGGCCACGTGGCTGTATACACTACGTACGGGCAAGCTTTCACGAGCTTGTAGTTGATAAACCGTTTTCGAACTACGTACGAAGCCAACGGAATCGAAGACAATTTTAGGAGTATTCTCGTGTAACCTGCCACGGTTCGGATCCATCTCAACTTTGCCCGTTCCCTAGAGCCTGTTCTTCTTTTACTTTTCCCAGATAAAACGACAGCTAATCGATAGTCCGTCAAGTTTCCCCTTTCCCTCTCCTATTTTAGGCGATAATTTTTTTGTCGCTGCCCGACAATCTTCATTCTTACGTTTTCCCTAATCTTATCGTCCGCGATAATTTTAATTATCCAAACAACGTTGACTCACACGCGCGAGACGCTGTCGCATAGAGCCGACCGATCGATTCGAACAAACTTTACGCGTCAACGATTTAAAAAAATGACCAAAGTGCAAGCGACTATCGTTCTTTCGATGATACGATAAACGATCGTACCTCGGAAGTTGGATTGGACGTTAAACGGGCAAAAGCATGCGCGACCATACGTAGTTAATCTAGAAGAACGGGAGGTAGAGAGAGAGAGAGATTCGGAATGGGTTAGGTGGAGAGTAATCGGTAGCGAGAAATAGGTGGATACATATATGGACGACGATGGTGTAGAGTATAAGGCAACGCGCGAGGGGTGAACGCGCGCGTCGGCTAGATGCGATCGGACAGATGCGATATTGCCGTCGTAGCCCGAGTTGGTTCCTCGTGATCTTGACATTTCCTGTGGCGCACATCGCACACGCCAGCGTCGTCCCGTGTATACGTACGCGCCTACCGCTATGCCTGCGTACCCTGACTACCTTCCTCTCTCCTCCAAAAACGACGCGTTTCCGTTGCTCTCCTTTCGCCTACTACTTATCTATATCTGTCCTTTTGTCCGCTGCTGTCCCTATCCGCGCGACTGCCGTCCGATCTAACGCTCTCGTTAAATTCCCCAAGGATTCCTGACGTTCACCCCTCGTGAACGTCGTCGGCCTTGCCTCGCCTTAGCAGCTCCGAGTGTCGCCCGTGTTCGCGTTCGCGCTATCGTCGCTTCGATTCGTCTCGATCCGTCCGATCCGGCTGCCAACATTTTCGTTCCTTGCGGAAGTAAACGCGTTCTCGCGGCTGTTTAGTCCGGTACTGTATCGTCGACGACTATCGATCTCGAAGCGAAAATCCTGTCCTACGATTCTGTCCGTTTCGACGTTACGGCAAACCAGAGATCGCACCTTTGTTCCGCCTTCGTGTTTTCTTCGAGCCACTAGCTGCCGTTTAACGATCCGCTATTTTTTTATATCCGTTGTTCCGCGCTACCGAAACACGCTCGATCGTTCGATCTCGAAGAAGAGACGAAAAGAAGAGACGAATCGTACACAGATCGAAAGCGAATCAACGAATAGGCTCGCCTTTAAACGGTGAACGACCGTAAAGATGTGACCGTCCCTACCGATGGCGTAAAACGACCGTAAGAAAGAGCGAATGACGAAACGGGCGTTTACACGAAGACGCTCTAAATCGGCACCGGCTGTGGTCCAGCAATTTGCGATTTTTAAAGTGTGTTAAATGGCGATGGACGAACGAAAGAAGGGACCGTTTTCGAATGACAGGGAAAGATGGAAAGAGGAGAAGGAAACAGACAGCAGCTGGATATAAGCCACCGTGTGGCGTGGATCGGCATAATTGTTTCGTGGGCGTGTACGTTCGACGGGCAAAGTGGGCGAGTATCGCGTAACGAGCTTCGAACGTCTGCCAAATATAGCGGAACAATCGGCCGGACAGCCGATGTTCCGCTACTGGCGAACAATGAAAAGTCGAGGCACATGGAACGTCTGGAAATCGGTGGAAAAATCTTCGGTTTCGGACGGCACGCGGTCGCATTGACCCCACGCGTCAAAAGCCGGCAAACGTCTCACTTGGTGCGGGTCACGCCTCGTTGCAACGAACCGTTTAATCGTTCCTTTCGGCGCAACAATGCCTTTGCGTGTCTTGGGCGACTTTGTCGCCGCGCGAACAAAATTCGGATCGAGAGAATAGCACGGTAGGAGGATACCTCGAAGTCGGTAGTATCGTTTGCACAACGATATAGAAAAACACGCATTATAGGAACGTCGATGGGATAAGCTGTAAACGGATAGATGAACGCGTGCGTGTGCTTGCGCGCACGCACACACACACACACGGTCCAGCAGATAGCGGAGCGACGGTTCGTGGAAGAAGCGATCCTCACCATAAAACACGGAGAATCCGCAGCTTTATTTTATTTCATTCAATTCTTCTTCGGGGCGGCAACCGCCGCGGGAATATGGAATCGAGTTGTTACGCGACAGCTCTCGCTGGATGACGAGGTAGAGCAGAGAGTAGGTAGGAGGGTAGGTGGATATCGGCGGTTTTGTTCGCAGGGGACAGACTTCGGAGTTGGACGACACACGGCGCATAAGCAAGTGGCGCGGCCACGCGCTACCACGCTTTATTATACGCTACTCTTCGCAATCGTCGTCGTCGTCGTTTTTTTTTCTTTTTTTTCTTCTTACCCTTACCCTTACGCTGCTTCTTCTCTACGAAAGACATTCGTTCGCGTATCGGTCGGTCCCTGGTCTCTGGCCTCTGCTTAGAAGAAATCGAGATTTCGGCTCTCGAGTTAGCTTCGAATCGTGTCACGGTGATTTAGTCGTTAGGTCGAACGTACGCCGACGGCCGATGGAACGGGAGGGAAAAAAACGGAGGGTATTTTGCGAGGAAAAAGCGGAAGGCAGCGTGGTATACCTAGCGTGCGTCGGTAGTTGCGGTGCGGTGGAAGAGCCGCAGGATGAGGTCGAGGGAATGAGTCGGAGCAGTCGGAGAAAGAGGAGGAGGAGGAGGGGGAGGAGTGGGCGCAGGAAAAAAGCGATGCCGTAAAGCACTCAGCAGGGAGCGTGATCCGCTTACGAAAGTCAGGTGGGCCTGCGTCACTGCGTTACCAAGTTACCGTTTTACCTAGCTGTTCGCGGCACATCCATATACGCGTTACGATACGGGACGTTGACGATGTTTCACTTTTACCCTGCTCCAAAAAAAAAAAAAAAAAAAATCTGCAGGCTTTTACGACTCGGCGTCGATTCGTGCCGGCGATTGACGCCTTTAAGTTCGTTCGAGGCAACGAACAATGCGTGAAAATCGTTGCGCGAAATTGTCGGCCTTTTAACAGCGCCGCGCTGCTAGGACAAGGCAAAGGAGGGCGCGCCTCCTAATAATAGAGATGCTTCCGGCAATCGTAGAAGGATTTTTCCGCTTTCTACCAGCGTTGCTCCGTGACCGAACCGAAGTTGAATCGGCGATCGAGAGAAGAAGTTGATCGAGAGAGATCGCGATTCGTCGACCCTGAAAAAATGCTGGCGTTTCCTCGGGACGAGAGTAATCTCGTTAAGGCGCAACGGACGAATTTGCTGGACGGGCGTGTCGTTGGCGATCAGCTCGTTGGAAAACGCGTTTGAATAGCGAGATAGCCGCGTACCGATGCAACGGGCATAGTCTGGCATCGGCATCGCGAGCGTTACCGCGTTGCAAAAGACCTTTGGTGGTCTGTAACGGCACTGTAGCTGGGGCGCGCGATGTTTTCCATAGCCGGTGCTTCCAGCCTTCGAGAAGAGCGTGTCGTTTAATAAGTTAAGCGACGACGGCGCAGCTGCTCGTCTTAATGAAACATTAGCTCGGATCTCGACGCAACGTTGTCCTCCGTACTTCCCTGGTCGGCCGCTCTCGGTCGCCTCGTAAAGCTTCTCTCCGCGTTTCTTCGATCATCGTTCTCTCGCGCTCTGCCCCCGTCTCTCTTCCACCGTCTTCTTTTACTCTGGTCGCAGGAGCGGTACGGTCGCGGTCGCGAGTCTCGTAAATCGAGAGACGAGCGAGTCCCATCGATGACACGGTTATATAAAGAGACGACACGAAACGTTATTGCTAAACGCGTTCAATTGCCGTTCTAGGACACTCCGATTCTCGTTCAATCCGACCCGTGATCAACATCGCGACGCGACGCGACGCGACGCCACGCGACACAGCCAACTTGGTTGCTGTGCAGCGCCTCATCGTTGCCGCTCTGCCCCGGATTTTCATCTCGATCGTTCAATCTCCGCGTCATCCTCGACTAGCGAGGTCAACGCGAGCATTTAGCCGCATCTACGGTTGCGACTGCCAATCATCGAGCTCCGCCCTTCGTTTCGTCGGTTTTGCAGCCAGTTTCTCTTTTCTGCCGCGAAAGAAAATAAGGTGGAACGGATACGATGTACGTGACCATTCGAGCCGACGAGCGGACGAGAGCTCGGTGTTACGGCGTAACTTGGGACGGAATCCTTGCGGGATTTTCGTCAACTTCCACTCCTGAAAACGATCAACGTAAAATTTCGCGGTACGATAAATCGGCAGAAAGCGGGGGAACTTGCTTTGGATTATGCCTGTCTACGAACTGAGAAAAGATGTTGGCGTCACGGCAGAAAGCATCGCAGGAAGCAGAAGGGAAATACGATCGTTTAATACCCGACGTAATAATGTAATTATTGGATTTACGCGGACACGATGCACGATGTTGACGATCGAAAGGGGAAAGTCGAAAGGCGGATAGAAAAACGGAACGTTCGACGCCGCGAAAAGGTGGAAGACGAAGAGGGGAGAGGAGACAGAAGGCAATGGAGCCGGGCATGTTCGCGCTATAGATAGGAGCAACGAGCGTACGACCACCGGCTACGGACTACGGGGGTAGTAGTGGCTACCGGCTTGTCTCCGCTCGGAGACGCAACTTTTTTTTGCGTTCACCGGCGCGGCGGAGTCGCATTATTACGGGTGTGTGCCGTATCGCAAACTCTCGTTCATCGTGACTCGTATAAAGGCGTATACGCGAGACTGGTCTATTCAGAACGTAATTAAAAGCTGCATTCATACGAGCTGGCTGTTCCCTCGCGGCGAGCCTTTCCTTTGCGACAGACTTCTGGAAGTCAACCACGACAATGCATCTCTTCGTGGCCTATTGTTCCTTCTCGTGACATCTCTGCCTTTTTTACTGCCACTCGAGTCAGCGTCGGCGTTTATCGCTTAGCGTACTACCAGAAAAGAAGAACTCCGGTGTCCACGTTCGAACGTGCCGCGCCGCTCTTTGATTCGCTTCCGAATCGCTGTATGAAAAGCCGGTCCTGTGTTTTCGCGTTCCGCCACAGCCCGTTCGCTGTATAACTTTTGCCGGAGCCGATGCATCCAACTACGAACGCGATCGTAAAACCGAACGCTGTCCAAATCGATCGATAAAAAGATCAAGTAGTCGAACGTTTACCACTGGAATCGATCGGTTCGATCGACCGACCGACCGATGGTCTAACCACTAGCGTCGATGTCCTGGCAAATATACCGGTGACATCAGCATATGCATGAAAGAAGGGTAGACGCTGTCAATGTGGCTGCTCGCTATCGATTGCCTCTCGATTCTTGCACGTTTCGTGTTACGATTCTAGCAAACCTAACCCAAATCTAACCCTAGTTGTTCGTTCGAAGGGAAAGGCAAAAAGATGCAGCCCACCTATCGAAACCAATATACATACATACATACATACGTACGTGCGATATTTTGCATCGGTTTTCTCCATACGATTTTCTCGTTCCCTTCGTACGACGATACGTAACAGATGCAGAACTTGTGACGATTCTTAATAGGATAGGAAAGTAGGCAATATGATACTAAATCTTGCTAAATCAGAGTCAACGAAGATGATTCTTTTGTTACGCGTATAGATCCTTTCATTTGCCACGGCTAGACCGACTTTATACGATTTTCGTTTTGCATTTTTTACGCGTTACGTTGCGGTTAATTAGAAAAAGTCGATTTATATTTATGAGGCAGACACGGTTCCGCGAAACATTCGAATATTCACAGCCGACAGATTTCAGCCTGCTGGAATTCGAAACGTTCGAATTACCGAGTGCTGTTCGTCGTTGGGAAAAGTCCAAGTCGTTCGTTCGCGTCTGCCGCGTTTCTATTCGAACGCGTACAAACGTACGATATACACGCGTAACCGTACGTTTAACGAATCGAAAGACGATAGGAATCGGTGTTTTTTCGAAAAACTCGTCGCTCCTCCTTTCTGTCTTTTCATTTACTGCGTCGAGAAAAGAAGAGCGCCTGTTGTCGGCATAACGGAAAGGAAGGAAGAGACAATACTTGACTTTGATTGTGGTTCGTTAGTGACTCTGGGGAGTTAATTAGCGAAAAAGTTAATTTCTTGTTCGCTCATAATCGGACGCCCCTGATGAAATACGAGCTTGATAAAGACGGTTGAAACCAGAGTTTTTGGAAGGTGGGGAAAAGAAGGGTATGTCAGCTGGTAAATAGATTAACGTCGTTCCACGGAACGTACAACTAAGTTTACGCCGCGTGGTAAATACGCCGCGTACCTACGTATCCGCTAAGACGAAAAAGAATCGCGCAAGTAGGTATACATACGTATATATAGTAGTGTCGTATCGCGATGTTTATCAAGCTTGCGATCGATCCACGCCAGCCAGCTCATCCTCTCGGGATGTAAACGCGTCGAATGCGTGTAACTACCTATCCCGTCTTCGCCATTTTTCTTCGTTTTTTTTCCGTCCTTGCTGCGGCAGATTTTTCACGAAAGAAGGAAAGAAACGTCGGGGACGAAGGAAAAGAAGGATAACGATGAGCGATGTTACCTGGAGGTCCTGGAAAGAAAAATATTTTTATTTCGTTCCGTCCCGTGCGGATCGCCCGTTGGCGATGAACTTTCTGAATAATTACCAGCGGTATGAGCTTGATTCATCACCGAAGTTCGCCTACCTAAGATGCTTTATCTGCGCGTCGCAGTCTCTGCGAAATTAATATGCTAATACCCGTGTGGCTCCCTCTGCTTCAACCCCGTACACCCCGAAGCGCTAGCTCTCAACCTTGTCGTCCCTACTCTCCGTTTCTCTCTGCTATCCCCGACCATCGACTGCCGCGTTTTCAGTCCACCACAACCAACCCCTAAACCGGAACGGATCGGCAAACACGAGTATGAACTGTCTCATTTACGAGCTCGTTTCTCGATCACGCTAATTCCCAATACTCTGCCACCCTCTGTCCGTTTCTACCTATCGTTTTTTCTCATCTTACGTCGCGTCCTTGCTTCCTCTCCCGTCACGCGCCTATAGTATCGCTCGAACCGACCATGTTACACGGTTCCGTCCTAATAATACGCGCATGCATAATCGCGCGAATCCGTGGCGATTCGCGAGTTACCAACAGTCGATTCGTTGTAATCGTTCGGACCGTGATTAATCGGGGTGATTGCGCGTGACGCGTCGTTACTACGATTTACGCGTACCTACGTACGTACGCGATATAAAGTGGCCAGTAACGCGGCAATTATCGCTCGTTTGCTTCAATTAACGGTTAACAGCTTCTCTAAGAACGGTATTAAATCGTAGTCGACAACAACTCGAGTTGTTCCGTCCGTTTTATCGAAATAACGAATATCGCAACGTTGCTTCCTTCTCTATCTTGTCCTGTTCGTTTCTTTTCTGCTTAACGCGTCGATACATAGCTAAAGGAAGGAAAAATGGTACGAAGGGGAAAAAAAGCGGCGTCCGAATGCAACGGACAACGATAAATTGTTCGAAATTTTCGAACGGCTACCGTCGCGCGTAACAAGAATGTTAATCGTAGCGCATACCACCAGCACGCGTACGCAAATGTCCGTTCTTTTTTTAACGTTACACGCGATCGTCGAACGTTCGCAGCGATAATTTAACCGAAGAAAGTTGGCGTATTCGGATGCTTTCGAATCGATCGGGAATTCGGCTGAAACGTGCATCCCTGCGATTAACCACGGATCACGGTAATTGAACGAGGCTTCGGTGAAACCACGAAAAAATTGATCCACCGACGGCTGGGCTATTGTGTAATTTAGTAATGAAGTCTGTGCGTCGTTCGAGCGCGCGCCACTAAATCACAGGACGTAGATTGGGGCGCGCTCGGCCAGCTGTGACCCAGTGCTTTCCGCTAATTTGCCGTAACTCTCGTCCTCTACAGCACCTTCTATCCTTAGCCTACTGACAAAAAAATATACCTACGTTTTACCAATCTTGTCAAAACCTTCGGACAACGTCTATTTATTATCTCTTCTCTTTATTCGAGTAAAACGACGGAGCGTTTTACTTTCGTCAAATACTACGAAGAGACGCTTGTTCGGAGAGCGAGGAACCGCGCGGATAATGCGCGCAGCGCAGAGTCAAAGGTACAATGGGTTTTGTGCCTTAGCTTAACGTATTGGAACCTAGGGAAAAAGGAAGGGGAACTCGTAGAGATATGCATGTGTACGTTATGTGGTTCGTGGTATGTTGAATATGCTTGCTATGTCGACTCGTGTTCCGGTTTTGATGCGTGCGCGAGATAAGCTTGCCCTTTGTTACCACGACTCGTGTCTTCGAGACCCAGGAACCACCACCGCGACTTTTTACCTACGATCTTTCTTTTTTCGGTGTCTACTTGTTTCTCTTTTCCACCTTGGTCGTGGTCGCTCGTACCTTCCTCCTCCCTCTTACTCACTTTCTTCTCCCTTCGTACCCTCTTCTTCGGTACCATGCTAGATTCTGTCGAATCGTGCACCTCCCGTGGCGCAGCATAATACTTTCAGATCGCGCACCATCGTAAACTTTCGTCGCGTTGCACGTTGCTTCGGTTAAACCACTTTTCTTTCGTTTCGCCGAATACTTTTCACTCTGTGAGTTTTGCATCTGTCTGGATAATTTTTTGCAACTTTTCATCGGCAACCGGCTACACGCGCCCGACCGTCGATTCCTATCGAGACGGTTTCGTCGGCGTCGATGCCGCTCTTTGAACAAACGACGACGACGTAATCGACGCGGGCAAACGAAGAAACGAAGAAAGTATGGAAATACGCGTTTAACGAGAACGAAACGCGACCGATGTATCGTCTCGTTGAACGTTCCAGAGGAATCGAATCGAAGTAGGTTTTTCAGTTTGCCGCCATTGTCGGTTATCGGGTTAAATTAAACGACAATTTGATGTCAACGTTGTTACGCATTTAGCATTCGCAGAAACCGACAAAGAATAACGTATCTAGCGTTTATACATACGATTTGAATAATCGAAGATATCATGCTTGTTTTGCATAAAATTTCAATGTTTTCCGTTTTAACGTACTTATGTAATCACGAGTCAAAGGTTATCTCCGTTCTTTGATTGGTTATTGGCTCGTCGATATCGAAGCGGGGGCAAGCAGTCGTTTTGAACGTTTTTTCGATCGAAGTAAAATCAACAGAAAATTACCTACGCGTGTAAGCAGGACGAAAACTTGGACGTCTGTTTGTTACAAATCGAAGAATTTTAGGAATCGAACGTGATCGTCGCTGTTACGTAATCGATGCGACATGGTTTCGATGCTGTCGAACTGTGTCGTTACACTTCCAGTCGATAATGTTAATCGGTCGAAAGATAACGTTACCAGTGCCTGGTTTTTTCTTTTTTTTTTTTTTCTTTCTTTTAGCAGATTTTAGCAGAAAAACGTCATGGAGCAACGCCGAGTAGGGTTAGACCGCGTCGAGCAAAGAACGGAGAATGGAAACAGGGCGTAGCGAGGAAAGGTAAGACAGAGTGGGATGCGCAGAAAGGGTAAGTAACGCGAGGCAAGGCGAGACGAAAGGAGACAGAGGGCGAGAGAGCAGGCACTAGGCAAGGCCAGACGAGTCGTGGAACGGCACAGGATACGCCGCATGCGATAGAACGGACGGGACGGAACGGAACTGCGACGTAGCGCAGGGCTGGGGTTCGGTATGGACGCGAGTGCGGGTACTAGTACGAGTACGGGGACGGCTACGAGTACGGGTACGGGTACGAGTACGGGCACGGGTACGGGTACGGGTACGGGTACGAGCACGGGAACGGGGCACGGGGCACTGGGTACGGGATACGGGGCACGGGGCACGGGCACGGGCACGGGGCACGGGTACGCCGGTCGAAGAGAACCGAGCCAGGGCATCGTCGAGATATGCCCTGCCTACGGGTGCAACGACCCCGATGACCTTTGTCCGGTCTGTGCTCCGGCCTGGCCCCGCCGGTACCACCGAGCCGCTCGATCCACTGTCTCCTACCTCCGAACTCGGACTCGAGGGACGACGAACACGATGCATCGCGGCACCGAACCACCGGACGATTCTCGACCTACCACCGGCGAATCTCCACTCTCCTTTCTACCTGTGCTCGCAAACCAGAATCAACGATCGTTTCTATATATATATATATATATATATACCTATTTACGATATTCGCTTCTCTAGCGTACGATCGAACGGAGAGAAAGCTCGATCGTCTCTACGTCTCTCGCTTTCTTTCTTCTTTCTCGATATCTCTCGGTGTACGTATTATGACAAAATTGTTAGAATTGAAATCTCATTACGCTGCCTACGATCAGCATAGTTTACGCGTCTGTTAAAGGAGATCTTCCGTTCGATTTTGCAACGAGACGGTTGACGTTTCTTCGCGCATTTCGTTAATCTTGTTCGACCAGGAAGCGTTAAAGTCGCAGCTCGTAATTAAGGTAAATTCGTGGTAACGGTAAGACGGAACGAAGATCGACTACGTTCTAGTTCTCACGCGAGATCTGGTCGCGCGAGAAATAATCGGGGCAACGCGAGTTACCCGGTGAAAAGTATCCAGGAGAAGGACGGGTCATCTTTCGAGGTGAGGTTTAATGACGCTATAAAGATCTGGAGATGGTTAGGTGGACGAAAACGAGCAACAGACAGAGTGTGCTTCGCATTTTTTCGAGTACAATGACCGTGTTGCTCGCGATCGTGGCGAGATCGTGCGACGTTTCCTTGGAAAAGTGGTATTGTACCGGTGATACCAACCTCCGTTATCCTCGTCTTTTCTCGGATGCGTAAAACGAAAGATACTCGTTAACCTTCGCTGGTCGCTCTAGCTGGTCGCTCTAGCTGTGTCGTGTCACCGTACGACATAGCCGACTAAACGAAGTTTACGGTCGATCGTTGTTCCGTCGTCGCGAAGGGACGCGCGTACGAGAAATCAAAATCGACGATCGACGCGTTCGAATACCGCGATCTAACTCGACCGTCGTGCGCGACGAACGAAATCGAGTTCGCAACGCGCAGGTGTCGTTACGCTAATTTACCAGCTCGTTTCGAAGGGTAGACTAATTATCGCGCATGGGAAAACATCCTTCGAACCTTCTGACTAATTTGCGCAGGGAGACCAGAAGGAAATGGAATAGGGCGGGCAAAGAGATAGATGCGAGAGAGAGAGAGAGAGAGATAAAATTATTTCGCGATACTTTTAGCGTACACAGTCATCGATCTTCGCGACAACGCATATATCTTGTTATCTGTTTCTTTATCTGTATATCCGTTTCTTTCGTTTCTTCGTCGCGCGCTGTCTGACAAACGAACGTTGTTCCGGTACATACTCGTATTTGGTTACCATGGACGTTGAATTTGCCTCCACGGAGTAGCACGGACAATCAGAGTTTTCCAACGTTTTATATTCGAAAAGAACGTCGCGCGTTATCCGGGAGAAATTTAACGCGCGTTTAAGTACTCCGTGCATTCAAACGGTTGTCTTTATCATCGACGATCGCGAAAATCGTCGACGAATTTCCGTTTCGTACTCGGAGAACGAGACGAAAAGGACATGAACGTGGCGCTACACGAGACTTTGAGAAACTACGAATCTCTACGATACTCTATAACTCGCTCGAAATTGTTTTCTAACGACGCGGCTTTGTCAAACGCGTGGGATTCGTCCAGTTCGGCGTCCGAGTTCGCTGTATCGTTATCGTACCGTCGAACAAAATTTTAATATATCGCGCGTTCCAGAGATTCCAAGCGTTTTGATCAACGATCGACGTAAAATTCGACCGAGAAAGTTGCGAATCGCTGCGGTCGCGTAAACGCGTACCCATGGTCGCCTCGGTGATCGTATAGACGGAAGAAAAGGCAGCCGCTAGAAAATGATATCACATAGCATCTCTCAGCTCGACTCTCTACGTAACGCGCATACGTAATGAGGAAACGAACGACCGGCTGAACGAGAACGCACATGCCGCGTCCCTTTCATTTCTTCCCCTTTGCTTCTCCTTCCTCGGCTCTTCTACGCCGCTCTCCTGTCCGTCTCCGTTTTCGTCTTCCTTTCCATCCGTCTTCCTTCTTATCCTTCTCTACTTTAACGATTCGACGTGAAATACGGTTCGTGTAAAACACGACGACGATTACGCACCTCGATCGCGACGAATTTATTTTGCAATTCGCGTGAAATCTAATCCGAAAACGAACGCGCGAATAATCGCGAGCAATCGAATCAGCCGACGTCGATTAGCCGACGAAAAGGCGAGTAACGACGCCGAGTTGGAACCGCTACGAGACGATGGACGAGCGAGGAAATTGCAACGATCGCGGAATCTACGTACAAAACTACGAACGAAAGGTGACTATCGGTATATAGTTGGAAAGAATCATGCAATCGCGTAATTATCGTTATTAGAGTCGAGCACGGAGTTGAGAGCAGCTTGCCTTCAACGATGAAACGAATCGAGCGGAATGACTCGGTAGCGCGCACTCGCACCGCTTCCTAAACGCTGTGCCATAGGTTCGACGTGATACGTCGATCGCATCGATTCGCTCGATATCTAGAAATCGATCCTTTCTTTTCTCGTGCCGATGTTTCGAACGATGATATCGCTGTGTTCCGAAATCGATAGTTGTCATCACCGTTATCATTGAGTGTCGTGCGTTTAAAAAAAAAAAAAAAAAAAAAAAAAAAATTATATGAATTGCATTCCACGCGAGCTGCTATTAGCAATGATTAGTAGTTTCTTGCGCGTTCGCTTGTCGTCAGCCGTGTCGACATCGAGCGTTCGGTCTATCACTTTTACGATAGAAAAAAGATACACAGGGTCGTGCGCTTCTCGTTGACCTTGCAGTTTTTGTAAATTAATCGATCGGAGATGAAAAAAGCCGCGTTAGATCGTTTTCGTGCAAAAATAACCAACGATACGGGTTCCAGGACGTAAGAAGAACGTTCGTTCGTTCGTTCGTTTCGTGTCATAGTTGGGAAAGCGCAGGGTGGTTGGCAAAATAGACGGAAAGCAGCGCCTTTCTTAAGAAGAAAGATCGCGTGGAATGGAAGCTTGTAGAGAATCGTTAGCGCGGCGCGGCGCGGTGTATCGAACGGCGCGGAAGAAAAAACGTATGCAAACGTGGAACAAAGAATGGAAGGAATGCACGTAGCGGTCCAGATACCTGTCGGCGATCGAGCGAGTCGAGAGCCCCTCTTTTACATATCGGCGAGCTATACGCTCGCGATAGATGCGATGTGGCGATATCGCGGCGCCAACCACCACCGTTCGCGTATCGCACCCGCATCCTTCCTTCCTAAAACGTCCGCGCGCCGAGAAATCGGAGGAGAGCAACGGAGAAAAACGGAGAGACGCCGGACCGACGAACTAGAAGCCAGCCAGAAATGGACGAGGACGTGGAAGAGGAGGAGGCGAACAAGAGGGAAAGAAGACGAGGAAGATGAGGAAGATGAAGGGGAAGAAAAAAAAAAGAAAGAAAGAAGAGTGGAAGAAGAAGAAGGAGAAGGAGAAGGGGAGCGGCGGGTTGGAGGCGAAAGAAGATTGCAAGGGCAGATGGTGCAAAGATCGTACCATTGTTTGCTTTCTGACAGCGATAAGTTCACAATAAAGTTACATTCGTTTCCAAGTAAATGTCTGTCCTCTGTTTGCGTCTGCTTCATCTTTCTTCGTTTTAACCAGTCGAGTATCCTGTCTCGGTCGCATTCTCGACTTCTCTGCTCGGTACCGCGGCCGCGTCGAAGCACCCTCGCATCCGACGATAACCATAACTCTCTTCGCACCCGCGCGTCTTCCGCTTCTTTTTTACCTCTTCTTCCTACGGGTTTGCCTCGCTTCGTTCCACACGGTCCTCCCGTGTCGAGACCTTTTTCCTTTTTCATCGCGAGTCCTTCCCTCCCCCTCCCCCCTTAATCCGTTTCCCTTTTCCCTTCTCGATCTCCGAGCAGGCAGCATTTCGAATCGAAGTTTTCTTAAAGTTCGCGTTTCGCTTTATCCAAAATGACGGGAAGAATAGCGCGTAACGAGAGGGTGAAGCAAGATCGAAACGACTGACGGAAGCTATACGATCGAAACACCCGGTCGTGCGTTTGATCAACGCGTTGCGTCGGGTTGCGTCGCGTATCTAACACTCGTACGTGTATATACGCTTAATATCGCTCGATTAGCCTCAATTAAACGAACAGTTAAATACACATTCCGCGCATAGCGAAGTGTTCGCGAAGGCACGCGTGTCGAATCCAGCCTCCCTCTTGCCACCGTTCGAAACCTACACCCTTCCGTAAGTTTCTTCTTCCTCTTCTCTCCTCTCTCTCTCTCTCTCTCTCTCCCAATTTCCTCTCTACCTTGATCTCGTTATTTTACGCTTGTATTCGAGTACGTGGAAGAGGCGTAAACGTCTCCCAACGAGATAGCCCATCGACTCTCGCAATCTTAACCATCCGGTCGTAGTGCGAATTCTAAGGCGATGATTGTTAGGCGTTGGCGATTCAAAGCGATCGATTAAGGAAGAAGGAGAACAGGAAGGTCGAAGAAAGGTAATTGGAACGCTCGAACGAAAGAAGCTATTAGATATTGGATCAAGATTTGACGATCGAGCGACGATATTAAGGAAGCAGGAGTGATATAGAAAATGTTTCGAGGTCGTTGCAGAGGGCAGAAAGGAAGGAAGGAAGGAAGGAAGGAAGGAAGGAAGAAAGGAAGAAAGGAGGGAAGGAAGGAGGGAAGAAAGGCAGGGCAAAAGGAAGAATCGCGTACGAACGATGCATCGGGTGGGTAAGGTGGTCGCGTAGCGGTTGGAAGCCTGTTTCGAAACGTTCGACGCATTCCGAGAAACAAGCGGTCGTTCGTGGGAATAATTTAAGAACGGCTCGCATCTGCGCCAGTTATGACAGACCGAGCCATTAAGTGGTCGTGTTTATTTTTAGAGGGAGCCGAGCTAGCGTAAAGTGGAACTCCTAATTGTTCTCGTTAACGCTCCACTCGCATCTGTCTGAACCCGTGAACTTAAGACGAGGATCGAGTAACCTCGATGTTGCGACGTCGTCGCGGCCGATCACGAGTTTGCTCGCGCGGTGACGAACAGGCGTCGTTGCGTTAATCGATCGACGAAACGCCGAGCTGCTAGAACAGCGTAAAAATATGCGCGTACCGCGAGCCTATGCACGATTTCCAATCGACTCAACCGTTTTCCCTTTCGCAAATGGACATTGTCCACTAGTCTGGCATCGAAGGATCGCATTTACGAGTTGTCAGTTCCACGCGAGAACGTACAAACAGACGATTCGTCGAACGAAGGGACATTTTGCGTAGACGATATCTAATTGCGAATCCGGCGAATCGATGTGCTCCTTTGTTTCGTTCGACGTCCGGTATATAAAAATGCGATCGTTAGAGACACGAACGTGTGAACGTGTAATTAATGGAACGGAGTAGCACCGATCGCGGGGAAAATAATGGAAATACGCGTGTGGTAGTCGGTACAGAGAAGGCGGTCAGTGCGAGGTAGAACGACGCGTCGATTCGTAACGCTTGAACATATCGAGAATCTATAATACGAACATAAAGGCGGCTCGACTTTTGAACGGTAACGTATTCGTTCGCGTTCTCAGGGGTCGCGCGGTCACCCTAACTATAGTCCGGAGAGCTTTACGCGTGGCGCAGAAAGAACGAGAGAGACTCTGTACGAATAAACTCGGTCGCATTTCGCAGGCGCACCAGAGGAAAAAACGGATTTTCTATTTACGATGACCATTTGGATTTTCTCTCGGCTCGGTAGGGAGGGGTCCGCAAGAGAAGGGAAACACGCAGCCTGTGATTTCGTCAGCTTTATACCAAAATTCCTGCATAAAGGGCCGGCTGGCTAAAGGACAGGACACCCCTCAGCTTTATGCCATTATTACGTATGCAAGTGTGGCTCGATTCTCTACCCTAGAGCGACGGTAAAATATCTGTCCGAGTCCTATGCTTTCTCCTCTCTTCGTCGCTTAGTCGCTCGTCTATGTAACAGTCCTGGTATACCTATCGGAATGTATCCACTCATCCAACACTTGGACGATCGGTCACCAATGACGTACGTATTTCTTTCGGATTCGCGTACGATCGTCGTACCGCTAACCTAACGAAAGAAGGATGGGAGAAGAACGATGTTCGAGAACCCGTTAAACCATCCTTCTCGCTCTTGAACAGTTCCAGAAGTCGCGGGTTAATTCGAACGAGTAAGTAACAGAGGTTTCTTTTACTTATCCTCTTTATTTGGTTGCGTTGTTCGGTGACTCGTCACGCCCAAAATAAAGGGACAAGTTGTCTGGGACATAGCGCGAGAAGGTCGGGTTAGTCTCGTCCTCGAACCTCGGGTCGCTGTTCTACCGCTGCGGAGAACTTTCGGATACAAAGCGTTCACCGTGCGGAATATTCGACGATTCGATGAGAAAAGAAATTAGGCGAAGGGTCGAGGAGGAAGGGAACGGCCTTTCGGATTGAATTTTCGACCGAGTTTGAAAAGGACGATGCTTCGACGATACTTCGAACACGAATGAAATCATCGGTCGAATCGAATCGTCGAAAGCTCGATCGTTCCCCTTGTCGTCCCCGAATTACGAAAACAGGCAACGATAAGCGTTCTCGATTATTCGACGTACTTAGACAAAGTGTCCATTCGAGAGTTTCTTCCGATAGTTTCTCTTCCGAGAGTACCGTCGACTCGTGTGTCGATCGGAGAGTAACGTCGAGAATACGAGCGAGGTATACTTGGCCTGAAAATAGATATTTTATTAAAGGGCCGACAAGGCCTGTCAATGGCAGAGATGTTAAATTAACGCAAGACCGCGGTAAATCGTTTACGAAAAATGTGCAGCAACAAAGAGCGCACGTTCTTTAAATTCTATGCAACTTCGCGATCGAGAACGTGTCCAGAGTTTCCTAAGAAACAGAAAATTAAAGACGAATAAACGATTTATCTTCCATCAAAGTTTATCAGCCATCGTTGCAACGAATTGTAAAAATCGCGCAAGTCTTTTCACAGTTTTCAAGCTTACGTTCCAAAGAAATAGTCCTTTGACGCACTTGACAATTTAGATCGACGATATCATGTGCGTTGAAACAATTATTTCAACGTTTACGGCTCGGGGCCAGTATTTTCCTTTGTCCAACGAGGCTCGAACTTTACATAACTTTCTTTATTAATTGGAACTATTCGGAAGAGTGGTAGGAATAAAATTCAACGGACAAAATTAAGAGCCACCCTATTTTCGTTGGTTTCCTGGGAGATCGAGCGGAGGTTTGCGATTCGAGCGACAGCTCGCAAGTTCAGAAAATAACTGTCCGATAGTAATAGGAGTTCGTATCCATCGGAGAGTAAATCGCGCGAGTATCGCTCGCAGACGATCCAACGATGCTCTCGGACAGTCACTCTCGACGCAATGAAAAATACTCTCGAGAATAACTCGCGATAGTTTTACTCTGAAGTGGATACTTCGCGTTACGATAGCCGTATCAACGGTTAATACACACGTATCACGCATAACGTCGGTTTCTGTTGCTCGAGTTACGAAAAGAGCGAGTCGGTTGGTGGAACAGAGAGGGAACCGGTAATTCGTAGGATTTTCATTTAGGATTCGATGGAAAAAGATCGGCGTTGGCAGAATAATTTCGTGCGAATGATAAACATTGTAGTTTACGAGTGTGTCGGCGATCGAGTCAGGACGCGACGATCGTTTACCAAATACGAGTATTTCCGGCATAAATATGCATGACGGTATGTTAAAAGAATCGAACGTGTTTAAAACGCTATGCAGGGTCACGATGTTAACGACGCGCGATGCACGATTATGTATCTACGACGCAACGACGAAAGGATGAAATTATTTTGAAAGGAAGAATTTTCGCCTGGATCTTTCCAATTAAAAAACACGGTAAAAGATAGATAGGTATGTAACGCGGCATCGATAACAGGAGACGCGCATACATATGTATATCGCGTTAAACGGAAGAAAGGCGGGAAACTAATGTCTCGGAAGAAGTAGAAAGAAGAAAAAGTTTGGTAGGAAAGAGAGTTCTGGTTATTATTCGAGATTTCGTGCTGGTCCGCCGAGATATCGTGAATTATGCATGGTCAGGTCTGGGACGCACCGTTGTCCTCGTGTCGTCCGTTCCCATGCATACCATGCATATGTCGAATGATAGATGGACGTGTCAATTTCATCGGGATCTGGTATCGATGCGGGCTATCTTCATCGGTGGGAGATTACGATACGTTTACGAGTCTAACCGCGTGCGAAGGCTCGCGTTCGGCCTATCCAGTTCCAAGTAGAAATCTAGTCATCAAAAGGTTCGTTTTTCCTAGGGTGGGGGGGGGGGGGGGAGGAAGCAACGATCGAGAGAAACGGAATCGAGGCGGCGAATGCGGGAAAAGTTGGAAAACGGAGCGACGCGGCACGACGATGGAAACAGCAACGACGATGCACCGAGAGAAGCCGGTCAAGCTCGTAGCGAGCATCGAACGGCCGTCACACAGCCCGAGGATCCTTCTTTGGGCGCAGACACGCAATTAACTACAGGCTATATTCTTCCTTCGGCGAAGAAGAGAAGTATACGAAGAGAGGAAGAGAAAAAGAGACGGGCGCGAGTACGGTCAGGCCAAAAGGGCAGCGATTCTCAGGCCGGTGGAGCGGAGCATGTCCGATTCCTGCTCGGCAAAGGATCAACAGAGCGATCTGTAAGAAAGGAGAGACACGGGCGAGCCTGACGGGTCGAGAGATACCACCCATCCCCCATAAAAGCTTCCATGCGTGTCAAGCGTTATACGACCACGTTACTATTAAATACGTCAAAGCTTCGTATGTTTATTGCATATTGGATGCCGTGCACTTTGGCTTCTTTGCCGGTCACTATAACCCATAACCCGTAACCCATAACCCGCAACCCGCAACCCGCAACCCGCAACCCGCAACACGCAACACGCAACTGGCAACCCGCAACCCGTAACTCGAACCGATCGCCGTTGTCATTTTCGAATTTATAGGCAGAGCGTTGCTCTTTTTCCTGCGTTTCCCTTCTTTTCCGAATTCGCGCGACGCGATTCCACGTCCTGTTTAATCGGTGACAGGCGTCCGGCAATTGGTCGGTCGATAAACGGCAGAACGCGATTCGTCCCCGACCATTCTCCTTGAATCGGAATAAAAAACAAGGGAAAATCGTGCGGTTGTCGCGGTAGGTGCACGCTACCTCCAATGTCGTTTCTCTTTATTCGCGAGATGATTACGCGGAGCGCGAATGAACGAGCACGCGAAACGAAACGAAACGAAACGAAACGAAACGAAACGAAACGAATCGGTGAGGAGGGGAATGCGCGAGGGGGGTTGGGAGGTGGGGTAAGGGAGGGACGAGAAGGGCGGAGAGGAAAGGAGAGGAAAGGAGAGGAGAGGAAAGGAAACGAAACGAAGCGAAAGAAAGAACGAAGCGAACGTGTTACCGAACGGTGTTTCAATCTCCATAATGACCGCTCTGTTCCCTTTCGGTCGGAGTGTGCGTCACATGGATACAGACACAAGGAAACCGAGTAGATGCTAATAACGGAGAAGCTCCATACTGTCCGTAGGCATCGCTCATTCAGAGACTTCTTTTGCATCCGCGTTTGTTCATCCTGAAAGAGAAAGCACGAATACGCGCACGCGCGCCTTCTCCTCTCCCTTTCGTTTTTTCTTTGCCTTTTCTGTTTCGGAACGGTACGGCGCGGCGATGTGTATCCATCGACGAGTAACACACCGCGTTGCCTTGTACGAGCAGCGAATGTCCTCGACACCGTCTTTCCCATTGCCTAAACGTATTTCGTCGAGACAGATTGTACGTCGTGACGTATCGTATCGTCGTTTCGTACTTGGCGTTCACGCGACTCGAAGAAACCTGCGAAGAAACTGAGAGGAGCGAATTGAGCCCGTTGGCGATCGCGCGTGTGCGCGTTTGATCACGGCGCGCCGATTGCCGAGCAAGGACGGAGCGGTGCGCTGGAGAAGGATCGACGCGAGCGATGCGATCGGCGGCGAGAAAGAAGGGAACGATCGTCGCGTACGCGTGGCCAACGAACAACGAAACTAATCGTCTTCCTTAGACGCGTTTCTCTCGATCGACGCGATACCGTATCCAATAACGTAGCGAGTACACGCCGATTCGAAGATGGAGAAAAAACGCGCGTCTTAACTTGGTTTTGAATGGATGGGGGGACGGTCGGTGAAGAGGGGAGGATAATGGCAGAGACGATACGTACGTTCTCGTTCGCGTTACCGCAGCGGTTAGGACGCGTTCATCTATCCGCGTACGGGTAGGAATTCGCGTCTCTTCCTTTCCATTGAAACGAGCAATTCTCGAAAAGCGTACACGCGTAGACGCGGCGGTAAACAGAGGACGACACGGGCCGGTGAACGCACAATGTGCCGGGGAGCCCGGAAAGACAACGCGAATCCATCATCTCTCTAGGAGTAGAGGCTGAAAGGGCTTTGCGGCACCGCACTCTGTGTAATTGTGGTCCCGGCCCCTGGTGGCCCGGACTACCCCGACCAGCACCCCCTTTCTGGCTTACCGCGATACGTATGGCTGCCCGGCAACCTCCATCCACCTCCGCCAGCAGCTACTCAACCCTGCGCTGCCGTCGTCCATCGGCCCTCGCCTCGCGCTACTCGTCTCTCGCCTCTCGCCTCTCGCCTCTCGTCTCTCGCCTCTCGCCTATCGCCTCTCGCCTCTCGCATTCGCGCGCGAGCCTGCATGTTACCATGTTCCCACATGGACGGTCGGTCAACCATCTTTTCGATTCTAGCGTAGCCAACCTTTTCGTCGTCCGAACGCGGCGATCGCCGATTCCCGGCTTCTTTCCTCAAATAATCGCGACTCGCGGCTGCGTTTCGTCTCGCCAAGAAGGAAGGACGATGATCGGTCGATCGGGCTAGGCGAACGCGCGACGAACCCGATCGGGGAAAAGCGTTGCCGCGGAGCGGCGGCGGTGCGCGGCGGTCGAGAGATTCTCTCGCCAGACTACCGATCGTCGATGACGCGACGCATGGTGGGGTGCCGAGGTCAGCCCGTTCGAGATACACCGACGACGATGCGACGCGGCTCGACCGAGGGCCACCGGGGGTTAGACCTCCGTGCCCTGTAGAGGTCCGGGTCCCCGATTAAGAGGTTCTTCCTTATAGTCGTACCGTTCGCGTAACCAGAAGAGATTCGCTTCGTCTCTTCTTTTTCCTTCCCTCTTTCTCTCCTTCGTTTCCTCCTCCGAGTTTCACTCCGTAGACGGCGTGGCTGCGAAACTCGAGATAGGAAACGCGGTTTCTTCGTAGCCACCGACCTCGGCTTCCGTGCCTCTCCTTTTTCTCCTTACTCTAACCCCTTTATCGCATTCGTCTCTCTAACGCGATCACTCGCCTTATTCGTCGCGGTTCTTTGCTTGGCAGACCGCGAAATCGAATTTCAAGGTGGACGGTGATTCAAGTTCGGCAAATTCTTGTAATATGAATAATAACGATGATAAATAAACAAGTATATACTTACATCGAACTTACATCGTCCGCTAGCTTCGAGGACAGTTTCGTCCAGACGTTATTTCGGCTGCTGCAATCGCGACTTGATCCGCCTTTCATCTCGTCGAGTCGAACGGTCGGCGATACCGACATTGATCCGGTCTTTTATCGGAAACCGTTGACGGCACCAACGCTTTAACCAGACGATCGTCGGATGGAGGTGGCGACGAAGTCAATGGGTTCCTTTGGGTCCACCGTCGACGAAGCATCGCTCCTACGAAGATTCTACGACGCCTTACCCTTATTTCCCCTTTCGCCGTTTCTTTGTTTCCAGCGTTTCTCCCGTTGCGCTGGCTCGATCGTTTCTTTGGTCGGTGTTCTCGCTCGTTGATTCTAGCGTGGTGGTCGGTTGGCAAGGTTCGGAGTGGCGCGTAGCGTCTGGATGTACAGCGGGGTTGGTCGAGCTCCGGAGATAGATGGCAGAGTTTCGCGGTACGCGCCCACATAGCGGCAATGTAAGTCATGCTTCTTTATGGGCCGGCCCGTGACCCCGCTACTTGTAAACCGACTAAAGATACAGAAATAACCGTCGCACGGCGCCGTACAGCTCTTCTTCCACCGACGGTTTTTCATCCTCCTTTTCATCCGTCTCTCGGACACCGACGGAGAGATCGTTGCCGTAACTTACGTAGCGCAATACGATCGAAACGACGGAGTTGCGAGGGCCAATGTCATCGGCAGTGTAACTGCCGCTAGCGTTATTTCACCTTATTTGTCGGGCGACGATAATTTGTCGTTTGGCGCAAGCAGCCGCGTATTTATACGGACGTGATCGATTTACGCGCATCGATGCATCCCCTGTCCGTGGAACGGACGTCTCGCTCCGGAAGGCGAAAAATTTAACGCGACCGTAGGAACGCGTTGTCGGGTGGATCGGATCGAAGGGCTAGGAAATCGAAAATCGGACAGTCGCGTCGCATCGCGCGAAGAATAGGGTCGGTTGTCTCGGTTCGAGCAGAAATCGGGCTTGTTACGCGACAAGGAACCTCGGCGGTGCGTAGCGCGTCGGTGCATTCGGTGGAAACGTTCGTCGTTTCTCGATGGGACGGCGATACGAAGCGAAAGAGAAAGGACCTGGAATCTGTCGGCGCATCGTATCGCACCGTATCGAGCGGAGCCGAGTCGTGCCAAGTCGAGTCGAATTGAAATCGAATCGGATCGAACCGAAGCAAGCCAAACCGAACCGAACGAAATCGCGTCGACGATAGCGGGCCGAGTGGACGCGCGGTACGATATTACTGGCTGCTATCTGTGTCACGCGTCAAACCGATACGCGATCAATGATATCTCTTGCGTAGAAATGCCTAACGGATCTTGACTATTCATCGCTCTTACAGGTATATCGGAATCGAGGCATACCGTTTCTGTTGTCTGTCGCTGGTCGGGAACGAGTGGAGAAATTTCATCTTCGCTCGCGTGGATGGGAAGCGAGCGCGCGAAAACGTCGAGAGGCGAAGCGGGGCCGGCGTTAAGAGCGCGATTCCATTAACATCGTGAGCACCGATATAGGATTTCGAGCGTGGTTACGTGGCGAGGCTTTCGTCGAATCGATTCTATCCAACTTCACCGTGAAATCCGTCGGTTACATCGCCACTATCGTGGTTATTTGGCGGGCTCAAAATAATCGACTCGTCGACCAAGATCAACGTCCGCCTGCCGCTTGGCGGCTTTTTCGCATCAGATTATCAGAAAGGGGAACCGATGTCACGATCGACGTACGACGCTTTCGTGGCAAGAGCCAGGTGAGCAGCATCGATGGCTCGTTGTGGTAATCCGCGCCATCAGCAGGGTTCGAGTGGCGCTCTTCTCTAGGGGTACGTGTCACCGTAACCGAACGTACCATCTCCAACGATATCGAGCATGCGGGCCACATTCTCGTCGACCGCAAACTCCTCGCTCGGACGTGCTCTTTTCGAGATACGAGAGGAAACGCTGTTTCTTCGACCTTCGCGAACAATTCCCGCTGCGACGATGACGAACGAGAGAGAATCGCGTTTATCCATCGGCGTTCTTTCTTAATCGCCAGTGGCGATGGTCGCTTAGGCTGGAAATCGGGAATCGCGCGTTAAAGCGTTCAAAGGTAAGAGACGGCGAAGACACGGAGAGCGAGAAGAAAGGAACCGGATGGAACGAAGATGGAAAAGAGAAGCCGAGGGAGAGCCGACAGAGATATCTCGGCGATTCGGCAATATCGCGCGGTCGACAAATTAGCGCTAATCCTAGGTCGTTAGCAAGATTGATGCCAGGATTTCACTTAAGGGCGCAGTCGAAGGGAAAGTTTCGACGGATAGCGGTTGGTCGTATAAGAGACGTAGCGGTAGCATCCTCGTTGTCATTGTCGTTCTCCTCGGGTGGTTGTAATGAAGTGGGTGGACCGGTGACTGGCTGGTATAACACGATCCGAAGAACCCCGAGTGCTTCTAACCGACATACCTATATATGTAATGTATGTATATATGTGCGTGGTTTCGGAGACGTTCGCCTCGGAGACGAAGGAAGCGAAACGAGCAAGGTTCGAGCAAGAGGGTCGTGAAAACCGAGGGTACGGAAGGAAAATGAGCAAAGGGGAAAGAGGGAGCGCAAGAGAGACGGCAAGAGCTAGAGAGGGGATGTATCGAGAGAGTCGCACGATGACCACGGATCAATCCACCCTTGGTCGTCGTCCGCTACCCTCGGTCCGAGCACGGTATCTTCTGTGACATCCCCTCCTCCCCTTCCCTAGCTAGGCCCCCCCCCTCACCGTCTTCGTATCTCTCTCGTAGAACCTCGAAGGAGGCTCGCGTCTCGAAAAGTCGAGAGTAACGTTGCGTATCTATCTACGTAGCTATCGACATCGTGAAGGAATATCGGCCGTGCGTCACCTCCCTCCCCGTCACCCTCTCCCCATCCTCCTGGCAACCTTCTTCGACCGCGGTTTAAACGCAGATCCGGGAACGCGTTCCGTTCTAAAACGGAACTGAGAATCTCGCTCTCGGAACGGAGAGCGCCGCTGGAATCGAGAGACACCGAAACGTTTCGGAAGTTTCTATCGAATCGCGTCGGTTGAACGTCGAAGGAGAACGCGGTATCGTAGAATTTGAAAGTCGGAGGTTCGGGGAATGCGAACGGCTGACAGGCGATCTCGATTCGTTCGATACACGGCGAGCGGGCGGGAGGGTAGGGGAGGGGGGGGGGGAAGCGCGTCCATGAATTCGACACGGTTCGATCGAGGTAGAACGAGAGAAGAGCGAACCGATGACACGCCGCCTCGGGCGAAGATTTCCGAGAGGCTCGATCGGCCGGCCTCGTCTTTGCTCGCTCTGCCTCTCTATTCTCTATCTCTTCTCTCCTCCGCGCCACTCCTCCTTTTCCCTTTTCTCGCTCTCGACTTTCCTCTCCGCTCTTCCGTTCTATTCTCATCTCGCGTCCCTTTTCTCTTCTCAAAGACCTCTCTTCTCGTTCGTCCGTTCGCTTTAACTTTTACGAGCATCTTCTACCGAGGAGTCTCGTAATTGCCTGTTTAGCGGTAACCCTCCGGCCGACTCTGCCTCCCGGTACCGACCGACCGCGTTTTCAACGAACCGTCGTCGCGTCGTCGCGTCGCGTTCTGTCGAGTGCTTCTTTCTTTCCCTGCTCTCTTTCCTTCCTTTCTTTTCTCCCTTTCTTTCCTTCCTTTCTTTCCTTCCTTTCGCCCACCTACGCCTCTCGCTCACCTCCTTCCTCTCTTCCTTCTTTTCCGATCCGTCGTCACGGTTATCGACCTTTTCAGATTGCTCCGAAATTTTCTCAACCGAGCTCCGAGCGGAGAACGCGCGGATAACGGGAAAAGAGGTAAAAAGGAAAGCCGTGGTACGACGGAGGGGTCGGGCCGAGACAGTTTGCGAGTCGGTCGCGCAGTTTGCACGGTTTATTACGGCTAATTAATGGAGTGGACGGTGGTGCCAGGGTGGTTGGCGTAGGAGAGAGGGCGAAGCAGCGTGGCGCGCACCGGATCCGCGTTCGAACGTGCCAGTTGCTCCATATCTGTCACGAGCGCTTTGCGCGAGTCACGTTTACGGCCGCCAGTCGTAACGGTTGTACGTGCCCACCGCGTAATTGATTCGTCTTGGTGCAACCTCTGGGTCTCGGCGAGCTCTCCGAGAATAACGATGATACTCTCTCCGACACCGTCGACCGGCGAACTCGTCGTGCCCGTCAGACTCGATTCGTCGAACGTCGGCCAACTCTGCTACTTTCGCGTCGTTTGTCCGCGTCGACGAATCGAGCACGGCCGTTAAAAGTCGTAGCGGAAATCCCGGGAAGCGGGATCGTCGTCGCGCGAGAGTTTGACGCCGATTCGTGGACTTTGTCATCTCGACGGGAACGCGTCGTAGCGGATCGCGAGCACCCTCTTTTCGCGGAAGCAGTAAAAAATCTGACGTTAATATCCGGACGAGGAAAGTTGCGAGGAAACTCGGAAGCCTCGTCCCTTCGCCGAAAAGCCGTTCGCGGAGCGAAAGATACGCGAAAGCTCGGAGGCCCGCGTGAGTCGCGTTGCGGCAGCGAAATTCGCGAACGTTGAAAACTGGTAGGATCGTTGGACGATCGAGCGGGTAGCAACTACGACGAAGGCTCGATCGTTCCGAAGATATTAGGCGAGGCAACGGGGTGAATATGCAAAGTACGTTTTTCCTGGAACAGCTTTCTCGGGGAGTCGGAGGGAAGAAGCGCGACGGGCGTGGGGGAGGGGAGCGAGGGGCGGCAAGCGAGAGAGATCTCGGGCTCGGTCTTGGAATCGGTTTACGAGGCTCGTTAAAATATTAGTCAGGCGTAAGTTCTTGGTGACACGCGGCACGATTCGCGCTTCCAGCCTCGAGCAGGCTCTCGTCTATGCAAAATAATCGTTTCTTAATTGCAGAGTAATTGCAAATTCGAGAGGGAACGCCAACGCGCTCCTTCCTCTCCACGAAGCTCTCTTAAACTGTCGCCGTCTGTCGCTTCCATTATTCTCACGAACTTGGACGCTTAACCTCTCGAACGTTGGAAAAACTGCCTTCGACGCGCCGTTCCACGCTCCTCTTGTCTCGCTTCGCCTCGCTTTGCTCGCCACCTGTAAAATCTCTCACGATCTACGGTCGAAGTGAACGGTTTTTACGTACGCGTACGCCGATTCGTCGAAGCGAAGCGGCTTTCACTCGTCGCCGTCTCGCCGTTTGCATCGCGAGAAATCTATACGACGACAAGGCGATCTACGTGTCGCAATGTTTTCGTGGATCGCGAATACGAAAAATTCCATCAGTCCGCTTCTTCGCTCCCACCTCCCGACGAGAGAACCGGGTTGTCCCCTTCGCGAGGAGCGGCGTCGCTCTTGCACCCTGTTCTTCTCTCTTTTCCTGGCGCGGATAACACGTTGCAGTCCTTCATGCCGGTCGGCAGGAACCCCGTGAACAAACGGGCCGCCAGCCAGCCTTATCTCAAGACGCTTTAATGTGTTTAACCCAGCGAAGATAGTGGACAATTTATTGCTCCCTATTTTAGGCGTACTCTCTCCCTTTCTCTTTCCCCTCCCTTCCGTTTCTCTCGTTCCTCTGCCAGCCGCGCTCTCGCGTCGTTTCAGTGTCTTTCCTCTTCGTTCGCGACTCTCCTTCCTTCCGAGATCTGCTTACTTTTTGGCCTCTTAGACGTTCCATATCCTACTCGTCCGTTCCGTTCCGTTCCGTTCCTTTCCTTTCCGTTCCCTTCCCTTCCGTTCCCGTTCATTCCACCTTGCGCGGTTTCCTTCCAACTCTGCTCCTGCAACCTCGTTGGAAGACTTGTTTATACGCGAACCTTCGTACGCGTTCGTGTTTCGACTTAACGGCAAAAGATCGAACGAAATCGAAGGCCTGCCTTTGCTGTATGCTGCGAACGACAGATGTTTTTCATCGAGCAGCGCAGGTCAAGGGGATTCTAAGCTGTCTCGCCAAGATTTACTAGCCGATGATAACGTTAGAAACACGTGCACCATCCGATGCCGGTACTCCCGAATTGGAAACTAAAAGTTCCTCCTATCGATTTCTTTTTCCTCTCTTTTTTCTTTCTTTCCTTACCTTTTTTTTTTCTTTTTCGCTGTATCTAAACTCTGCACCTACGTACGTACGTACGTACGTACGTGCGTTGAAGAATCGAACTCGGTTTTCCATCCACGACCGATACACGGTGCCGTGAAATATACGAGAAACTTTACGTCGCCTTTACCTGTTCCTTTATTTACGGCCGTATAATTTGTCTTTACATGTTTTATTATATATCAGCGGGGCAGTTACAAACAGTCGTTGTGTACCTATATCGCGTGCCTCGTGTATCCGTACGAGAGGAATCGAAGCTAAAGAATCCCACCGATTTACGAAATCGTCGTACGCGTCGTAGAAATTACTACAGAAATGTTTCGCAGAGACCATCGGTTACGTAAGAAAGAACGAAATTTTTTGTATAATCGCGGTTTATCGATCCGTCCTTTGTAAACCATCTA
Organism: Bombus haemorrhoidalis; assembly: GCA_014825975.1. Lineage (NCBI taxonomy): Eukaryota > Metazoa > Arthropoda > Insecta > Hymenoptera > Apidae > Bombus > Bombus haemorrhoidalis. Next base: position 71,024 of record JACXIS010001557.1, read on the forward strand.
CGTCGGACGTACTCACGTATATTTCGAAGATACGTATGTTTCTATCGGGATATGTTGGAAAAATAACGACGGAAACTAAGAAATAGACGGGAATAGAGACGAGATAAACGTTATTATATGTAGCACGATTCTTACGTCATACGACGAAGTCGAGTTTTGGTTTCCGAAGTGCCGGAGGATGGTAAAGTAAAGTCGAAAAGAAAAAGACTCGTACGGGTCAAGCCGATAAGCGTTACGAGGTCGCGAGCGTGATCCGAACGAGTAGCGCATAAATGGATGTTTTTGCGTTAATCTCGCGCTACTTCAACACACGTCGCGTCGTGTCGCGACGTCGTGGCAAACGCGTCCGCGACCTTTTCTCCTCGATTGCGCAACTAGCCGCGTGGTCTCTATGCGAGATTTCAAACCGTTGCGCTACTCTGTTTTTCTCGTCCGTCACGATTATACTAGGTTGCCGCGCGTTCCATTTCCTTCGTTCTCGAAGCGATGCACTCTTCGCCGGATATCCGAACACGAGTTTTTAATATCGCGAGTCCCCTAACGAAGAAAAGAGAAACGAAGGTGACCAGACGACGCGACAGGTCCGAGTAAGCGGAATCGGCCGAGAGGCAACGCTCGTCGCACTTTGACCTGCCTCGTAAAAACGTTCGAGTTACCGACCGGTTGCAGCTGCGACCGATGCAAATATCACGATGAGAACACGCTGGATGCGATTCAGCGACGTATATCGTTGTCGGGAGACGACACGCGACGCGCGACGCGAGACACGGGCGATTTGTTAATATCCCGACGATACGTATAGAGCTCGGCAGATCTGCAGATGGCATCGAAATGACCATCGCTTGGAAATTTCTTTCGCCAATTTGGAAAGAACGCGGTCGGACGCGTTGGAAGAATAAACGCCACGCAGCTGTGCGTGTTAACGACGTTGCTCGCCAAACGCGAAATTAACGTCGAATCCGATTGCGATCACCGATCCGTGGCGGGAAATTCGCTGCGTTTCCTTTCCCTTTTTCCTTTCCAACCAATTTATTTACTCGGATTTTATCCCAATCTGCACGAATTTGCTCCATTTTCATTCATTCCCAACTAATCGTAATCCAGATGGCATCCGAGTACTCGCACATCGATTATATCGATTTCGATTCCGTGGAGCTTTCCGTGGACGGATTTGGCAAGCGTAACGATAGACAGCGATTTCTGACGATGATCATCTGATATTTGGTCGTTCGGGTTGCCGCATTGTCGTGGCGATCATTACGTTTAAAAGATACGGAACGCGCGGCACGTGACTTGGCTTGATGAAAATGTTAATCATCGGTTCCCCTCTTTGTTCCGTTACGCTCTCTCTCTCTCTCTCTCTCAAACTTTGCGCCTCTTTCTCGGTGCTCCCCTCTCTGATTCGATACCCTTTCAATGACTCGGTCCAGAGTTTTGACGATGAATGAGCCGTCGGTCCGCCCGGTGGATCCCGGTGCGCCCATACGCGTCTCCGGTTACCTCCGCGGATTAATTATGGGGTAGATCAAAAGAGCATGGCGACCACAAAGCGGGTAATGGAACGGGTGGTTCGTTTTCGGGCGGGCGCGTTCGTTCGCGTTTAAACGCCCCGGCCGAAAGCATTTGGTGTACGACTGGTTAAAACGCCGACCGCGATTTACCGCGAGAAAAAATATCTACATCGTCTCGAATCCTCTTCGAGCTCGTCGAGCAGCTCGAGTTTTTCGTTCTCTCTCTCTCTCTCTCTCTCTTTCTCTCCCCTTTACCAAAGATTATCGAATCCTCGGGACTTTGGCGCGAGCGAGTACCCTTGACTTTTAGGTTATCGCCGAAAGAGGTCGAAAGGTCTACCGATAGGTTAGAAGAGTGGAACGAAAAATCGGAAACAACACTTTTAGTCTGTGCGCATTAAGCTTATTTACGTAGCGTGCGACGTACATATTTTCTGCTCGTTTCTCCGCACGCGTACACGATCGTGTCAACGATGTTCCTTCCAAGTACGTACGTTCGATACTTGGCTTTTGTCCACAGGTAATACCCATTGTCGGCATCCTCGTGCACCATCGTCGACGAAAATAACGCTGCAATCGCGCGGATAGTTTATCGGCAAAGATCGTACTCGAAGCACGTAACGACGATCGCCTAAATTTCTAACCCAACGATCGATAGATGCGATCGAAGCAAAGAGAAATACGAGAGAACGAAAGTAGGGTGGAAGCCGAACGAAGCCGGCACGTTCCGTTTAGAAGCTACCTAGCGTCGCTCACGGCCTCTTAATCCCTGCGAATTTTTTTGCCAAGCTCTCTAGGAAAAAGGGAGAGCCGCGCGAAGGCGGCCGTTTGCCTGTCTAAAACTCGGTTTCGCTGGCGAATAGGATTTTCGGTTTTCGGATTAGAACGCGGTATTATTTTATTTACAGTCCGTCTCTGGTCTCTGCGGGGACCAGAAAAGTTTCACGACCGTATTTTCGGACGTTCTTTTTTTTTTTCTTTTTGATTCCGTCGTGCCGGAACGCGCTGGCTTCGCAGCTTTTGTCGTCGGGATTTACCCGACTCGCGTTCAAAAACGCCGATAAACTCCGATGCCGGACGATCGACGAATACGCCGAGATTCTATCGATTCTTCGCCGTAATCGCTAAGGAATGACTCGGAAAACCATCGTATAATCGCGCTCTTCGTTTCTCCGGAGTCGATAGCGTTCGTCGAACACGAACGATAATGCGAACGAATACGGCGCTTCATCGAGCCCGAGATAATTGTTTCGTAAGGATGTAGAGAAAGATGGAAGAACGAGGAACGAGGAAAGAGGAACGAGGAAAAGTCGGTTACGTGGCGTATCGCGATCACGCGTTCGTCGATACGCCGTCCGAGGCTGTGGGCGTTGGGTTTCGAACGGGGTTCCGAACACCGGCGAAACCGAAACGATTCTCGGCGACCGCGACCGCTCGGAAACCTCTCGCTTTCGATGGATATTCATCGGGGAGCAAAGGCGAGCGCCTCCAGGCGTATTTACGAATTCATACCGCAGATGCGCATAATGGCGCTGATTCGTGACATTTGATTAGAGCATTGTCGCCACTCACCCCACGGTTACTCCCGTCGATTTCTACCTCTTTTGTAACCGATGGTGCGGTAGTGGCATGGTGCGCGACAGAGCGGCATGGTAACGCGCGCTGGCGTACCGCAATCGCAACCCTTGTATCGGCTTCCGCTTCTCGCTCGTTCAATAGACCACCACCGGTTATTATTTTCCGATTCACCGATCGTGAAGATTTTCATCGTAACCTTTCGCCTCGAAATCACGCACCGCCCACTGCTACCGTTCGCTAACCCCTTTCTAACGTATCCTGTCACGCCATACCGCACCGACGCGATACCCCGCAGCTAGGGTGCGACCAATCGCTCTGCCCATTGCCAACGCGTAATACTTGCGCGTTCTTCCCACGTAATATTTACGGAGTAGGTTAATAATCGACCGACGTTTACAAAAAATCGTTCGCTCAGGTCAGTAAAGGACTGCGTACTCTTTTACTAATTACTCTCCCCTCCCCCCTTCTTTTTTCCTTCTCTCGTATTCTCTCGTCTCTATTTGCCCATTGTCCATCCAGTCGTTCATCCATCCATCCATCCATCCATCCATTCGTCCATCCATTTATCCACTCGGACGGCTGACCGTCCTCTCGTCCTTCTCCCTTTCTCCTTTCGTCTCTATCTAGTTCGTTGCTCCTTCGGTTCGCGAGTCTTCGTCTTACGCTATTCGGCGTCGACAGAGAGGCAGAGAGGAGGAACAGCGTATCCTCGCGTTATAGTTAGGGTAGTCGCATCGCCCGCGGGTTGGTAACGAGGTTACGGACTCATCTCCTACTCGACCGACGACGACTCGAGCCCTCGGTTCATCAGGCCACAATATTACTAATCAGCGCGAGAATTGGCCCGGGCGGATAAGTGCCCTTCGGATTGCCAATTCACGGCGCTACTCGGAACGTTCGCTGCACTGGAGATCGGCACGGCCGAATTTTCGCTTCAGGTGGCATTCGCTTCGTTTCTTCCGATCGCGGGATCTTAGGCTCGGCGCGGCTCCGTTACTTTGCAACGATAACCCGACAAACGCGGTAAAAACGAGAACGGTGTACCAGGTGTCGATTCGACAGGCTATCGATTCGACGGTCGCGTTTCACGGGAACGTGGCACAGGAAACGAGCAAAGATACGAGAGCAGTTTCGTGACATCTTAATGTATTGTTGCCAAGGGGATCGTTAGGCGTAACTAGACGTGCATCAATTCCGTTTGCCGATCTGATTACGCGTCGGCTAATTACGCCGAGTTACGGAGCGTAATTAATAGTCGACTATGGCGAGAACGTCTTGCTTTCCGAGTCACCGAGGGTTCGGCTATCGACGCAACGCCAACGATGAAGGTTACGCGTTACGGTTTTACACGAAATCCGGCTACGAAACTACCGTTTCGCTTCACATCGACGCTTCGATTCAACCCCTCGAGCCGTTGATTCTTTTCAGGAACAGACGTGAGAAGACGAACGTATTTATTAAAAATCCATTCGCATTCGTTATTGCTAACCATTTCGTAAGCAAATAGGGAAGGTTACGTTTGGTATCGGCAATGAAGACGTCGCAATTTGTTTGGATGGTCGTTCGCTGGCCGATCGAATCGGAACGTCTTACGCTTCTCGTAGTTGGGCTCGTTCTAATTGGACTAATTTCGTGATAATAAACAAGCGGATAAAATACGAATGTTACGAGCTCTGATCACGATAAAATAAATAAACAAAAATACGTATCATGTGGAAACCTTCTTGATTTTAGATTTCATAACGCGGAGAACGGGAGAGATAGACTTTCGAGAATAAGCGATAAGCGATTAATGGAAATGGGACGATGCACTTGAGACGGGATGGCCTCGTTCGTGAAGCTTAAGGGGTTAAAGAAAAAAGTCGTGAAGCGGATAAGTCGACGGAAACGTCGAATTTTTATCGAAAATCCAAAATCTTCCGAACTGAATACTACACGTATATCGCGCTCATTTGCTAAGAGAAAGATAATCTTCTAGCCGATTGGTAGTTTGCCTTCTGCTTTACATACGCGTCTCGTATCTCGCTGGCCGGGATTTTATCGACGCTCCCTGTTCGGTGGCGTTCGTCGTGGAACGGCCCTGACGAGATAAGAAAGTAAATTACGACATCGATAAAAATCGATATCGCACACGCTCGTAAACCGGTAATCCGGCTTTACCGTTTTTAAGACTACAGTCCGATCGTAGATGGATAATAATTAGAAAGCTAGGAACGTAAGAGCGCGCCCTTCTCCTTCCCTCGAGTTAAGATGACAGGAAATATCATGGAAATCGGTCGGATGGGGATCGAGTTTGTCGCCAAACGACGCGCCGCGCGTGGTTTACCAGCGAAAAATGTTTCGCCGATGCGTTCGATATGCAGTTGGAAATAAATAAAGGGAACGAAAGACGGACGAGGTAATGGCCACGTTGCTCGCAACGAATTCTCTTTGGTCGCATTTACTCAATTAGCATAGCCGCGCGAGCTAACGCGCGTTTCCTACGATCACGATTATTTCCTTCATCGAGACGCTCGTCATCGGCCGACGATCGATCGCGTAATAAATTCTCCATGAGATTACGAGTCGTTATGAGACGAAATCGAACGAAGGTGGAAAGTTGAAAAGTAAGGATGAAAAGATCGCAACGTTCTTTGTAATTAATATATATACCGTTATATATATATATATATATATAACGGTACATACGACAGTGTGCGAACGAACGTAACCGGGTGTACGGACGTGTGTATTAAATTTCGGATAATCCAAAAGGATAGTCTTGGAGCGAGGTAATTAATGTGCATTGGGGATTCGACGAGGAAGACGGGACCGAGGCAGAAGGAAGGAAGACAAAGAGGAGAAAGGCAACGAAAGAAGGGACCCTGAGGATTGGTTTTCTCACAGTGAGTCGTCGTCCCGTGGCCGAAAACCGGACATCTGGGCATGGGACAGCTGCGTGACCATAGACTCCTCCGTCCCTCTAAAGTATAAACTCTAGTTCGGGAGGAAGCTTCCACGGGGGTGAGACCGTTCCTTCTTTCGCTCTACCTATTCTCCGTGTTTACGCTTATGATTATTTATTACGACGTACGTGTATGCGCGCGCGTGCAAGCTAACGCAGCAATCGAGCCTTTGCCTCCTTCTAACATTCGATGCGTATTTTATTCATTTGTTTATTTATTTAGCTAATCACCGACACATACCCTATGGCACGAAGAGTAAAAAACGTTGCGAAAACGAACGATGGATGTAGAGGAACGAAAGAAGCGTGATCTAGCTGATGAAATCGTCAAACATTTGTTTATAATTCGTAGGTTTCCCATCTGCGCAGCCGACTCGCTGTCCATCGGCTATTCGTTTAACCTAGTCTCGTGATTTATATTCTCGTTCTTCCGAATTCGAGACGACTCCGAAAGAGGGGAGAACCGAAATACCCGTGAGACCGCGTCTTTCAACGCTTGTAAATATTCTTCGCGCGCGACACACACCCGTCGATCTGTTCAGTTTCGGACGCTTTTCGCTGTCGCCTCGGCTGGTCGAAATAACGATCCATCCGTGCTTTCACGTTCTTGCGAATGTGATTGAAATACGTTCAAAGGATGAAATCGCGAGTTTTTAATTCCAGCCGTTCACGATGGATTCCATTCGAAATTGAAGCAAAAAGCGTATCGACTTTCCCGAAAAGGAGAAAGAGAGGGATGGAATCCGAAACCCGAGACAGGAACGCATGCTGGTTCGTAAAGTGGCACTCGGACCCATCGACACCGCCAGGGTTTCGGTGCTCCAAGCGCGCGTCTCCTACAGCCGGCTAGTTCGCTCTTAACCACGAGCTTGTCCTCCTACGCATCGCCACCGCCACTACCACCGCTATCGCCACCGCAAGGTGTTCGATTACCTCCTCCTGTTAGTTTACCTTCCGCTGTGCTCGCGATTCTTCCCGCGCGCGATCCACTCGTCTAGCGCTGCGTGAATCTCGAAAGGGAAAGCGATCGCGCGCGCGCGCGCGCACGTACTCGAAACAACTGGTTCCATCGCATCGGGGGCAACGAAACTAGACGCACAAACTGGAATATCAAACTTTTTGTCAACGACGGTCGAAAGACTAGACGAGAACGAGTTCTTCCAGCCTTGCCGAGTCGGGATGTCCCGGACGCGGCAACTCGTTTGCCGACGTTTCGCGTTTCGTGAGATTATGCGCGCTACGAACAAACTTGATCTCGTGGCTAGTTCCCCGAGCAAAACTCGTATTCCCATCCAGATTCGATTTCCGGCTGAGAACACGCAGCGACGCAACCACGCGATTCGATCGCGACTGGTTCGGGAAAAGCGTTGGCAAACTCGTACGTACGGTACGCTCGTGCTGGCCGGCGCGGCTGTTAAGCTTACTATTGCGTCAAGATAGTTTCGGTCAAAGCCCGAAACTCGTCCGGAGAATTCCAGCGCGTTTCGTTATCTCGTAGACGGGAGAAGAAGAACCGGCGAGACGATTTAAACGGCATAGAAGTAACGGGCGAAGCTCGAAAATCGCGATTCCCGATTGGAAAGATGGACGACTTTGAATTTACGTTTACTCTCGATCCGTTAAGAGGTAACATAACGGACGAGTCAGAGGTAATGTCGCGGAAGAAAGCCGAGCGGAGTGCGGTAAAGGAGGAGAAAAATGGAATCGAGTCGATCGTGGGAGTGTATCGTTCTCCTATTTAACGTCGTGGTCGAGTTCTCGAGGGTAGCGCCCTCGGATTCGTTTTACTCTCTCTCCCCTTCTACCTCCTCCTCTCTTTCTCTCTCTCTCTCTCTCTCTCTCTCTCTCTCTATACGTACAGCATTCGGCCAGCGACATCGGCACGACGACGGCCCGAGTTTTCGAGAACGCAACGCAACCGGGATAGGCGGGGGATATTTCGAAGAGGTTCGCGCGACCCGCAAACTTGCGGTTGTCTCGCCGCTGGTCAACGCCAGTTTGTCCTGGACCCTTCTAAAATGGACACGATGTTTGTTTGTTCCGGTCTCGGTGTCACAACACACCCACTACAGACCACAGTAGGGTGCTAACTGCCCATTATATATACTATTACCTGCGGATCCCTGCTGGACGCGATCCAGCTATCTGTGAGCTTTGTGGTCGCACGGCCCGTGCTACGATTTCTACGGCACAAAAGATGCTGTCGATGTCCGATCGATTAACCACGCGCCGCTTTTTCCTCGATCGGTCGACCGATCGTGCCTCCTTCGTGGGAAATCTTCTCCTTTTCGCGACGTATCTCCCATCTGTTTTCACCTGTTCACACGATTCACGATACGATTCGTAACGTAATCATTAGATCGCGGTAAATCGCTACGCCGACCATCATATCCCGTGGCATAACCTACTTACCGATATTTACACCATAAGCATCGGCACACGCGCTTATGCGTATTTGATATTGATGGCTTTCCGCACCACTTCCCTTTGCGTCGAAGCTTATGTAACGAGTATTAATCGATTTCGATTACGCAGTGGGAATTGCCAATCGTGCGATATCGACGACAAAAGCGGATACGATCATCCGCGACTCCGCGCTTTCGTTCGTGCAAACTTTCTCTCGTGGGTTCTTTAAGCCGTGCATACGTCAGCTGGCTTCTTTTTAACGACAACGATATCTCTGGGGTGAACGAGGGATTTGATTCGGCGAGCGCCGTTCCACCTTCGATTCGAGCACGAAAGAAGCAAAGAAAGGAGAGAACGGTTGGAAGGAGGCGTACTCCGTCACGCGACCTTCGTTCGTACTAGGGAAGGAATTTTATTTGCATCGGAAATAAATTTATTAGGTAGGTTGCGCGGTCGGATATGGCAAGGTCGATCGAGTGTCTAGTCGTCGGCCTGGTCACCGGCTCGTCGGTCTTGCGTTGGAACTCGTTGTCCGGCTGCGCAAACTTGGGGCTGAGACACCTCTAGCTCTCTCGTGGGATCGGGCGACCGACCCTCGGACACGCATCATAAACGTTTTAAACGAAATTCGGGAAAATTTAAATTCGACGAAAGAGGGTCTTGTGGAATCGAAGAACGAAAGACAGAGGGGGAAAAGAAATCATCGCGGTCAGCTACGAACAGAGGCAACCTGCGGTTATCCACTGGCATCGGCACCGGCACCGGCACCGCGCCACCGGAACCAACCGAGGGTAGTCACCGATTTTAATTCCAAGCTCGGTGACCGCCGTCGACCCTATTCCATCGAATACACTTTATACGGGCGTTCATCGATGCGAGACGAAACGAAGCGAAACTCGTATAAAATTTGGAATCGAACGTCCATGCTCCGATCGTTGTCCGCGTAATCTTCTCTTCGGAATATATCGCGAACGTTTCTAGGGGTTCCTAGGCGTTCGAAACCTTCCCCACGATTTATTTCGCACGAGAAAATAACCTTGGATCTCGCCGTTTCGTCGTTGCATAGTGCCATCGTTCGACGGACATGACGTCGAGTAAATCGTAGGTTTTCGGCGGCCAGTGTAAGACGTCTCCTCTCCCCCTACGGATAGAATTAGTAAAACAATACGCCATTATCGTGCCATGTCTCCGGAACAAGCACCGGGAATATCAATTCGACGAATCGCTAGAAATCTTTCGTGGCTCGTCGCTCGATTAAATTCCATTTCGTTGGCAATGGCAATCATCGCGGTATTCAGCCGAATCGAAAAATCGAGTTATTTTCCCTCTCACCCCCGCGTCTCGCTCTCGCGCTATTTCGTTAATGCGCGTATTCGTTTCTTTTCCGACAACGATACTCCAGCGACCCCGGCGTTTCCCCGTTGCGCCGTTTGTATAGAAACCGAACGATTAAACCGTACGCTTAATTTTTTCTATCCGCCCGAACTCGTAACTCGACGCGTAACCCTTTTCGCTTCGAAACGTTCTCCGTTCTTATCTAAACCGTTGCGACGGATATACGCGTTTAACGTCGACAACGAACAACGAGGCGTTCGTAATCGATCGAGCGTCATTTTTTGTCAGCAGACCAGACCGTCCGTACCCGCGCAACGATCCGATCGGAAAGACGAAAGTCGCTCGTAGCTTCCTTTCGTGGCAGCTGACGCTGAGAACGGAAGAGAAAGGGAGGAGGGCATTGGCCAGGCAGAAAGCAATTAGACAAGTCCAACGACGAGGAAATCGTCGATGAAGATCGGTGAAAAGCAGAGAGAACGCTTTTAATGAAAAACCGACGTTTAGTATCGAGAGGTGTCGGTATCCGCGTGTGCGCGGAAATTTCGTTAAACGACACAGATGAAACAGAATACATAGCACCGAGCGTGATCGCAAGGACGGGATATGTTAGAAATGTTAGAATTTTCACGTTCAAATGGATTTATATTCGATATAGAGCCGTGCGAGCTTCGCTCGGAGGTTCGAACGAGCGTAAATAAAGAAAGAGAGAGAAAAATTGGCAATGTCTTTCGATGCTCGTGATCCGTGGAAAGCGTTTCGATTGGTCGACCGTTGAACTCGATCGTCGTTGACGGTGAACGCGAGACTGGTACACCCGATCGTTACTCAAAGACGGAGAAATTCTCGGATTCGGAAGATTTCGCGTCGCGATTTCGACTCGCGTTCGTAGCGACGACGATAGACGGTTGGGGGACGATCGGAGACGGGCGAGACACGAGGCAACGCGAAACGGCGGGAAGCCGATTCGTGGTAGGGGGTAACTCGTTACAAAGTACTCGTTCGGCTTTTAATAATGCACTTCCGTGCACGCTGGGAGATCTCGAACGAGAGCCGATCACCGGAGAATGGAACCGAATGGTTTTCGTGGTGTCGGCCCTCTCATCGCCGTAGCAACCACCGCGTACTCTCGAGCAATACGGGCCGGCCGAGGGAGCGGGAGACCAAGGGGGAGAGAGAATTTATCCGGGGTTGAGGTTGCTGGCAGAGTGGGATACGGGGGTGGGAGAGGCAGGCATTATGTCAGATCCCGCGGCATCCCGCGCAGAATACGCTACGTTTCGAGTGGCTCGCATCCTTGTCGAGAGGCGACCGACCGAGCTCCGGCAAACTCGCTTCGAACTTGACGCCCCGCTGTAAACGAGCCGAGTCGTCGAGAGCCGATGTTTCGACGGAGAAACCGAGACAGTCGTTGCGTTCGTAGGTCGGACGAAGACGAGCAGATGGCGAACGCGAACGAGCGAGCGAGCGAGCGAGCGACAGGGAAGCCGAGAGAAACGAAGAGAGGACGAAGCGAAGGGACAAGCGTGCGAGCGAACGAAACGTAGACGAAGACGGGGCGGCGGCGGCGGCGGCGGCGGCGGTGGTGGTGGCGGCGGTGG
>JACXIS010001557.1:82418-96431 GCA_014825975.1 Bombus haemorrhoidalis
GCGGCGGTGGCGAAGGGGATGACGGGGTCGGGGACGGAGACGAAGACCGAGTCAGGAGTCGGGACGAAGCGAAACAGGATCGGTGTCGAGGTGGAGGGAGGTTAGAGGGGTTGGTCGAGAATCAAGGGCCGTGGAGAATCAAGGGCCGAAGCTGGCCCTGTCCCACCGTACTCCCGGCGCTTCGTGAACGACGACACATTGATGGAAAGCAACCGACCGAGCTGGATTAATTCTGCCGGATTAGCGGCTTTGCACCGAATTAGGCACCGTTAACGGCTAATACGATCGTCGAGCTGTACCACCGTTGCCTCGCGGACGACGTCGACCGATTCTTCGCGCGGCCGTTCAGCCCCCGTCAACTTGCCGAGCCACAACTCGGCGATGCGTTTCCGGCGTCGAAGTATCGCGCCTGAAATCGCGTCTAATTGTACAGCGGTCGACGATCGATCGGCTGGCGATTGGACAAGCTGCGTGGCAGTGAAATCGCCCGGAGAACCCTCGGACATCCTTCGCTTCGCAACTACGAGGAAATTCGTTTCTCTCCCTGTCTCGCTCTCTCTCTCCGCGCGTCTCGTTGCGTGACACTGCAGAACCTAAACGAGATCCACGCTGGTTTTTGTCGCGCTCGAGACCGGAGCCGAGTCCTACCACGGTCCCGTTCAATTTTCCACTCGATGCCTCAACGATCCGTAACGACTTTGTTACTCGGAACTGCGCTCGGAACGGCGCGACGAAAAACGGTCGGTCGACGAACTCGGTTCCGTCGTCGATTCCAACCTTCGAAATCTTCGATCTGCCCGTCGTCATCTTCTCAGCGCGTCGTCCGAAATTACACGCGACGCGCGCTACTCGTCCAGCGATACGTTTTCCGGTGTCTGACTCTCGACGAGCGATCGTAGTCGCGCGATACGCGACGCGGTTGCACGCGGAGCCGAGAGGGATGCTGGAAGAAGCTAACGTAAGCGGAGGAGTCGGAAGAAAAGGGAGAAGCGAAGTGGATAAAGCGAGAAAAATGGTAAGCGTCGAGAGAATCGAGAAGGAAAGAGGGGAAGAAGGGGGGAGGCTGAAGAGGGGAAAAGAGAGGAACGAGGGGGAGGGAGGAGGGGAGAGAAGGAGGGCCTCGTTTTTCATTTCTTTCCGTGAGCACGGCGGACAAAGGCCATTGTGGAGGATCCTATTGTGGAGGATTAACGTATGCACGCGTGTACGCATACGTCGAGCCGATATGGATGTGCGCGCCCGACCGATCGCGAACGCTCTCATCGCATCGTCGAGGAATCCGGGCTGACCCATGGGCGATGCGTTGCATATTTATACGCCGGAGGAAACGATCGCTACGGCTTCGTATCTTTCCGGCTAGCTACGTTCTTAGTCGCTCTTTCATTTTTTGCAATTTCGCCGGTTTCCGCGTCTACCATAGTCGTTCGGCAGGTGTCGAATCTCTCCGACGAGGGCATCGCGCGTGCGACGTCGATTCGATGGCGACAGGTACGCGAACAACGACGATGTATGTATTATCGAGTTAAACGCGACGCGATATCGCCGAAGGATACGTTGCGATTACGAAGATTCGTGGCGCTCTTTTCGAACGATACTGAAACGCGATGTTTCGCGATAGCTGTCGCTCCGTTACGCGACAAAATCGCGCGATAGATTCTGCCTCCTCTAATTCCACGGCGAGTACAGACATCGTGCATCGCGTCCTGTCGTATCGGATGGAATCGAAATAGCCGATCGGTCGGACGGAGGAGCGGCGAAGCGGAGTGGCGTGGCGTGGCGTGGCGTGGCGTAGCGTTGCGTTGCTGGCAGGATCGCGCGAGCCCGCTGCCGCGATGCCGGATGAACGGAGGAGAACGGACAGACAGGAGTGCGGGTCGCGATGTAGCGTGGCACGGTGTATATGCCATATGGTTAATGGCTTCCGCGTTGCTAGGCATCATCGATAGCACCGACGCGACGTAGCGGTGTCAAGGATCGCGTTCGTGGCCCTTGTTACGGCAACGGCACTTGCCTCCAGACTCCGGCGCGCACGCTGCACGCTCTCTTCGGAGACTCGCGCAGAAAGAATCTCCATCCGCGACGAGCGAGTACGTTCGAGAAGGATCTCCGGAGGTCGCGATTCGAGCGACGGACAGACGCGTCGGTGGCGCGGATCGTCGCGGGATCGAGGATATTTCTGGGACGAACGAGCGAGACGCCGCGTCTCGCTTCAACGAGGACGAAAATGGCGGAGGGGAGCGGGAGCACGTAGATTAATCCAGCGGCATTAATCCACGTTCAATTAATTACCCCGCTGTGACGCAAGAGCTTGGCTATCCCTAATTAGGCGTGTCCGCTAGTCTCGCGCGCTCCACGGTCGAAACCTTGCACCGGTTTCGTCGCTTCTTGTCCGCTCGCGTTCGTTTCGTGGGACGGTGTCAGCTGCTCGCCAATTTGCTAACGCGAAACCACCGACCGAGCGACTCTCGCATTTATAACGGTAAAATTTCAAAGTGTATTTCGTGGCGCGCGAGACTCGCCCCCTTGCCGTTGCTCGTCGCGTCGTCGGAGACGTTAGAGGCGGCCGAAGTTGAGGAAGTCGACGCGGAACGCGATCGAGCGAGCGTACGAGGAGATTCGAGGACGAACGCTCGTCGCGGCCGAGGAAGGGAAAAACGGACGGATTTTTCGGCGTCTCGCGTACTCTACGCTGCCGGCGATGCTCGAGACAATTTCGTTGCACGATACGCGCGCCACGTCGTATTTATGGTAATCCCGTCGATGCGTTTTATCGACAATAGAAGAACGATACCGCAAGTATTAAAAGCCTCCTCTGTCAACCCTTTCTTCGAGCCCTTGGTCTCTCGGGGGATGCACCCTATCATCGGTACACTCTCTGTCCTTCCCGGGGGAGACAACGATGCCCGTTCGTTTCCTCCCCTACTCCCTCGGCACTCCGGAGCCTGCTTCTCCGTCTACCTCGCCACCCTACTCACCGCACTCGGATCTCAATCGCTCGCAAAAAATCTCATTTATCCATTGTGCGCAGGGCGTTAGTCGTGGCGCGAGAACGGAAAGTAGCAGAGAGGAATCGAGAGACGAACGGAGAGTAAGAACGGAGGCCTACCTGCCTTACGTTCGTCGTTGCCTGACCGTTTCTTTTCAACCACGCGTTCCTTGTTCCATCTCGCGTGGCCGACGCGACGCGCTGGCTCGTGCGGCTCTCGGAGTCGGCCCGTGTCGTAAAACGCGTCTGTCTATCAATGTATCGCCCGATCGGTGGCATCGCGCTGGCTCGACGGTCGATCCTTGCTCCGGTCTCGAACGTGACAGGAGACGCGCCAACGACAAACGAGAACGACGATACGATGGGATAGGACGCGGCACGTCGAGTTACGCGCTTTCACGCATCGTACGCGAACGTACGTCGAAGGAAGAACGTCACGTGGTACGAAAATATAATAGGATGGAAAGAGGATGGCGAGGAGATTGGAAACGTAGGAAGGCCAGAGAGACAGAGCGTAGGCAGGAGACACGGCGGCGAGCGAAGAAGGAGACACGGAACGAAGAAGGGACGAGGTGAGGACAGCAGGTGGGGGAGTTTTGGCACGGGGTGCGAGTCTCGAAATCGCTGGTTCGTAGCGCGTCGCCTCTCTCCGCGCGGTTGCACCGCGAGAGAACCGCAGGGATGCGAATGAACAGATTAAGGGATGATCCTTTACCGCGGTAGGGCGTCCTGTCGGTGTCGCTAACAGGATTGACGATTAACGTGTGGGTGGTTAGTATGCAACCGTTTTCACCGTCCCCATTCATCGGCGGGACAAAATCTTGGTCGGATGGGAAGCCGCCGATGGTCCGTGAATATTTAATGACGCCCGTTGCGCGCGTTTCCCGAGACAGAAGTCGCGATTGCCAGCTAAATTCCGAATGCCTGGTTCGTCGTCGAACGATCCACGTAACGCAGCTACGGTACGGTGATGTTCGACGAGACAGCTTTTCCTGCTGTCGAGCTGGCTGTCACGGTTATGGCCGATTTCGACGAACCCTCGGGGAACGCTGTTGATTAATGCTTATGTAATTCATTGGGTAAGACGTTGAAGGTACGATCTCGCTGTTTCCAGTGACCCTCGCTTTCCATCCGTTACCGTGAACAGGTATACGGGAAACGGGCTGGCCCGGCGAGGCCCGACGCGACGCGACGCGACGTTCCAGCTAACGGGGCGGTTTTTGTTTCTCACACGAACCAAAGGGTACGATACCTATTGTTTGCATCTAGCACAGAGTAATTACCTTTCAGGATCTTTTCTCGGTCGTTCTCGGCTCTCCGCATCGTCGCCGTGCCGGTATTCCCGCAGTCGGTCGAACCACCGGGGCATCCTTTATTCTACACCGTTCCCCGCCGCTCCCCTACCACCTCTTCGGCCGATCCGCTTTTCTTCCCTTCGGCATTGCCGGGTTGAGCGCGCGCGACCGTAAACTCCAGGCCGTGTCCGATCCGTGCTTCGAAACGCGAAAACTAACCGGTAAGCGGCGTAAAAGATCGTCGATGGCCTACGAACGAGTATCCCGTTCGTTGGCGTGATCGGCGGCACGGAGCGAGGTACAGCGAAGAACGGAGAAATAATTGATCGGCGGAGGAAGATGGACGAGAACGGGACGCGGCGGATGGAGGAACGGCGACGAGAACGGGTGGATCGCAGAAGCGTAGAAACGTAGAAACGTAGAAGCGAGCACGGGTCACGGTAGCGGATTTTCGGCGTGGAAGGTCATCGTATTGCCGGCTCTTCCTTTGAGCGTGGCGCACGTTAATCAGTCGAGTCGGAGACGAGCCTCGGAGGATTAATTAAGCCGTAATTACTGGACAGCCTCTCTAGTCGCTAATGGGCAACCTGATATCCGTGAAAGGCCGCGTAACGCCGCGTGAATAGGCCCCCGAACTGCTGACCGTCAGTCTCTCCGATGATTATCGAGTCTGACTCGATGCACCGGTGTACATTCTATCCGCAGACTCTCGATTCGATGGGTTCGCCCGCCTCTGCGAACCTCCCCCCAACGACTCTCTGATCAACGCAACGCGGCCAAACGTATCAGCCAAATAACGGACGAACACGGAGTGCTAAACACCGTCGTCGACACCGTTCAACGTTCCACGTTCCCAATCGAGTTTTCCGGCTACGCTCGTTCGATCGTTATCAGAAACACGCGATGGTGTGTCGGATCGCGGTAATAGTTGCCTTCTTTGTAGACACCGGTGCCGCGTCCCCTTTCGGTGTCGACGTCGACTCGCGTGCTCGAGAAAACGTACAGGTGAACAGGTAGATGACAAACAACCGTATCCGCTTACCGTTTTCTACGCGAGGGACTCGCCTCGACGAGCGAACCGTGCTCGGTTAAAAGATTCATGGACCAGAAAAACAGCGGAGTTCGGGTACAGGTACGGGTTGTAGTCTGTCTTCGGGTTCGAGCCGTGACTGCCGTTTGGGGAGCGAACACGGACAAAGGGTAACGCGCGGCCCTGTTATCGCTGCCGTTGCTAATTACCACGTCGAGTGGCTTTTAACGCCGCGCCTTTCAACCGTCCACCGAACTCTTTCTCGGTCGTCCGACCGAATTCGACTTTCGCTTTTCCATTCTTCCATTCGTCTTTACGGCCTCGTCCCTCTGTCTCTGTATTTTTTGCGTACAAGCCGAAATAGAAATATTCCGCAGCGAAGTCGAAAAAGCGTGTAAAACGGGCAAAAGAGGAATATATATATAGATGGTCGATTGTCCGTAAACGAATCGCACCGCGGTATACACACGATACATCGCGCGGTACACTCAAATTTTAGGTTCGAGCGAGTTTCTAAAGCGCGTAACCAGGGAATGGGTTTTTAATCAGGGTATTCCGGACAATAGGTCCCCCAGGGGACTCCCGCCACCCTCGTAGTACCTTTCTTTGCCGTTGCTGCGCGTAGGTGCTTTCGATCACCCTTCCTCCGGGATACGTTTTCATTCTCGAGCGCATCGTATGTCATTAGTGTCGGGTATTTCCTTTCCGCGCAATTAATTCGTCGTAGCGGCGCTTTATAACGCGCGCGCCTTCCGAGCGTCTTCTATTTCGCGATACCCGACGTTGCTTCGCTGTTGCTCGACGACGACCTCGTTCCACCGGCCACCGTTTCCTATATATCCTCGTAGCCTCTCGTATCCTCTCACCGTTCCGCAAATCCTCCACGACGTCCAATCACGTATTTCGAATCCTTATTCCGTTTGCAGCCGCGATCCGCTTCGTTCGAATTCCCATCGCGTTGCGCTGGCTAGAAAGCACGGATTGAAAATGGATACGAATCACGGGGCGTTAATACGGTCGTCATAGAGACGAATTCACGACAACGATGTCGTCGGTGGAGAGAGTAAAAACGCCAACAATCGGTATCGGCCATATGTCAGGCGGGTAACGCGGTTGACGCGCGCGTGCACGCGCGATCGAGGGGAAAACGGTGCTCGTTTCCTTTTGTATGGTTCGATGCTATTGCAGCATGGAACGCGTCCTCCCTGCTAGTCGGCTTCTTTCAAAAGAATCGAGTTTCGACCGTCGCCTATCGGCCTGTTCGGAAAAAACAAGCGACTCGGTCGAACGTACGACCGATTAGCTAAATCGGCATTTGCCAATTCGCCAGGCCTACCCGCGAAGGCGAAGAGCGCTGTTTCTCTCTCCTTTTGCGCAAAAACACGCGTCGACGTTAGATAAGAGCGCGCGACGAGTCCGAGGCACGGAGCGCGACGAATACCGCAACGTAATCACGCAACGCGTTTCGCCTCGCTGTTTCTCCGATCGGCGAAGAAAGAAGAGGTTCGGCGACGAAATCCGCGAAAAGAGGAAATCGGAAGGAATATATAAGGGAGAGTAGGAGAGCCGGTCGGCCAGACGGGCCATCTGCGACTGACACGGTCGTCGATCGATACGCGAAAGCGGGTTTTCCGTGAAATTTTGCGACTCGGTGAGCTCGCACGATCCGAAAATCGAGCAAGCTGTCAATAAAGCTGTTTACACGCGAGAAAATTTCACGGGAGATTAATGAAACGACAGAAAAGTTTGGCGAGCCTTTAAACGGTCAGTCGATGTTTGACACGAGACCATTAGCGTCCCACCTGCGTTACGTTCAGCGTATCGCTTCTTCTTCTTCCAACGGGATTACGAAACTCGCAGCCCGACTTTCGATCGTTAACGATCCTACGAACATTGTTCGTCTCGGGCTTGGTTCGACGGTTACGGCTAGAATAGAATAGGCTGCTGCGTGCTTAATGGATGATCGTCGCCGGCCGATTTCAAACATTCTCTGCCTCGGTGAATTGCAAACGTTGGATGATCCAACGGTCTACGAATTTCCTCGTCTTTTCGACTCGACGTTGCAACGCCGTCCGTTCAAGGAAAGGATCGTCGGATCGCGTCCACTTTCAATCGTCAACGTGTCGCGCCGGTTACAGGCCCGGCAACGAGCTTACTCGACGATTCCGATACCGAACTCGACGAATAACGCGTGCGAAAGAGAATGATCGACAAAGGAGAGATCGACCATAAATAATTACAAGGACGGTTGGCGATTTGAATTTTCGCGTGAGACCGGCCACGAAGAAGGTCGACCCTCGAAAAACCATTAATTTATCGTAAACTCGAACGTCCGGAAGACATCCGAGTGCCAGGGGGCCGTTCCCGGGGTAGTCCCTCTCTCAATCTTGACCCCGGATAATCGTGGGACAGGTGATCCCGAACCAGCCAACTGACCAGCGTGTCCGGTCGAGTTGCAAAGCGATGCTTCGCTCTTTCCCCTATGCAAATGCTTCACTCCCTTTCCGGAGGGGTTTCTCCCTTCGGGGGAATCGCTTGATATATCGCTCGATCTCCGATAGAAACGATCGGCCGATTTTCCACGATAATTTCCGCTCTTTTCCAAAGACTCTCGCTATGCCGGCTCTATCTCGGCTTTCGACATCGTTCGACCGGCCGTGTCACCGTGCGGCCGGTGCGACCACGCGTTTCCAAAAGTACGTCAGTTTACATCCCCGAGACGTTCGTCTTTCTCGCGTTCCTTTCGTTCGACTTTAACCCGTCTTTTACGTTGCTTCGCGTATTACGCGTAATCGCGATCGCGCTGTGAGAGAACGTACCCTCTCGGTCTGTGTCATCCTTTGCGAGGTGTTTCCCCCCCTCCCCGCCCTCTTTCTCCGACAACGAGCACAACGACGACGACGACGACAACGACGACGACAACGACGACGACAACGACGACAACGACAACGACAACGACGACAACGACAACGACGACGATGACAACGACGACGACGACGAGGACGACGACGACGACGAGGACGACGACGACGAGGACGACGACGACGACGATAAAGCGAAGAGGCAATAAAGGAGGAAGCGTTATTAGAGCCCTGTCCTTTGGTCGAGGAGGAAGCAGCTCGCGAGCAAACCGAGTCGACTCGACTCGATTCAACTCGACTCGACTCGACTCGACTCGACTAGACTCGTCGACCGCCAAGGGGTTGAATCGTTGAACCTCTGGAGACGAATCTCCTAGCGGGACGATTCTATTCTTTCTCCGGTTTTCTCTGGCAGTTGCACACCCTCGACCACCCTCCTCTCGGCATTCTTCGTTTCTCCCGGACGAATTGCTCTGCCGCTCGTTGCGCCGAGTTCCTTGGCTGGCTGCTTGGTTCGCGTCGGCTCATAAATAAATTAATTAAGCGGCAGTCGACTAACAGATAATGTTAAAATAATACGCCGACGGGACAATGAAGATCGCCTTCGGGCGCTCTTTGGACGGAAACGGGAGCGCGTATATACCTTGTAGCGGTTCTTAAACTCGCTCCTGCCGGAGTTAATTTCGCGGCATTAACAGTCGAAAGAGTGCGAACAAAAGGGCTCGGGGAGGGTAGGGAAGACAGATAAGGGAAGGAAGGAGGCAACGCAGGAAATATGAACACACTCATAATGCAGCCGGCTCGAGCGGCGCGACCGCGACCATAACCACCGCTCCGAGCGAACAGGGATTCTCCCCTTTGTCGCGTTCTCGCCTTCCCATTCCCGTTACCTCGTAATCGTACCCGAGCCCTCGCTCCCGTGTTTTTTAATCCGATTTTCAAACTGCCGCTAGTTCGCCCCCGCCGCGACCGAGACCCGCAGCTCGGCTAGCGGCGACGACGGCCAATCGCTAGTTTCGCTAGAATCGTCACCCGATTCGTCGCTTACCGCGATACGCGGAACTCGCGACGAAACGGCGAGAACCAGGCGGTCGCAGCGTTACCTTGGAATCGCCAGAAACGTAGACGGAGACTCGGAAGTAGATTCGCTTCGTCGAGCGGCCAACCTCCGTCGTCCAGTCATCTACGATTCGAAACGAACGTTTCGAGCGGCGTTTCGCCCGGCGTTCGGATCGCAAATTTCGAAGGAGGTCGGCGTTCGCGAGAATTTGCTGGCGAGATTCGGGTAGCGGGGAGGCCGCGATGGTCGGTCGGCGTCGCGTCGAACGCAACGATTTCGATAAATCATCCGGAGAGCGACGGCGTTAACGTTGGCTGGCACTTTAAAAGCATCGCGCGTGTCAGGTTGAAACGCGGAGAAGGCCGCGCGCGCGTTCCGACTGTTTTAAGGACAGCGACGTGAGTAGGGGAGACGAGCCGACAGGGGGCAACAGAAGGAACAACGGAGAGAGGAGACTGGTGGTTTTAACGGTGGAGAGAAGCAGAGGCGAAGGGAAAAGGGGTGGAAGAAACGAAACGAGGGGGCTCGGTACGTTTTCGACGTACAAAAAGTAATTATGGGATGGTTTCCGGTAATCATATCTAGAGCGCATTGAACGAGCGCATTGTTCGGCCACCCCTTCACCGATATGCACTTGTACGCGGCGCCAACCCCCGCCCCCTCCCGCTCCTCCTCTGCCCCCTATTCCCAGTACCCAGTCATTCAACCCCGTCCCCCGTTCCCGTTCTCGTTCCCGTTCCCGTTCCCGTTCACGTTCTCGTTCCCCGTTCTCTGTTCTCTGTTCTCTGTTCTCTGTTCTCCGTTCGCGCGACTCTCGTTCCCCGTTACTCGCTGTTCGCTCCTGCGTCTCTCCCCGCGCCACTCCCCCCCCCGTAGTCCGACTCCGTGCGACCAGATTTACCACCCTCGAATTCTTCTCGCGATATACGCGATACAGATTCGCCGACGCGCGAATCGCGACCATTAGGCCAACTCGTACGCACACCTGATCGTCTGTATCGGCGCGCTCCGTTCCGATTTCATTCCTCGGCGACTGTCGTGGAAACGTACGCGCGTAATCGAACGGTTTGCGCGATTGGTACCACATTCCTCGCAGAAGAAGGCTAGCTGCCGAACCATCCGCGCGATTTTTCCCTTTCTCTTCGGTTTCTTCTCGACTCGGAGGTCGACGGGAGCGGTATATTCGAAGACGTCGTGGAATTTAGATGCAACGAAATAAATTCGGCGGGCCCGAAGAACGACGAGGACGAACCTCTTTGGAACGACGCCTGCGAAATGCGACGTCGTTTACCTAGGATAGTTTACCTAGGATAGAGGCGAGTTTTATTCGGTCGATGGGCCCGACCGAAGGTGCATCGCTAAATCGATCCGAGAATATCGTAGATGGGCGAGTACGCGAGATAGTGGACGGAAACGGCGAACGAACTTTTGTTCGTAAAAGGTTGAAAGAAGGAGTCATGACCGAGGTGCGTTGGGCGAAAGGCAACGATGCGCGAAAGGAAGAAGGCGAAAGGGCGGGCAAGGAGGAGCAGAGGGCAAAAAGCGGAAGAACGGCAAGGGCGGAAACACGAGGAGACAGAGACGCGAAAACGCAAAGGTGCAGGTCCGCGACCCGACTGACCCTGCGTCGAAGGCCCGGTCGTCTTCGAGGCTGTCGGTCTACCCTACTCTGCCGTCACCCTTACCCTCACCTCTAGCCTCGGGGGTGGATTGAAGCGGGCCGGCCCATTTTTCGCGCCCCACTTGACTCCTCGTCCCCATTGGTCGCCGCCCTCTTGTCCCGTGACCTCTCATCCCTCGCCTGTCGTCCTCGTCGTCGTCGTCGTCGTCGTCGTCGTCGTCGTCGTCGTCGTCGTTGTCGTCTTCGTCGTCGTTTGCCGGCTCGTACCGCGCGTTCTATCCAACATGCTCGTCCGTAAAACAAGTATCGAAGGAAACCGTAGGAAATTGGCGAGAGACGACCAACGGCTCGCTTATCGTCTCGGCGTTATACGACGCTCGATGGTTCCGTTTGTCCTAGGACGTGGGCGCGTTTCCCCACTTACCGATCGTCTTCCATCCGGTCTTTCACTCCGCTTTTCAACCTCGAGCAACTCGTCCCGTCGAAATCGTTCAGAGACGAGATGCGAAGGTTTCGCGACGACCTAGAATCATCGACTCTTACCAAGGTCCGAGTTGCCACGGATCGCGAGACCAGACAAGAAGGAGGTCGCGCGAATCGATCGAAATCGTCCGATAGATACGTAAAGAGAGGGAGATTCGATCTCGGTTAGAACGGATCTGTCGCATCGATCGGGATCGCGAGGACGAGGGGGAGAAGGCGCTCGATTCGCAGCGATGCGTACGAAGAGATCGGCGTGCAGATTCGACGGTGGTGTACCGGCTGACGGAGAGAAGAGTCGCGGGACCGCGCGATGACCGGCGAACAGCGCGGTTAGAGGGAAGAAGGAGAACCAGAGGTTGGCCGGACGAGGGAGAAAGCGAGAACGAGGTCGCGAGGAGAGAGCGAGAGAGAGAGAGAGAGAGAGAGAGAGAGAGAGAGAAAGAACGAGCTGGTCGGTGAAAGGGAAGAAGAAGGAAGGAAGGCGCTCGCGCGCGCGGTATGTTCGAGCCTCGAGGAAGCAGCGACGAGAGAGAGGAGGAGAGGAAGAAGAGGAGGTTGCGTAGCCTCTTCGGCGGCGAGCGTACGCGGAAGGACGCGCCGGCAGGGTGAAGAGGGAAGGAGAGCGGTCGGAGGGCGCGAGGGTAGGGCAAGTCCGCAGCCAATGAGAGGCGCATCGGGGCGCGCCCGGGACTCGACCCCACCTTCGGTAGTCATGGCAACCGGCGAAACCCGCGAGAAACCCGCGAGAGAGTTCGCGCTGGTGGGGGGCAGGTCGGTGTCAGGGGTCGTCTTAGTCGGCAGTCGGTCTCTGGTCGGCCCCAAGAATAGTCGTATCGAGGCGGTAGTCGAGTATCACCTCTCTTCTCCTCCTCCTGCTTGTGCCGGCACGAGCGCACTCGTCGACCTACAGGCACACGCGCAGCTTATCGACTGGGTTGCGCGCGCGCGAGCTCGTTCCTTCTCCTCTTTCTCTCTTTACCTCCCTCTCGTTCTATCATCCTCTTCTCTCTCTGTCTCTCTCTCTCTCTCTCTCTCTCTCTCTCCATCGTACGCCTTTATGCGCTAGCACGCTCGTTCTCCGTTCCTCTTTATCGCGGTGGTTCTCTCGCGGTTCCGCGTTACCTCGTGGCTGCCCTCCGTCGCAACCGCCACCGCCACCTCCACCTTAGCCTCCTCCTTTTTCTCCTCATCCTCCCACCCTGTTTCGCGCGGTTCGCGATCTTCGTCCTACCGCGGTGCTCGATACCGCGATCCTTTGGCCTCTCTGCCTCCGTCCTCTCCGCGTGTTTCCTCCACCTCTCCGGGCATCCAGCACCCACCCTGTGGCGTGCGTGGAGCACACACCCTCTCCGCCCTGTGACTCGGTGGCTCGTGCCACCGCGCATCCACCCAGCGTCGATATACCACGATACCGCGGATACAACGACGCGAGGATACGCGGCTGATCTACCGCGTGCGCGCGATCGCGATCTCGATCTCGATCCCGATCCCCGATCCTCGTCTCCACGATTCGACCCTGCGCCGTTGAAACGCGCGACCCGCTCACCCGGAACGAGTCGGTGCTCGGTGGTGTCCAAGTTGCGTGTTTTTCTCTCTTCTTCCGGAATACCGTTGCTGCCGCGGACGTCGCCAGAAACAGTGACAAGTGCGAGCGTACGCAGGATCGCCACGAGATTTCGCCGATCGCCGGGCTGTGATCGCGACCCGGTGACGCGAGACCCTGCGAAATCGAATCGCGGTCGATCGGGCCAACGCGACGGTAGTGATCGTTCGATCGACGCGCATCGCACGTTTCGTCGCCGTGCCGTTCCGTCGCCGCAACGGAACCAACGACGATCGCGCCGCAGTCGCGACGGTGAACCAGCGAGGATGTCACGCTCGGGATTCAGATTCCCGATCTTCTCGAGCAAACTCTGACCAGTGCGCGTGTGTGAGTGAGCAAAAGTGCGTTGTCGTGAGTTGTTTGTTGGACCGTGATACGTGGTCGAGTTGGTGCCCGCGCATTCGGCGAACTCTCGTTCGAGGAAAATCGGTGGAGGAAAGCAGAGCGAAAGAAGGGACGTAACGAGAAGGGAGCGAAGGCGGAGAATAAGAAGAAGAGGAAGAAGAAGAACAACAAGAAGAAGAAGAAGAAGAAGAAGAAGAAGAGGAGGAGGAGAAAGAAACAGCAGCAGCAACAACAGCAGCAGCAGCAGCAGCAGCAGAAGCAGCAGCAGTATCAGGAGCAGCAGCAGCATCAGGAGCAGCAGCAGCAACAGCAGCAGCAACAGCAGCAGGAGCAACAGCAGCAGCAGCAGCAGCAGCAACAGTAGCAGCAGCAGCAGCAGCAGCAGCAGCAGCAGCAGCAGCAGCAGCAGCAGCAGCAGTAACAGCAGCAGCAGTAGTAACAGCAGCAGCAGTAGCGAGGAGAGCGAGTAGGAAACGGCGGCGACGAGGGGTGGTCGGCGGTGGTCGCGGCCAAGAAGAGGAAACCGGCAGGGTGGTTCGAGGCGGGACAGGAGGCGCTGACGCCCTGGCGACTGCCGGGGTGGTTTACCCGGCCGCGACAGCGACGTTGTTCCCTGGCCGGGTGTCAGCTGGACACCACCACCCCGAGTTCACCACCACGTTGGAGGTGGGGTTCCCGGCGCGCGGCACCACCGCCTCTATGGCGTTGGTAGCCGCGCCGCCCTCGTGG
>JACXIS010001557.1:96552-245675 GCA_014825975.1 Bombus haemorrhoidalis
GCGGGCCCAGGTCCCATACAAATCGCTCCGCCGCCCCCGATGCCCCCGACTCACCTGACGCCATCCGCCACGCCGGAGGACATTACCTGCCTCGTGCCCGCCGGAGCGGTTCTCACGCCCAGGGACCCCTTGCCGCCCAGCACCACCCCCGGAAGCCAAGCCAACAGCTCGCAATCCGGCAGCTCGCAAACCGACAAATCGCCCAACATCGAGTGCGTCGTCTGCGGGGACAAGAGCAGCGGCAAACACTACGGCCAGTTCACCTGCGAAGGTAAGTCGTCGCGCCACGCCCGCCACCGTCTTTCGTCCTTCGCCTTTCGTTCGGCTTTTTCCATCGCGTCCGTGCGGGTGGTTGGTTCGCGTGGTGGAGCACGGGCCAGCAGCCCGTTCCGTGTCCCGAGCCACCGACTACGAAAAAACAAAGACTCGCCATTAATAACTCGGTAGGGTGTTGCCTGGACACTGGACACGCTTACGCGCATGTTACGAGCCTAATAACGATGTAATAGGGCTGAGGAAACGCGGCAGGAGGAACCGACCTCGGCTCGCAAGGGAGTACGAGAAGGAGACAGAGAGGGGCGGCGGGGGGGAGAGGGAAGGGTAAGAGGGAAGAAGGAACGAGAGCTTGCGACGGGAGAGAAGAAGCAGAGAGTCGTAGGCAGAAGGTTCGTTTCGTCGTTTCTCGGTATTTCGACGATCGGTTGCGTGATGATTCCCGAACGAGCGTTTCGCGCTCCTCGAGTACGACGTTCGTCGCGCGATCCGTTCGTTCGGACGACCGTCGGATTTCGACCGCGTCGGTGTTTCGCTGGTGAAAAAGGTCCGCCGTAGAGAAATATCGCGATCGATTCGACCGAACGGATGGACGAGGGTTAATCGAAATATATGGCGCTGTCTCGGAAATCAGAAGTTACGCTGCCTCCCCACGGGCTTACCTCCGACCGACCGTCTCGTCTCGTCTCGTCTCGTCTCGCCTCGTCTCGTCTCGTCGGATCGCGTCGCATTTCCCTCGTTCGCCCCTATCTCTGCCTATTACCTATCGGGGTAATTTCTGCTCGCGCGAGAGTGATTTAACGCGTTCCTACGAGTCGAAAATTCGCGAACGCACTCGGGAAACAAGTGCGTGGCACCTGGTTGCGAGCTACGACGGCTCAGGATGATTAGGGTGCGAGCGTAGGTACCCCTTTTACCAGTCACCGAAACTATCACGCCTCGTTGGGTTTTAGGATCGACGGATCGCGCCAAAGTTCACAGAGCCTGAGAAAGGCGTACGTGTAAATACGTGTAAACGTGGACGCGGAAACGAACGAACCGAGGATAAATTTACGAGATGCGACTACTATTCGTTTGTCTCTCTCGCTACCGCGGATAGAAGTTTGCGCTTTCGTATTCTAGGAACGCGAGCAGTGCCGCGTCGCGCCGCGTATCGTCCGTTCGCCGCCAACGAAACATCGTAGCTGTTCGAGTTTAACGTATTATTTACATCGTAAACCGAGGAAAAAATTAGTCGCGATGACGCGTTTACGAGTCTCTTTACGGTGACGCGGTGCCTGTCTCTCGGAAAATACCGTTCCGAGAACGAGCGAGAACCAGTTTGGAAATAATCTTCCACGAGATCGTTTCCTCGTATCGAAGCAGCCCCATCGACGCCGATACGACGGATCGACGCAAAGAGACAACGACCGAAGCCGATCGCTAGCAACGCCGAAGGTCGCGTGTTTCGCGTGCGACGAGTACGAAAAGCGCAGTCACGCGACGTCGCTGCACTGCCGGTGGCACGGCGGCTCCTTGCCTTCTTCGTCGACGTCGAGCGTTCGCGAACGATCGGATCGTTGGAGAGTTTACCGGCTACAGGTGTAAAGCGTCGACGTTACAGACGTTTGTCCGATCCTCGAGGCACGAGTATCGAATATCGTATACGTCGGTATCGGCTACCGATTGCTAGGTTAAAGAGTCGAACCAGCTCTCCGTCTTCCGGGATATCGCAAAGCTGTGCACGTTGACGTTAACGGGAGCGCGCGAACGCTCGACAATCCCTCGGCGATCGCGCCGAGACGAGATGGAAGCAGGGCGCGCGCACACGTCGACGGCCGAATCGGACTCGGAGACTGGTTCGTTAATTGGCTCGGCATGCGCGATCGGTGTTGGTCGCTTGGTTGCCGCGAAAGGAGGGCCCGATGACGCGTTTAGCGTTTAAAACGCTACTAAAAATAATGCTCGGGGGATTAGCTGTCGCGCATCTGGTAGCTATCCCCTTTCTCCTGCCCTTTGGCTGTCCGCGCTCGTTAATTTCCAACAATTTGTGCCGGCTCGAGCTGCGCGAAGATTCGACGCGTGGAAACGTAGGATTCGAGCGGGTTAAGAGTCCGTCTGTTAATTGAACGGTCGAGTTACAGCGGCCAGTCCTCTCCCTGCCTGGTGTTCCAATTACAGTCGCGCTAACGATATTTACCATTGTTAGGCCGAGGCGCTCGGTCGGTGCCGGCCGCTGTTAGCGGGGGCGCGATAACGCGCTTAATCCGGCGATAATTTCTATTCGCGGTAATCTTAATTACCCACTACCACCCTCTGATTTTCCTCAGTGGCGTCGATTTCACGGCCAACCTTTCGCGATTTCCCTGTCGCTCCGCGACGCCTCGGCCCGTGCCTCCTCCTTTGCTGCCAATACGCCGAACCAACTGTTACGAAGTCGATGGGACCGAACGGTGCAAGCGGTGTCGCTCTCGATTCGTCTTCCTGCTCGCGATCGCCAACGGCCGCGGCCTTGCCGTGGGCCTCTCGAACTCGTAACTCGCATCCGGTAGATCGGTAACGAGCCAACCGCACGCTGTTTAATTACAGTGTCGGCCGATCGTTCCGCTCGATCACTAGTCGGACCGAACGATCCTGTCCGGGACTCGGATGGTCGCAAGGTCGCGCTCGATTCGCGCTCGATTCGCGCGAACGCTGCCTGCACCGTTACGAGCGGCAATCGTAAATCGCGCAGCAATCGTAATATCAACGAGCACCGTTAGCGATCCGCCGCTGCTTTCACTTTACATGCTTCTAGCTTTCGTAAATCTTTGGTAGAACGGGATTGCCTTCGAACCTTAGGCAGCGTAGCGCGACGTGTTTCGACGTTTAATTGCGAGTTCCGTTAGCGCGACGAACGTTGCAGCTCGTTTCTCTCAAGTTTTCGCCGATTGTTCGTCTCCTCTCGATTCCATTCCGCCGATTAACGAGATATCGACGCATCGAGGGACGATTTAACGGCCGCGCGATTGGCCCCGACCATCGACCGCCGCGCTGTTTATTGAGATTCATAGAAACATCGATGGACCGAGATACGCCACGACGCAATGCCTTCCGCATTAGACGTTCATTGGCGTAATCGCGGTGATTGTCGGCGATCGCTTTATTACGACGAATTGATTTTGATGTCAACCGATGTCAAACGGTCGCGAATTATCGTCAATTTGTCGCGTCTGTCTCTGAACCGATCTGATCGATCGAAACGATCGAAAGATCGACGACGAATCGTCCTCTCTTCTCCGCTATACGCCGCTCCCAAACGGTTTCGAATACGATCGTCGTGCCGCACGGTCACTCGCCCGACTCCGCCAGAACGTTTCTCCTTTGTTCGGATACGCGTAAATCGATCGACCGTGGTGTTCCGTGGCGATTTCGACAACGGACGATGTTCGAACGGTTCGCACGAATCGCTGCCTCGGACGAATCCGTCCTGCGGATTTCCCGAGATTAAGTTGGAGGAACGGACATTAATCTGCCGATTACAGCGGCTCGGGAACCTCCCATTCGCGGTACCGCGTCTCGAACAAGGTTCTTCGTCTTTGCGTTATTGCGCAATAGTCGTTCGCGGTTCGACCTCTAAGGCTACCTCTGCGATCGTCCCACCCTTTCCGCTCTTTCTTCCGCGATCGCACGATCTACGACGCTCGCGTTCCACCCTTGTCCGTCGCGTCCGTTACATCTCGGATTTCGCTAACCGGCCAACGCCCGTTAAACTTGCCCGTATATCACGTGCTCCGCTACAGATCAAGAATCCGACGTACCCGGATTAAAAATCTACCACGACTTATCTTAAAATCGACCACGATCCACGAACGTTTCAGTTCGTTCGACTCGACGAATCGTGATCTATCGTCGACCGTGGATTCGAGCGACGGGCCGATCGGTCGCGCGAACGGAAGGATAGCACGTGATATCGGGCAAAGTTGGATCGATCGATCGTCGAGCAATGGACAACGACGCGACGCGATCGCGCCGATTCGAAACGCATCGGGAAGGCGCGTTTCCATCTGTAGCGAACGACGATTACGATACCTAACCTCTACCCTAGAAACGCCACTTTCATCCCGGTCAACGTCGATATTATCGCGTTACGTTAGCTCGAAGAGAGACGAAGAGCATAGGCGTTTTACGTGCCGGCGATCGGAGGAAATGGACAACGACGCGAGATCTTCTATATGGAGATACGCTAGTTAAGCAATAGGCAATGCTCTGATATCTAACGGTAATGACAACAGCGATCCACGAAAACCGACGAATCGGACGAGTCCGGCGAAAGAGGCAGGGAAGCGTGGTGGAAAACAGGTAGATCGATTCGTCTGTGTCGCGGTAATCGTAGATATAACGAGAAGCGAACGACTCGAACGCGGGCCAATCTTTATTCCTGCGATATAAATTTGGTAGCGCACGCTCAAACGACGACGTTCTAAACGTCCTTGGTTTTTTGACTTCCCGTCGATGACGGCGCTAATCGCCGCGTCACTCCAGACCGTGAAACGCAAACGCCGGAATATAACGCATGCTTTTCACGCGTCACGATGATAACGTTGATTTTTGTTGGCCTGAGTTCGAGCTCGTGTCGATCGAGTCATTTCCTTTACGTAACCGAGCGATTCTAGCGAATCGTTTCGCTTTTCAATCATTCGAGATCGTAAAGAGAACGTAAACGCGTCGCGCGAAAGCCCGTTCGTTTTGCGATCGACGTCGTAATATCGGGTCAACGAAGTGGCGATTTCTCGGACCGAGCGTTCCCTAAAAGATGCTTGTTATCTGGATCGCAGTAATTGCTCGCGACATGCGAGTAAACCAGCGTTTAAGACGAGCCTCTCGTTTGTCGCGAATTGAACGGAACGTTGAAACGGGTCGCGTTACAGGCTCGACGAGAGGAGTGAGGAGCGGTTGGGTTTAGGGGGACGAGGGAGAAACGAGCGATGGACGAAAAAATCGGATCGCGCATCGTTGGCTTAGTTTCAGCGAGTCCGCTGCAACTCGATGGAAACTGCAGAGTCGAAACTATCGTAGGAACGTGTCGCGTTCGCCGTTGTTGCGGTAGGAGCAGTGCGTGACCTACCGACAGATTTCATTCACTCGTCTCATTAACTTCGTAAAATATACGCAATTGGCAAATGATGAGATCAAAATTATTAACGTTACAATTTTCTCAATGAATTATGGATGCCGCGGGATGAAAATGCGTCTGCCAGTTGAACAAACAGGCGAAAAAAGTCAAGTAGTTTGTCTGAAATCGTTAACGTTAGAGCTTCTTATATCAATCGATTGTAGCACAGGACGCGAGAAAAACATAGTCTTTTTGCGGTTTTGCAGCGGGACAAATACGATCTGCCGGCCACCCGAAGCAGCGAATGTCGTCGCGTCACGAGCCACTGGCAAGCGCGCGGCGATCTCTTTCCTTTTCCTCGTCAAACGATTCAACTGTTTCTAACCAAATACGACTCGTATTTGCTTAGAGATTTGCTTGGTGGAACGTTAACAAAATTTTGTTTAGGTATCTTTCGAGCATTTTAAAGACACCAACGTCCCGCCGTGTCAGCCGTCCGGGATTAACGCCTTGCACTTGGATTCGTTTAACCAATTCTTACGTCACGGTAACCAAGTACAACTTGTTGCGGACGTGTACAGTTTCAGCCGATTAATATTCGCGAAATGCCGTTCGTTTGTACGCTACGCGAGTTGAAGAAATTGCAACAAATAACGGTGGAACGGAGGAACTATACGGAGGGAAAAGTTAAACAATCTGTAATTGGTGGGAAATACAGAGTCGTATACGTGATTCCGATTGTTCTGTAACGTTACAGCGATCGCGACAGAAACGGAGCTCGGACGTTCGAATTGTTTCGTGTATAGGCGAAATGAGAATGAACAGGAGGAGTGCGATTTTGACGAACGTGGTCGTATTTCTGATAACGATGAAAGTTATAAAAAAAGGTATAAGGTCGATTACGTTGAGAAAGCCGAGGGAACCCTTCCGATAATCGCTCCGAAGGGAAATAAGACTATCATCGCTTGTTGCGATCTACGCGTAAATGTTTCATTACTGTAATATAAGAATAAGTTAAACGAATCCGAGTGCAAGGCGTTAATCCCGGACGGTTGACACGGGACATTAGCGTCGTTAAAGAAACTTAAAAACTACCTGAATAATATTCTTTTCAACGTTTCACGAAGTAAACTTGGTGTACACAAAAAGTTAGATTATTTGATCGAGAAAGAGATGATCGCGCTTTTCGTGCGGTACGCGACGCACCGACGCTCGTTTTTTTCGAATAGCTGCGTTTGTCCCGCTGGAAGACCGAAACGCTATATTTTTGTTACGTTCTTCGCTACGAACGATCAATACGAGAAGTTGTAACGTCAAGGATTTCCCAACTTGGATCCTTCGACGCGTTTGTTCGAACGACACGCCGGCTTCCTCAAGCGTTTCGTGATATTCGCCATATCGTTAAAAAATCCGCTACCAACTCTTTACAGCATCGAAACGCTGCCATCGAGTTTCGTTCCGTGCGTACTATATACGTTTGAGCAGTGGTGTGGCAGACCAACGTTGATGGAAAGGACGATGAAATCGGCGAGGCATTTCCGTCGCTGGTTTCCGGATTAAGAAGCGATCGGTTGGCAAACGATCGTCTCGTTTTTCGCGGTTCGCGGAGAGGTCGAGCGATGGGAAGAGGAGGGAATTTCGGAGGGAAAGCCCGCCGCACAACGCGGATGAAAGACGAAAAGGAAATTTAATTCCGGTTTCGCGGTCTGAGGTGTACACCCGCCAAGGGGCTTCACGTTGGGGGTCTCTGGTTCTCCCTTCGAGTCTTACGGTTACTTACAGACTTACGGTCTTATGCTTGGCATAGCCCACCGCGTGCAGGAAGAAGCCAGACATTCTGCAGCCCGTTCCGCGGGCTAATCGCTCTAACGAGATCATATTATATTATTCCGACTTTGCTAATCTTTATTAATCTCATTTCCCTGGAAGTCGCGTTTACTTCTCGACCGTATTGTTTCCCGAAACAACGACGACGAACGCGAGCGCGAGCTCGTCCCATCTGATGGCAGACGATGGCGGACCGATGGAGAAAACTCGACGGCGCTTTTCGTTTCCTTTCGTCGGTGCCGAGCGGTCGACGCCGCTACGACGATCATCGAAAGTTGGAATTTGGCGTAACGCGAGTGCACAGCGCCGGAATGCGCGTGTACGCGCGTAGCGCGGACCGAAGCGGAGCAGAGCAGAGCAGAGCGCATGCATCGAGCGTAGAATTACGAACCGCGACGCATCCCGAACGCATCCTCTGTGACCAATTATCTCGCTAACGAAGCTCGCGCTATCTACGCACCACTCTGCTCGCCGAACAACGCTCCGTCCGACGACTAATTAATTATAACAATGTCGTTAATTTTACGCGGCCGACTCGAAACGTTACTGACCGAATCGTCCGGCCACGCCGCGCCGCTTGCCGTCACTCTCTTCGTTCTACTATCCGCTTCCTTCGCTTTAATACCGCCTTTATGCGTCTTCTACGTCCTTCTCTTCTCCTCCCGCCTCTCCTCCCCTCTCCTCTCCTCTCCTCTCCACTTCTCTTCCCCGATTTTCTTCCTGTTTCTATCTAATCTCGATTCGTTTCGAACAGCCGTCACAGCGGGGCCGTTCTCGCTTTCCGGACGTAGGCACGCCATTTTTGCGCGGCTCGAATCGACCGGTTAGTCGCGCGAACGATCGATGATAGACCGGCGATCTTAAAGACCGTTCGCGAGGATACTTTCCACCAGGCATCGTACGAAGGAACGTCGTCCGAAGCCGGTACACGGAATGAAATGGCAGCAAACGAGTCGGAGCAATGAAAATTCAATGACGCGAGCAATTTGAGCTCTCAAGGGCCGCGGCGAGCTACAATCTGAAAGTATAAACAGTGGTTGTTTCATCCTCTGTCATCCTCTTTTTCTTCCTCCGCGTCTCTATCTCCTCCCCTGCCCTCTTTGTTGGCCTCCCTTTCCGAGAGCTGCTCAGTTTCACCCTTTCGTCGAACCCGTTTCTCTCACACGCGCTACCACGCTGCGCATGTGCAATGGTCTCTCGGTGGTTGACTCGCGTACCGTAATCGCGTAATTTGCGTGTAACGATGCAATTTGTAGTTACGGCGACCCCACAGTCTCTTTCGCAACGTCGTCGACGACGACGACGATCACGACGCTACGACAAAGATGAGAGCAGCAGCCGCGACAGCGGTATCGGCATCGGCGATTCGCACGATCGCGATCGCGCGTCCCAACCTCGAGAACCACCATCCTTCGTTCGACTTGTGCGAAATCCCCGGATTCCGTCAAACACGGCGGCAAATTGTCGTTCTTGTCGTTCTCCTTCCAACCTCGACGAGCGTATGGAAAATCCTGTTTCTCGATAAAGCTGTAACAAACACGTCCAACGTTCATCCACGAAACGAATAATCTAATCGTTGTTTTTTTCGTCGTAGCCGTCTTTTTTTCTTTCTTTTTTTTTTTTTTTTTTTTTCGTTTTTCAATAGGCATCTGCTTCCGATAAGAATGCGGTGTGACGCGTACATCGAAATACCGTGCCTGTTACGTTTAAACGAAGATCAGAGGGGACAGAGGCCGGCCGATTCGATCGCTCGATAGATCGACAAATTTTTAAACATAGCCGCGCTCTGTCGCCG
Organism: Bombus haemorrhoidalis; assembly: GCA_014825975.1. Classification (NCBI taxonomy): domain Eukaryota; kingdom Metazoa; phylum Arthropoda; class Insecta; order Hymenoptera; family Apidae; genus Bombus; species Bombus haemorrhoidalis. The sequence goes on from JACXIS010001557.1 coordinate 105,522, forward strand.
CCGCGTATCGTTAACGAACGAAACGATCGGTACTTGCGCTCTGATAGAACGAACCTCGCCGGTTACCACTCGATTAGGTCTTTTTCCCACCTCCCCCCCTCCTTCCTTTCCCTTTTTTTTTTCTTTTTCGCCTTTCGAATCGGGAATGGGCGAGATCGAGCCGTAGAAAGAATTTTGCCGGATCGGTCGAGCAAAACGCCTTGACCCAGTGACACGAGAGCGTTAACCGCGATCTTGCCCCTTAAAGTATCGAAGCGTCTCGTCGCGGAGTCGCGAACTTTTTAAAGCTAGGCGAAATTGCGGAACCGGTTCTACGAGCAGGCGCGAATACCTCGCTAATTAATTTCCTCGTTGATACGCGTTGCCTCGATCGCAGCAGCGATCCTTTCCTCCGGCGAAGAAAAATTGAAATTAAAAGTAGCTGCTATCGCGCCACGTCCATTTTCGTTGCTTTCCCGTTGTAAAACTGTAAGGAGCAACGCCTCGGAAAAATCGCTGTCGAAGAAGATGTCGATCCCGTAGAATCGTCTCGAGCGTGCGCGTAACGGATCACGATGAAAGTCGATTCAGCAAGGAGCAAACGAAGGACGTTGGTCGTCTTCTAATAGTCGCGAAACAGATTTCATGGCGGGAGTAAATCGAAGATTCAAGGTAGATAAGCGATTAAGCGCGAGGTCGCGATCGCCGATGAGAATCCTCCGTAACGGCAAGGGTTGCCTCTTTATCGCGCGGTCGGCCGTTTTCACACAGAGAACGCTTTGTTGTCACGATATGAATTGCCTCTTGATTGCTTCCAAGTACTCGCGGTGCGTCTGTCCGCTCGTTCGTTTGCCCGACTGGCCGTTTCGTCGAGTCGCGTCGATTTCCTCTGTATCGCGTTATTCGCTCAAATTCTCCGATTCCGATCGCGCGCGTGCATCGAGGATCGAAAGCTACGCTTCGATAGCTCGATACGCGATAGAAAGCGCGAAAGAGGAAGGAAACTCGATGGAAAGGTAAAAGACGATTTGCCGAGAAATTGCGATGACTTTGCGCGGAAGGGCCGATGACACGGGCAGACGCGGTTCGATTTAACGAGCAGCAGCAGCGGGCCGCGTGACAGACGGACAGGACCGTAGCGGCGCGTACGCTAAACAGGTTAAAAGGGTGATTCGATCAACGGCTTCGACGTTGCTTCTCCGACAGAGATCGACCGATATCGCGTAATTTTCGGTGTCCCTGTCGGCGTTACCGTTGTCTCTCGCTTTCTCAGTTCCGGTTGCGCGTCATCGGCCGCGTAGATCGAACGCGAACGCATTCCAGTCGCGAGTACAACGAGAGGAAACGAACGAAGGAAAAAGAAAAGAGAGATTTTAATTTGTAACTTTGCCTCTTTTTAGGATGCAAAAGCTTCTTCAAGAGAAGCGTCAGGAGAAACCTAACTTACTCGTGTCGAGGAAATAGGAACTGTCCCATCGACCAACACCATAGGAATCAGTGCCAGTTTTGTCGATTGAAAAAGTGCCTGAAGATGGGCATGCGCCGGGAAGGTACGTACCGAATGATTTCGATCGCATCTCGGTCCGATCGAGTCGCTCGCTCCCTTTGGAAGCGATCGAGGGAATTCCGTCGAAGCGAAGCGACGCGCGCGTTAAAATAGAGCAACGGCTGCGAATCGCGCGCACCGCTGCGCATCACCGTCCGTCCGTAAGATCAAAGTTCAACGAGGCGGAAACGTTTCTATTTATTTGCTAGGGATTCTCGAGGCATCGAACGAACGGCAGCGGGTGCGAGCGCTCGAGCATCCTTGGAACTCTCGTCGTTTTAACGCGGGACAAGTGCGCGTATTTATATCCGGACGCGTTCTCGATTCGGTCGCGCTCGAGTTCCTCACCTTCTGCTTTCGGGCAGCGCGTCGATACCGATCTCTTCGTCCTCCCCTCTCTCTTTCACCCGAATGCGCGCCGGGACCGGACGGTTTCGTCGACGCGACTCCACGTTTTCCACCTCCTCTCTCTCCTTTCTTTTCTCTCTCTCGCTCTTCCGCACCTTCCGTCCGATCCAGCGAATTAAAGAGAAACGCGTAGATCGGGATCGCACGATTCGCCCGATCGCAGCCGCGATCACGAAAACCCCGGAAAGATTCCCACGCCTTTCCCTTTCCGAGATTCTTCTTTTTTTCTTCTCTCCAACTTGTTCGTTTACGTGGCGATAACATCTGACCTTGCTGGAGCACGCACGAGCTGGTCACCGACGCGGACGGACAGACGGACGGACGGACGGACGAACGAACCAGGTGTACTTATTTCCGTCCCAAGTTCTGCCGTCTTCCTCTTTCTCCCCGCGGCAATTCCACCGTCTCTCGCGACCCCAACGGCATCGCGACCCGGCGCATCGAGTCGCCGCGTCGCGGGCCATCGAATCTATCGCCGAATAATTCGGACAAACGATTATCCCACGTTTCCTACGTTCCTCGCGGTACTATTGCGTTCGCGCGATCCCGTCTCCTCTAGCCGGTGGTAGATACCATCTGACCTTGTTCGAGACGTACGTGAGCGAAACGGTCGTCGACACGAACGGAGTCAGGCAGCACGGTCCGAAGAAACGTGCCGATCCTAGGACACGTATACGTAGCTGTATATCGCACCCTGAAGCACCACCGTACGACTACACCGAATACGCCTGTCGAACGAATACGCGCTGCAACACCCAGCCGCGTTCCGACGGTCGATCACGAATCGATCGCAGTTTTATAGCCTTCAGACCTGTTCGTCGATAGCCTGGAAGCCAGGATCGCGGTAACGTAGCGAGTAAGTGGCCGAGAGCGTTGGTCGCGTTTTTCCCACGAGACGGCGACCCGAGTTTTCTGCCCTGTCGCGGTAACGTCCGCTCATTATCCAGGATGATGCCTCGGCTTTTGATAATAATTCGAGACGACGTTCGCTAGTTCGCTCGCGGAGCACGCAACCGTCTACATGTACCCACTCCACCGACGTTTCTTTTGCCTCGTGATTCCTCGCGAGCCAAGGGAAAAAACTACGCGAGGGAGAACGCAGAGGTTAAACGAGCGAGGAGGAGCGGTGGCCGAGAGGAAACGGGGCAATCGTGGCGAACGGTATGGGACGAGGGGAACAGAACAGTAGAACGGCTGAGGCGAGTGTCCAAAGGATAAAAATGAAGGAACGCGTCGTCGTCGTCGTCGTCGTCGTCGTCGTCGTCGTCGTCATCGTGACGTGATCGTCGTGGTCATGACGCGAAAATGGAACCTCGTCCGAGCGTTAACGATAGATCGTTTAAATATCGACGGCGACAGCAACGACGATGCAGCGACGTCGAATCGAAGATCGAAGAACATCGTCGATGAGAGCGACGTGGACGAAGAACAGGGCGAGAAGAAAACGCGGCAGAAGAAAGAATCGAAAGACGAAAGGAGGAAGAAGAAGAAGAAGAAGAAGAAGAAGAAGAAGGAGAGAAGGCAGAAGAAGAAGAGGAAGAAGAAGAAGAAGAAGAAGAAGAAGAAGAAGCACAGAGAAGAAGCGTCGAAGGCAAAAAGTACGCGCGCGGCAGAGGCTGTTTCGAGCAGCGAAGCGACCCAGCGAGCCTTTGGCGCGATGCGGCGAGGAGAGGCTAGGAGAGGCTCGGAGAGGCTCGGAGAGGAGAGAGGAGGCGACGCGAGGCAAGACGCGGTGAAACGGGGCAAGGTAGGGGGCTAGAAGAGGTTGCGGCCGAGGGGGCTGGCGGGCAGAAGGGGCTTCGCCGGGGCAAGAGGGGGCGAGTCGGTGGTCCGAGGTCAGCGGGGTGCATGACCTTACCTCGGGGGCCCCTTCCTTCCGTGGGGCCCCCGAGGCAGACAGGATGCGCTCAAGATTACCCCGCAGATACTGTCCGCGATGATTACAGAAATCTAGGAAGCCGCTCAATTTAATTAACCCTTAATTGCGACTGGCCGAGAAGAAGGTACGTTTAGTGGAACTGTGTCCGTCCGTTCTTTCGTCCTCGGTCACGCGGTAGCTTGGAAAAGGGATCCTGGCCTCGCTTCGTTTACTCGGTATCGTCGTACCGCGGAAAATTCTCCGGCGAAAGCCGAAAATCGGAAAACGTAATAGTCTCGGCTCGTTCACGGTTAGGATTAGTTCGTAAAACGCGACGACCCTGTGGGAATACGAAACGAGTCCTGTCGAGCGTTTTACGCCGTTTAAACGTACGGCAAGAGCGCGAATCGCCTCACGACGTTGCCCTTGCCGCGCGTTTCGAAGATCCTTCGGCGGAACGATCCTCTCGCGATAATTTTCGCCAGGCAAATATTTATTCGTCGCCGAACGGATCGCGAGGATTCGCGTAGAACCTCTATACAGGCAGAGTCGGGTAGAAATCTCGGTCCCGGAAACGTCCGACGCGAGAGTACAGGTTCGTCGATCGAGCGATCGATTAAACGACGCGGTAATTGCGCGCAGGGATCGCGGGTGAATCGGTGTTGTTAGGAAATTCTCGATAGAGGCCGATATATCTGGCGAACGACTCGCGTCTAGCAGGAGATACGGAGTCGGGTATAGGTATAGAGACGACGGTGTGCCAAGGTGGATTTCACTTATCTTTCAGCGTCGAAGCATGCCGCGCGCGGTATGCCGATGCAACGACGATGCCCATTATAGCCGCATTAACTGAAATTAGACATTGTTTCCCTTGCCGGGTTGGAACGATGCAACAATGGGAGGACGACGAAGGCGGATGGTCGGGCTGCTCGAACGAACGTTCGGGGCAAACCAAAATGGATGAGAAGGAGGGAAGGACGAGAATGCGAAAAGGTTGGAGGGCGAGCGAGACGGAGCGAGATGGAAAAAATTACGCGAAGCCGACATACGGGGAGGAGAGAGCGTGTGCAAAGTCTACTCTTTTATCTCGTGCCGTTTCTTTTTCGTCTTGCGCTTCGACTCTTCTTCTCTCTCTCTCTCTCTCTCTCTCTCTTTCTTTCTCTTTCTCTCTCTCTCTCCCTCTCTCTCCCTCTCTCTCTCTCCCTCTCTCTCTCTCCCTCTCCCTCTCCGTCTCTCCGCTCTCTTCCCTGTCCCTATCCTCCATGTACACCACCTTTCTCCCCAGTGTGCGCCGAGAGGAGAGATTGCCGATATTACGGCAGGGTCAGGATCGTGACTTTAATCAATTAGCGAGGTTTCTCGGACCCGGGAAATGATTAGTAATCCGACTGACGGTCGATTCTTGATCCTTCGCACACGACGCAGAGGGAGATTCTTCTTCGACCGCCCTCCGCGCGATATCTTCGGTGCTCGAGTTCGCGTACGAACCTCGGACCGCGATAACGTCGGATATAAAGCCTCGTCCCTAGGGAGTCCGAACGAAAGATCGTCGGTTCGCCGGCCATCGAGCCGAGTTTGATAAATGCCAGCGTTCGCAAGATTTTTCCTCGACGAATCAACCGCGCCGATATCTCGCACGGGAATAGCGAACCGCGATAACGGACGCGAGCTCGCCTATAAACCATAGCTGTATCTACGGTTAACTGCTAGTCGCCGCTTACCTCGCCCGATCAGACTCTTCCCGAAAGTTCCGCTATACTTCGTACCTATCGCGTTCCATTTCCAAAGAACGTTTCGACGCGGCGTCAGCTCCGCCAACGGATCGATCCGCCGGATTCCGCGAAGCTACGTGATTCTGTTTGGCGTGAACGACTTTGACGGGATTCCAAACCGGTGACGGTTCCTCCGATCGACGACCATCGCCTCGTTTCCCACGCGAAATCCCCTTTTTTACGCTCTTCGTTTGCGCGTCCATTCGAATCGTTAGCGACGCGACGGCGGCGGGGTGCGAGGTTTGCAAGGTGTACGGCAGCGATGCGCGAATTACGCGATTACGCGATCCGAAACCAAGGAAAAACGTTACGAAGCCGTTACCTAGAGACGAAGCGAACCGTTCGCCTGGTCGTATTTGCCTACCTGCATAATCTCTTTGCGAGCATTAAAATACAAAGAAGGCGCATTACCATGATAAAACTATCGTTGGGTCAAGAGTACCTGACACCATTCGTGGGGGATTGCGATCGGAACTCGAGCTCGTTATGCATATTCAGAACGGTGCAAGGTCCACACCGTTGCGCCTATTACCCTTTGTTCCTTCTGCCTGCTCTACTATTGGCGAAATTTTCCTTTCGTCGTATCGCGTCTCGCGCGGTTCCCCTATTTTATTTATCGTCGCGCGACCCCTAACCAGTTTGCAGTGGCCTTTCGAATTCCGTTCGATGCGTTCGTCAAATTTCCGTCGTCCATCGTCCGTTTCGTATCGTCTAGCGTCTCGTTGTCGCGAAGAAAAACGCGCCCGCGATCCGCTTCGGAGCGAGGAGAAACGACCTTCGAGACCGGCAGAGCTCTCGCGCGATCAGAATGTGAAAGTTCACTCGGAAAAGGCGGTCAGCGCTACGTTAGTCAGCTTCGCGCACACCCACCGACACGCTCGGCTCTCTGCTCTCTACCTTCTATCTCTTTCGCCCTCCGTGTAGAGGTATATACATATATTCCGTACCTTTGACAGCCAGAACGGAGACATCGACGCGTCTCTATTCGCGTCTCTATTCGCGTTTCCTACTCCACTTCGCATCTCGCCCGCTCGCTACTTCTTCTCACCGTTTTCTCACCGTCTTCGACCAGGACGCGGCTGCGGCGCGATGCATTTTCGTACGGGTTCCCTCGCTTTTCTTTCGTAGGCGAGCGCGAAGAAACGCGTAACGTGCAACGTAAAGTTGGCTCGAACGAACGAGCGGAACGTCGATAAGAGATTTTTCGACCAATCGGGATATTTCTTGCCAACGCGTCGTTTCATTCGAACGAACGTGCGTAAGCGATGATCGATTGCGAGTCGCGAGTCGCGAGTCGCGAGTCGCGAGTCGCTGGCAAGGGGGATCCGGGGAAAGAAGGGGAGACAGAAGGAGCGAGAGCGGAGCGAAACGATGGAGGAAAACTTAGGAAGGGGGATCGGTACGGGCAATTATGGCCGGAAAAGGCAGCGCGATGCAAATATCAACAGCCGTTAACTCGTAAAACTCACCTGCCTTATGCCGCGAACCAGTCCTCGATAGACGCGCGCGGACACTCGCCTAACCCAGACGTTCGCGACGTCTACGAGGAATTTCAGCCGAATCGCGCGTTAATCGTAATCTTGCAGTTGCGAAATCGTTTCTCTGCCGAAGAGGCTTGTCCGACGACGACGAACGGACAACGAAAGGCTGCTCTTCGTTAAAAGCAACGAAGTAGCACGACGCGCGTTCGTTCCGGATAAAAGTCGCAGGTATCAAGGATTTCCGAGGGTCACGAAGGGAACGAACGAAGGAGAATCGGAGTGAATCACGTTCCGAAAGTAGTCGCCACGAGACAAGACGAGAGCCGGTCGTCCGCACGGGGAAAGGGGCCGATTTGAAAGACAGTAGGTCAAAAGAGCGTTCTGTCGGCCGCGAGCCGGAACGAAAGAAGGACATCGCTCGAAGAAATTCTTACGCCGGGAGACTCCCACGCGATCGACCGCGCGCGCGCCTCTTCCACGGGCCGATTCGAGTGCCGGTCTCGGATCTCGAAACGTAAACAGAGCGGCACGTACCGGAAAGCACCGCGAGTTTCTCGCGAGAAAAAGGACCATCCTCGGCCCCTCGTTCGATCGATATCGATTTCCTCCGGCGAGCGAACCAGCGAAACGGACGATCGTGCCGGAAGGACCGCGTTACGTGCTCGTTGCTTCGCGAATCGAACACGAGCGACGAAAGAGGAAAGAGTATAACGAATAAGATTGGCGCGTACGCGATTCTTCTTCTGCGAACGGGTCCGATCTGCGCACGGTTTCCCGTTTCGATCCGCTCCGCGTTCTCATCCCGTTCTCGTTCGCCGCCCTTCCGTTTTCTCTGCCACTCGCTCGTTGTATGCCATCCTCGCGAACTTAACGTTGCTCGCATAACGTAAGATCGTACCGTCGAATAGCATGCAAGCGGAGGCCTCGCCGCGAGCAGGCACCGTGGGAATGTTAGGCGGGCCCACTGGCCCCGCGTGCTGCTGCCCCCTCTCTTCCCTCTCCTCTCTTCCTACCTCTTCTACCTCGACCTTTTCTCCTATCCGTTCTCCTATTTCTTTCCTTCTTTCCTCCTTCTTTCCTTTCCCCTTCTTTCGTTGCTGGACGCGTCTAACCCTTTTGTAACTTTGTTCCATCCTTTCCCTTTCGAATCGTTCGTGGCCAGAATCCGTGTCCGTGTCCGTGTCCGTGTCCGTGTCAGCGTCAGCGTTCGCGTCAGCGTCGGAATCTCGACCCTTTTATTCGTACGTTTATCCTCGCCGTTGTCGCCGAATACCTACGCTCTCCTGCGGCCACCAATTTTCTCCATTTTAGTCCATCCGGTGCTCGGTCCATTTAGCGAGTTCGTCGAAACTTTGCATTTCACGAAGCGGCTTTGCCTCGACGAGGCTGCGCGATGGACGATCGGGAATCGGGAAATGGCTAGATGGAAAGCGCGTTGGTCTCGCGCGGGTGGCTAACCGTTGATATGGCGCGGTGCGGCGCGACGACCGCGGGAAGAGAGGCGCTCGCATGGCCTAGGGTAGTCGCCGACGGAGCAAGGCGGTAACCTTCTTTCCGGCGAAATTATCATAATGGCTCGGAACAGAAGCATGGCCCGAAGCGACCTCCGCTCGCTCGAAAACTGCCCGGACGATGCATGCTCTCTGGCCATCTTCGGCGCGCGCTCGCTCGCGCTCGCTCGCGTACACGCGAAGCGCGAAGAGAGGGAGAGAATCTAAGAGACGACGACTCTCGAGAGAGCATCGAATATAAGCGCGTGTGCTTGCTCCAACTCGAACCCACCTCGGTTAGTCGGTTGCCGTTGCCCTGCCGGGCCAACGTCGACTATACACACACTTCTATACCTCTCGCACGGTAATTACGTGACGTATTAATACCAGTTATTCCGCGTCGACTGGTTCTCTGGCCGTCTCGAACCGCAGGTGTATTTCGGATCTCTCTCTTTCCTGCCTACCTTTGCATCCTTTCTCCCTCCCCCTCCCCCTAACCCTCTCTCTCTCTCTCTCTCTCTCTCTCTCTCTCTCTCTCTCTCTCTCTCTCTCTCTCTCTCTCTCTCTCTGTTCTCGCGTCCTCGTCCCTTTTCCTCTTTTCTTTCTCTCAGGCTAGCTTCGATCCTTTTTCCTTTCCTGTAGCGGCAATTCGTCCTTCCCCGGTTGGCCCGGTCTGGCAACGCGTTCCAGTCCACCTACGGAGAGTACCATCGTAGCTGTTAACGGGATAGTTTGGAGCGCGAAAACGTCGGTTCGCGCAGCGAAGGAAAGACGATCGCTGGAACAGAGGAATATCGGTAGGGTTTCGAGCAAGTTGGAGATTCGAGCAGATCGGGGAACGGCGATTCGCGCGGCATCGCGTTGGAGCGAGCGAATACCGTGCAGTGCCGTGCGCGAAGAGGAAAGACAGAGGAAACGAGCACGCGGCGAACAAGCGGAGGATCGAAATTGAACGAGACGATGCGATGGAACGTTAGGCGAGCGGTGAGCAGCAAGCAGCGAGCGTAACCTCTCCGTATGTTGGCCGGTCTCGGGGTAACGGGACGACGATACGGAAATCTTAATAGCATCGACTCGCGGCACTTCTCGCCGGCCGCCTACTCTTTGCCTTGCCACCTTCGAGCCGGAACTGGTGCCCGCGGGGACCACCAGCACCCGCTTATTAGCCGCGTAAAAACTGCACTGCACGGGATGTTGCACGTTTCGACCCTTCCGTTTCCTTTTTCTTCCGCCTTCCGCTTTCTCGCTCGGCACGTTCCAAGCGTCTCATCGCGAGCGCGTCCAGAGCGCGTTCGATCAGTGAACTCGCTTTTCCAAGGAAGAAAACGGACGGCGCAACCTCGTTGCGAAGATCGCTTCATCGCCATGGAGGCGAGGCGACGCGTCGAAGGGTATCGCGAGAAAACGTAAAAAATAAGAGAAAAACGGGTGAAAGGTGGAGCGAGAGTGGGAGCGAGCGCGAGGGAAAAGGAAAGAGAGAAGTAGGCAGCGGATAGGTAGGTAAGGAGCCGAGGTAAGGAGCTCTCTTCCCATCATTAGGCCGTTTGGTTGCGGGACCGCCGCAGGCTTTTACGTAGGTGTTTATTTATCGTCGGAGGCTGCACGCGGGGAATTAGTACCGGTCCGTATAATCTCTATTTGGAGTAATTATCTTACAAACGTTAATGGATCTTCCGCTCGATCGAGTCGGAACGTAGGACGGGGTCGTTTCGATTCCGTGCAAGTTTCGTTTCAGCCGTGCGTCCAAGCCGGATAAACGGGTGCACGAGAGATATAGAGCACTGCGGACGAGAGCAACGAGCGCGATGAGAACGCCAGCGGAATGTCTCGAATTTTGTCGCGGTTTATAGGCGTGTAAATACAATCGGCGACCCAATGACCTCGCGGCGACGTTCATGTAGGTCGACATCCTGGCTGTCACCGCCAGCGTTCCCGTCGCCGCGCCAACGGCCAGCGACCGGACCGGCGATCGCGTCGTTTCGACCGGCACGCGTCTCCTCGATTTTACCGTGATATCGTCGCCGGTGAATTTGGTTCCGAGTTTACTAGGAACGACAGTTTGCGAACGAAGCTGCACGCGTATGAATGGAAAGTTGGAAACGCGGCGGTCGTCCGCTCGTCCGGGTCGGCGGGCTGGTCGAGCGTGACGCGCCAAGGATAGGTCGTATCGTTGAATCGCGTGAAATTTCTAAGCCGTATGTCATAGCAGGTAATGAAATTCCTTTCTGCGGGCCGTTCCGTGCGCGCGATCGTCTTAATCAACGCGCTGTCATGTCGCTACGAACGAGAAGAATTAGCATTTTAAATCACGCGCTCCGCGGGTGCTCTTACTCTCCTTTTTCTGCGAAGCGGCCCGCTCCCCTCGCGTTCTCATCCACGTCCAGCTCCGAACCCTTACCCCTGTCATTCCATCCATTTCCTCTCGCGCGCTTTCATCCTTCCATCCCTCTCGGCCTTTCGTTTTCAACTGTACGTCGTTTTTGTAATTCGTTTATCATCGAACGCGTACGGAAGATTGATCGTCGTTTCTCGATGTTTATAATTATTTTGAACGATGCTCGGTGCTCGACGCTCGTTGCGCGTCGCAACGCAGACGTATATTCTTCTGAAATACGGACGCGCGTGCTCGTGTACGCGTTTTCAACCAGCCAGCCGATGCATCCTCCTCCTTCTTTCCTCCTTTCCTCCTTTCCCCCTTTCCCCCTAAACCCCCTCCCCCTCCCCCCTTTGCCTCCTCGCTCCGTCCTCGTCTATTTCGCTTTCCTAACCTATACCCCCCCTCTCCGTTCCTCTTTCGGCCGTCACGGGCCTAAGCGCTGACCGTTCTCCGTCGAACCGCGCGCGTCAGCATCATCAATCCACGTCCGACGATTTCTCTATGGCCGCGCGGTCGTCTCCGCTTCTCGCGTTTCGTTCTCGCGCACCGTCTTCGATTTCGTGGAGATCGCCGGCTCTCGCGACGCGAGACGCGGCGCGAGGACGCGCGACTCGGCAATTTTTTCCAGCTCACGAGCCGCGATCGCGGCTTTTAAACGCGAACGCGTTGCCCGATCGTCCGATCGACGTGGACTTTGCTACGTGACGAGCACCGACCGTCCCGTTTACGATAACTTTATCGAATTGTTGCCGAGCCGTTTTTTTCCGCGAATTCGCGTCGATTCTTCTTTCAAACCGTGGCGAAACCAGCAATTCTCAACGACGATAACGAACGTTACATCGATATCGTTGCACCGATGCTACGCGAGCGCTCCGCATTCCACGTTCGATCCGACGCGTTCTCTATCATCCAAACGCCGCGGTTTCTGCCGCTCTCCTCGATTTTCAAGCAAAAAATCCATAACGCTCTGGATAACGCGAGAACGGCGGGCATTGGCAACCGTTCGCGGCGATCGCTCGACCTTTGACCAGCTGTCAAGGGAAATTACGAGCGAGCCGTTGCCACGATACGAAGAATTTCGCGATCTCGATAGACTTCGTGTCGACGACGTTTGTCGGATCTAGTCGTAAGAGGTGTAATCGCGTACGCGCATATACGTAACAGGACGCTCGACTTACGAGCAACGTTAAGTCCGTAGGCGTTATCTTTGCGTTTAATTTGACGTTCGCAACACGTTGTTACGAATCTCTTATCCATATGCGTAGAGCTTTCGAATAATTTTGCCGTACTGATTAACAGCCTTGGTACTCTTGGCACGGGATCGGACGAATTTTCGCCTCGCCTATCGTCGTCGCCGACGGTTTTACCGGTTGTTTCTCGTCCAGATTCAATCGGTCGATCGTCCTTCTGTCCGCCGCTTTCGCGAAATCCATGCACCGACGATAAACGAAAACCGGCGTGGCGTCCGGTTAACCGGCTGGACGCGCTCTGCGAATTTTCCGCGAATTCTTTTCCGCTCGAGCGAGCCACGAAACGAGTATCCGTGTTCGGGCCGGTTGCTAACGGTATCGAGTCGGCGCAACATCGGCGGACTGTACGCTGAACTCGCGAGCCCTCTGTGCACTCTGTGCGATGGATCGGTAAACGAAATAACAGAGTGCCGCTCGTTCGAATCGTTGGAACGATTGGAGCCGGCATTTCGCTAACTGGAAGAAACCTTCGGGTGGTTTAACGATCGTAGAAATCGGTGATTCGGTACCGTACGAGTGGCAGAGCTGTTAGAACTCGTAAACGATGTCTCGAAAGGGTCGAGCCTGGGGTTTTTTTTTAGTCGGCGGCGAAGCAGGGTGGCGAGAAAAGGAAAGAAAGTGGAGAAGAGAGAAACGGCCGAAGAGGAAAAGATAGGAAAGGAGAGACGGTATTCGTTAGCCGCGGGGCGGAGGTTGGAATTCAGGCGTTGCACAGCGGGGTGTCGTTGCTCGAACAGTCCCGAAGGAAAAATAAAGACGCAGTATCCGAGAAAGGATGCAAAGGGGCAGAGAGGGAGAGAAAGAGAGGGGGGAGAGGCGGAAGGGGGTGGCCGGGGGGGAGGGGAGGGGGAAGTCGTGCGAGAGCGCGATCGCGCGTACGCGCTAGCCAGAGGAAGAGAGAAGAGCAGAGAAAACGACGAAGAGACAGTCACGCGTACTTAGGTACGTACGGTGCAAGACGATCTTCCCATCTGTCTGCCTTTCCTCGTCGATTCTCTTTTCGTCTCTTTCGATGCCTTTCGCAGCGAACGGACGGTGTTCCACGGACCTTGTTTGCCTAGAGTCGCGTACATAAAGCCAACCGGGCTTCGATCGGAATTCCTGCCGTGCCGATTCCGTCCCGTTTCGTTTCCTTGTTTACGCTTGGCGATACGGTATCCGGTATGGCGCGTTCGTCCTCGCACGATATTCGCTGCCTCCTGGAGAGGAACATGCTCGCGCGCGTTACACGCCTCCGACTTTTCCAACAGGAGATCGTCCAGCGATAGCGGCGATAGAACGTCGACGGTTTATACGGGGCAGATCGGGGCGACGGAAAAAGCGCGCGCTTAAACGAAGAGAAGGATCGAACGATTGACGTAGTTGGTTCGTTTGTTGCAGCCGTACAAAGGGGTCGAGTGCCACCGTCGCAGCCATCGCTACCAGGTTTGCCGGGACAGTTCGCCCTGACGAACGGTGACGCGGTCGCGTGTGCCAACTTGAACGGTCATTCTTACCTCTCCTCGTACATAAGTTTGCTGCTGAGGGCAGAACCGTATCCGACCTCGCGATACGGCCAGTGCATGCAACCGAACAACATCATGGGAATCGACAACATCTGCGAGCTCGCGGCGAGATTGCTGTTCTCGGCGGTCGAGTGGGCCAGAAACATCCCGTTCTTCCCGGACCTACAAGTCACCGACCAGGTTGCCCTGCTCAGGCTAGTTTGGAGCGAGTTGTTCGTGCTAAACGCGAGTCAGTGCTCGATGCCTTTGCACGTGGCGCCGCTGCTCGCCGCGGCCGGTCTTCACGCTTCCCCCATGGCGGCGGATCGCGTGGTCGCCTTCATGGACCACATCAGGATCTTTCAGGAACAAGTGGAAAAATTGAAGGCGCTTCACGTCGACTCCGCGGAGTACAGTTGCCTCAAGGCCATCGTCCTCTTCACCACAGGTAAAGCAACCAACCGCCCTAACTCTTTTCGATATCGACGTAGCCTCGATTCGCGCGGGCCTCGATGCGGAGATGCTCGTCCCGACGGAATTGACGGCACCGGATCCAACGATACCGGATAGGCCGTCTTCGTCGTAACTGGCGTGGCGTCCGCGCGCCGCGATACCATCGGCGCGACGCGGAGGACGGCCCTGTCGCGACGTATCACGCGCGACTCGTGCCGCTCGATCCTCGACGAGCTTAGAGAGGCTTAGAGAAAGGGGACAATGCTCGGCGCGGCGTGGTTCCCGTGGGCCGATGGCAGGGCCGCCGGAAGAAGTCCGATCGCGACGGTCTCTTGACGCGCGCCGCTCGTTCGTAGCTTCGTCTAATCGACGGGAACAGATGTTATCGCCGACTCTACGGCTACGGCTGTCATCCGAACCGCGATTCCCGTTCTAGCCCCCGGACGAGATTCGCCGACGCGAACCGCCGACACAATGCCCGCTCGCTCGTCCACGTTGCGTCGCGCGATCCTCGTCCAACAGCCGAGACAATGCCCGCTCGTACCTCCGCGCCGTCCCTTCCATCGTCCCGTCTCTTTCTCGCCATACTCTCGTCTTCGTTCGCTCTCGTCCGCGATTAGCCGGAAAATCGCTCATCGATTTCAGTCGGTGTTGCCTTCCGACGCGCGGAGTAAAGAATCCGTTGCCGTTAAGTTTCGCCGTCGGCACGCGTTGCCGCGTCACCGCGTTTCCCGTTCTCGCTTCGTTAATTATCGTCGCGCCGGTTTACTTATCGTTTTCGCCGTCGACGCGATTCTCCGGACACCGTGGTTTCGTACGCAACGCGCGGTATTCTCCCGATTCCCAGAGGGGTGGTTCGTCGAAAAGCGTCAATCCAAAAATCACGGCGACCGCGTTCGTTCGACGGACCGACGGATCTACGCTGGGTGGCCGAACGCGCGTGTCCGCGAACGATCGAGCAGAAGAACGAGCGAAACGAACGCACACCCGTTCGGATTTTAGGGGGAGCACGAGGTCGGCCCATGCTAAACCGTCTCGTCGTAGATACGGGACAACCGACTATTTATTATCGTGCTATATGGCCGCGCTTACCTCGGTTTAGCTTATGCTAATGTCCCGTTTCTCGAGCTCTCCCCTTCCACCCCTGCGTGCTCGTGCTGCCCTCTTTTTCTTCTTTTCCATCGCCGCGACGAAGGACCCGCTTCTTCTTTCCCTCTCCCCCCCCCCCGCTCTTTCCCTTCCCGAACGACTCTTGTTTCTCTCGTACGACGGACCCAGCGTGGATCCCTTTGCGGTTCGTGGCACGCGGGACCCACTTCTCCCAGCCGTCCTCCGGTGTCCGAGCTCTCCTCCGGCTTCGAGATCCAGCGAGATACCTACCCCAGACGCTCGATGCATACCGTTGCGTAACTCAGGCGAAATCTCATCCGGCCCGAGCCGGATTCTTATCGCGATTCGCGATTAGTTCCGTTTCCATTCTCCAACGCGCGCCGTTCCTGTCTTCGCCAAGCAGTACGCGTTATATTTTCTCGCGATCAGTTGCCACTTCCACGTTGGCCCGTTCGTCGGCTAAATATCCTCGGCATCGATGACTATTTCCAGAAGCAGCCAGTTCGGATTTTTTTTATGCCTCGTAACCGCGAATCGCGCGTCTAATTGTTCGAATAAAACGGTGGAACGGGGGCACGCTACATAAAGTACGTTTAGTCGGCTAGATCGACTACGTTCCAACGGTTCGGCTTTCTCCCGTGCATACTCGGTGACGCGAAAACGCGTAACGGGCGCATCGATCCGGTCTCGGTCATCGACGCAGTTCCACGAGTCATTCCCGACGGACGTTCATCGACGGCGAATCGAACGGCACGTCGGAGCGAAGAAAAAGAAAAAAGAAAAAAGGAAGAAAGAACGGCGCTCGGCCGAAAAACGCGGCTTCGGTACTCTTCGCACCGGATCTCCTCTCGTTCCAGACCACCCCGTAGAGACATGCAAAGTCGCGGCGCAGATATATTTATGCGGCAGGGCATTGCGGCGAGGTACGATACCTACGTGTATCTCGATGGGAAACACTCCCACGATTACGTGGCGTACGATGCAATTTTGCCTTTGCCTCGGCGAACCGGTGAGCAATCGGCGACCCACGTATTTCGCTACTACGCGCTTTTGGCTTCTACTTGGCGTCACTTGTGACGATTACCGCGCGGCTTACCTCCCTATCAACGACACAATTAAACTAACGGTATATAACTTTCGACCGCAAGAAATCTGCCGGACGCGATCGTAAGTACGCGTGTGTAAGTTGCTTGCATTAGGCCTCGATAGACGAAAGACGCCGCCGTTTCCCGTTCTAGAAACGCTCGAACCGATGGGGAATCGCGAATGGATTTTCGCGCGGCGCGAACGCGCGCGCGACCACGAGGAGGCTAAAGAGCACCGCGAAGCGGACTCGCAAACGGGGACACCGCGGAGACGACGCGAGGAGAAAGTAAGAAGGATCGTGGCTCGCCGCGACTCGGCGAACCGATATAAGCAAACGACTAAGTACGAGTACGTTCTCGTTGGACGAGACGATCGGCGGGGGGTAACCGGATTTCGAGCGGTTAGTCTCTCTCTCTCTCTCTCTCTCTCTCTCTCTCTCTCTCTCGTCGAAGCCATTCCAACGACCTGGGATAGAGACGCAGGACGGCGTTAATCACGCCGAAACCTGGAACATAGATCGGCGTGTGGCTGCGAAACGTCGAGAACGCTCGGAAACGGATCGCCGAAACGAAAGGCTCGGCGAGGAAACGGAGGTGGACCCGGCCGGAATGTCGGCCGGCGGCGGATCAAAGTGGAAGCGACGAGAGAAAGACGAGAGAGACCGCGGTAACCCAAATCGAAGGGAAATCCAGCAGCGACGGGAATAACGCCCGTGGTCGTTGGAACACGAGAGCGCCGATGATCATGAACGCCTAGCCGCGTTTCCGTCACTGTAGTCGCGTCCCCGATCCTCCCGGCGTATTATTGACGCGTTTATCGTTGTCGTTATTATCGCCGTCTGTCGTTCGCGCTCACCTGTTAACCTCGGATAATTTATCGACGCGGCGAAACCGTCGAGAGAGAGAGAGAGAGAGAGAGAGAGTGGGAGAGAAAGAGAGAGAAAGAGTGGGAGAGAGAGAGAGAGAAAGAGTGGGAGAGAGAGAGAGAGAGAGAGACGAGCTGGAAATGGAAGGGACGCGACTCGACTCGATGCGATTCCGCGTTCTTCGCATTCTCCGCGTCACGGTCTAATCAGCCTCTGTCACTGCGCCGACCGAGCTTCGCGAGAACCGTTCGATTCAACTTGGAAGCCGGTCGATTCCCCATCGAGAAGGCGCGATAAATTCATCGAAAATTACGAAACGATTGCATCTAGCGATTGCAAAAATCTATGTATTTATATATATATATATTTATTTATGACGGATGATACGACGGATAATAGACGAGGCCATGTGCCCATTAGCGTACATAAGCGTAAACGATTTGCAAGATTTTTTGATCGGAATTTGCGAAGCGACGCGAGTTGGCGGTATTACGTGTGCGATTCGCAGGATGCGAATTAACCGACGAGGATGAGCAGCAGCGGGATGGGAGGGAAGTGGCGGTCTGAATCCGAAAAGAATAACAAATGCGGCGGATTTAACGAGGATGGGCCGTAATCGTGGTCGATAACAAACAACATACTCCGTGGCAATTTTGCAAATGTACGACGAACCTAAGAAAACCGTGCTGCGACCCACTCGATCGGACGTGTATTTTAACCGGTTCGGCGATCGGAATTTAAAAGAGACGCTGGTGGATTCGCTAGAGCGGAAGAAAATCACGAACGAACGCGTTGTAGGTATAGCGGGCGTGAAAGAACGGAGAGAACGAAACGAGGAAACGAGAATCGAAGCGCGAAGGGATGAGTCGTGGAAAGAGAGGGCGCGTTATCTGCGAACCCGGGACCACGAGTACCGAGTCGCGGTCGGTTCTCTATCGGGCGCATTGTTGCTCGGTGTCGAGTCGGGGTCGCGTCCCCCAACCCTTGACTTTGAGCGTTACCCATTTTCCTTTTATTATCTGCCCTCTTTGCATCCGCGCGTCGACGTTCCGCATCGCGCACGCTCGCTATCGGTCGAAACGCATCTCGTCCGCGAAACCTTCGTTCCTTCGATTTTCCACGCGGAACGAAACTTCGCGCAGCGCGTTTTAATTACTCGTCGTCCCGTCCGTTCGACCATGCAACCGTTCTCTGAATTTTCTTCGGTTCTTCACGCTATTCGCCGAGTCGCCGAGCGAAGGGGAGAATTGCGAGGTGTCGCTGGTCGCGAAACGGAGGGAATCGGTGGAACAGAAGCGAGAAACGGACGAAGAAGTTGTCCGGCCGTACGATCTGCGCGGTCGGTCGCGTAACCCTTATCGGCGTATCGCAGGGCAAAGGGTTGCCCCGGTATTAGAGTAAGCCACGGTATTAACCTCGGAGTTTAATATAAACGACGACGGTAGCTGGGACAAGGCGTCGTTTCGGGATGGCGAGGGTGGCCACGTGACCGGCGGACAATGCGAGCCGCTTATCGACGTCCTCGGCCGAAACGAACCCTCGCGGCTCCTCCTCGCTCGTACGTACCCCTCCTCGGTTACCGACCCGCCCCCTCCCCCCGACCCTAAGCCCCGAGTGCCGCGCGATCACCGAGCCAGCCACGCTTAACCTCGTACCGCGGTATTACCAGGCCGCTGCTCGGCCGACACCTCGCTTTTCCGTCCGTATTTCCGTCCTTCCACTGCCCCGAAAACTCGTTCGACCGTGATATCGGCCGGCGACGCCGTCCGCGAGACAAAGCGTCCATCCTTTTCACCGATCGCAGGCTAGCGCGCCGACCAAAGGGTGAATCCGCGAGGCTGCGCCGGAATTTCACGTCCTTTCGCGCGCCTCTTACCCTCTTACCCTCGACCTCTGTCAGTCCGTCGTTATCTCGACGAGCGAACGCCGATCTTTTTGGTCCGTTCCGGCCGACGCCACGACCCAAACGCTCGTTTAACTGGCGTTCAATTTCGTTTCGTTTTCTCGATCTATCGACGTAGCTCGCGAGCCACCGAGCCGCGCGAAATACGTGGGAAATGCTGCTCGCGAGCCGTCGAAAGGAAGCGGGGCATCTCGACGACGGACCGCGCGTTCTTTCGTTGAAATCGGCAGGCGAGTACGTGCGAGAAATTGGAGAGAAACGTAGAGGAAGAGCGGAGAAGGGAACGTTCGTCGACGGTTCTGTCGGTGACGCGGAGCGCGTTGCCCGGTTTCGTCGAACGGTCGGCGGAACGCGCGAACAGAAGAAGACGGGATTTTATTTAGGCGCAAGCGTGTTTTATGGCCCCGTTTGACACGGGATGCCGTTAAATATGCGACAGACCGTGCGCGTTTCTCCCCGTCCCGTCGGCCAGCCTGCCGGCACACCCCACGCGTTCTTCCCCTTCGCTTCCTATTCTCGCCGATGTCTCTGTTATCGTTCCGAGGATCCTTCTATTAACGAGACCGCGCCGCCGAGGCAAACACGCAGGAATTTCGACGTTCGAAAGACTCGCGTTGGCGGGTTTCTTCCACTTTCGTTCGCGTCCGACGCTCTTTCTTCGAAGCAACGCTTACCGGCGAGGCGCAAGGCGAAAGGCGAAAGGCGAGAAAGAGGAAGGGCGAAAGGCGAAAGGCGAGAAAGAAGAAGGGCGAAAGAAAGAATAAAGGCGCCTGGAAGCCGCGAGTCGCGGTTGTTTTTTCCACGGATTCCCGAGGTCGTTAGCGTCGTCGAAACGGCTCTAAATTAAGAACGAACGCGGTCCGAATTTGTTGCGCGTGCCAATTTGCACGTTCGTTTGTTTGGCCGATCGAACGGAGCGGAGGCCTCGAGAAATTCGGCGAGAGTCGGCCGTTTGGCGCACGACCGGAATTCGCGACGGAATGCAGGATTGGCAAAGGTGGGACGACGCGGCGAGGCTGGAATTTAACGCGACACGAGTAAACGCGGGACGAGTAAAAAGTGGATCGAGTCGCGTCCACAGTCGCACAGAGTAAAACGCGGAGGGACGAAAGGACGAGCGAATCGAACGGCGGCTAAGATAGCGGCGCGGCGTGTGGGAGAGGACCCGTTGGCGGGTGCACGCGTGGCATTCCTAGTCCCACATGCCGAGCGTAACCGTCGGAACGTAGTGGAACCGCCACCGCTTCCACCACCAGACAATATCGCGCATTCACAGATTGCGCTGTCAGGCGGTCGAATAATATTCGGGGTGACACGCCATGTATCCGCTATGCGGTACGCCGACTGGCCTGTATGAGTCAGCATCCCCTAACCGCGCCAACGCTGCCACGCCGCGTCGCTCCGCACCGCGCCGCACCGCTCCCGGGCTGGCACTGTAAGGGGGGTCGTCGGTGGCGAAGAAGCCGAGGCAAGAAAGGGAGCGACGAAAAGAAAGATCGAGGGTGAGAGAGACGCGGCGAGGAGACAGAGGGGAATCGGAGGAAAAGGGAAAACAGGGGGAAAGGGAGGGAGAGACGAAGCGCATCGGGGTTCTTTTTCGGGTTCGAATCAGGAACGAACGAAATCTCGTGCTACGGTACCACGTGTCCGTGACCGATCCAATTTTTTTTTTTCTCCACGCTTCGATACACGGATACTCGCTCGCACGCATACCATGCCCACGCTGTTGCGAGCAGGCGCCCGCGTTCCCGTCTCAATCAGGAACATCTCGAACTCGGCTATTGCCTTTGCCAACGAGATTCGTCACGCTCGACGCGCTTTCAACCTTTATACCGTGTGTCGTCTTTATACCGTCGCTCGCGACTCGTTCCAACCGAACCTATTTATTCCGCGTAAGCGTCGCGTCATCTCGATACGCTGGTTCTTCTCTCGATCGACGATCACCGTCAAACATCGTTCGCGTAGAAATCGCGAAACCCGAGAGAGCGATTGCCGCGTCTTCTCCTCCTTCTTCCTCTTCTTCCTCCTCTTCTTCTTCCTCCTCTTCTTCTTCTTCTTCTTCTTCTTCTTCTTCTTCTACCGTTGCTCGTCCCGCTCCCCCTTCCACCACCATTCACTTCCCGTTCCTCGATGCTGGACTTTAATTAATCCGATTTACATCGAGCCGCATCGGCCCTCCACGACCGGTGACAGAACCCGGTGCGCATACCTTCCGTTACTTCCTAATGGGGCACTCATTAGGAGGGAAATAGCCTACCGAAAACGTCCATGCTGCTGAGAATTACACGGACCGCGCGCGTCTGTGGACGCCCCGAGGACGAAAGGACGAAAGGACGAAAGGACGAAAGGACGAAAGGACGAAAGGAAAAGAGATGGGGCGCGCGCGACCCGTCGAAAAGCGTAATGTAATTAAAACGCGCGAAAACGAGCGGGTAATTGGCGATGACCGCGACGAACGAGTAGCAGCCGGGGAAATTGGAATTCGTCCGCGGGCAGCGTGTAACTATTTCGATGATCGGTCGAGCGAGCCGAGGCCACCATCCGCGACCGGGATATCCCTCGAGTTCCGCGCCAGTGCTCGGAACGCGAGGCTTTCGGCGGCGCTGAAGTGTCAGGCCACTGATAAGCCAAAGGCATTAATTTTACGGGCGGACCCCTTTGCTCGTGCCATGCTCCCTATCCAACTAATACAATTACGTTATAACCCCGTGCCGAGTCGATCCTCCGCAGCCCCGACGTCGTCCTCTCTCTCTCTCTCTCTCTCTCTCTCTCGCTCCTACTTTTCGCCCCCTTCCGGACGCTCGGCTCGAACGCGCCCTCGTTCGTCCTCGATTTTCTCCGCCGCAAAATTTGCTTTGCGAAACGGACTCGCGGTCGACGATCGAAAACTCGATCGCGATCTCGGTGGAACGGCGACGCGCGCTACGATGCTTTTTCTCGCGGTCGAGTCGCGCCACGAGGACGGACGGTCTACAGAGTTTTTGCTATCGCGTTACGGAACGGCCGTATGCTAAACGAGCTTACGACTAATTCCCGGATGAGATTCTGCGGGACCGACCGTGTCGAGTCCTGCGGTCTTGAACGGGATTACGCGGCGGACGAGACGGTGTTGTTCGAGCCGGCAGAAAGAATCGCGTTCGTTTTTATCGGTGTTGACGCGAGACGACGTTACACGGAGAAACGCGAATAGCGCCGCTCGATGCCCCGAACGCGCCTAATTACACGGTCACCTTTTTCGCGAGCGTTCGTTAGCGGTGGCGCGGTTTCGCTCGCGTCGGCCAGAGATACGGTCTCTCGATCGTCGCGAAAATCACGCCAAGAGAGTCGGCCGTGGGAGAAAAAGAGAGCGAGCGCGTAGAAGGGGTTGGAGGAGAAAGAGGAGAGAAGGCAGAGAGGACAAGCGGGTCGAGCGAGGGTTAAATAATCTGATTAGCTGGTCTCACTGACCGTCGAGCGAAGTATGGAAATGAAGGGCATTCATTGGACAGCGGCTAGTACATCGACGGTTGCGGGGATCGCGTTTCGAGCATCGCAGGAGGGTGTCCGAAAAGGGTGACAAAGTTAGCCGGGGGCTCGTTGCGACTGCGTACACCGAGGCGTACACGGGCCGGTAGACTCGCGACAATTAACTAACGAGCAGTTGACACAACTTATCAAATCGTATCGCGTCACGAAACCAACGTCACCGCCACCAGTGGCGCGGCGCGACCGTGTTGTTCGGTTATTCCACGGCCACTCGGACTTTTTTTTCCTCGTCTACGCACCTCGTTCGATCGCCACGCGAAGGAACGTTCGGTCCGCGGGTTACGAGCACCAGCTCGGCCACGACGGAGCCGCGGTCGTCGTGTCACGCGTGCAACGAGAGGCGAGAAGCGACGCAACGGCGAAACACGGCGGGAACGTTACGAGCGTGCAACGTCTCAGGATTTTACCGTGGATGCACGCAATTCCATAATCTGCCGTGCGCTCGAAACACGCATCGCTTGGCCATCGGCACCCGTTATCCGCCTTCTTTTCCCATGCGGTTCGACAAGCTGGTTCTCTTTTCGTCGCTGTTTCTCGCTTCTCGCTTCTCGCCTCTATTCGCTATTCGCCTCTTCGTTCCTCGCTTGCTACGAGGAGCCTTTTCCCTTTCCCTTTTCGCACTACCGCCAGACGCTCTCGTTTACTTTGGTCGTTTGGCGAAAACTCGACTCGTTCGTGCTTCTGTTCGACTTCTTAAATATTCGCCAGCGCGGCCGCGAACGCGCCAAGGATCTCGCGGAAAAACGTACGGACTCGTGCGAAGGAGAGGCAAGAAACGCGAAAAAGAGCGAAGACGGAGGAAAAAGGGGGACGCGCGTGTCGTGGAGGTACCGTAGCGCGTACGTAGGCGGGTGGGCTTGAATGAAAGCGCGAGAGTCAAAGGCAGAGCGAGAATGACGGTTAATCGTAACGCGTGGCACGCGGCACTCGGCAACTCGCCGTTTATCGAGTTTCGCGGTCGTCCCGGCAGCGACGATACGGCACTTTCCACTTTCGAGTCGGCCGTTTCCAAGGTAATCTAAAAGCACCCTTCTTTCTCGCGGAGTACCGCGCTCTTTCGACGGCCCGTTTTCCCAGTCGCCAGATTCCGCCAAACTCGAAACCAACGTTTCAACTATCGACCAGCCGTCTCGCTCTCTCCGGTTACCGAAAGTCGGAGAACGAGCGCGACGATGCCGATCGCTTACCATTTTTCCAGCGTCTCCGCCGTTTCTCTTTCTTTTTTTTTTTTTTTGCCGTTACGCGAAAAGTAACCCCGCCTCGGAAAAGACGAACGGACAGGTGAAACGATAACGATGCCTGGCTGGAAACTGGCCCGACGATTAAACTCTCCTCTCCTTTCGGCCTTGCGCGACTTTCCCCCCCCCCCCCGAGTCGAACGACTCGGGCAATCGTATCGGTACGGCAAAGATTCATCGCGGGACTACGAGTTGGAATAGGTTCGGAACCGGTAAATCGTCGTCCGGGAAAGACTGGAAGAGCGGCGGAGCGAGGAAAGAGCGACTCGCAGCGAGAGACAAAGAGGAAAGGAGAGTACGGAAGGTAGAAACGAGGTCCCGGCCAGTCGAATATCGTAAGCTGGTTCGTTGGTTCGTCCGTCCTTCTCTCGGAGCGTTCGCTCGGATCTCTCGAGAGATCCGAGATGAGAGGGCAGGCCGACTCGGATCCCGCGAGTGGATAATTATTAATCGTTATTTTCGCCAATCACGGCCGTTTATCTGAAAGCACGCAACGCCAATTATCTATCGGCCGTTCGACCGGACGAGGAAAGACGAAGGAGACGACGTCGAGCCGAACGCGAGGAGAGAAAAGGAACGCGCGGCGAAATGCCGAGGAAAAAGGACGAAGCCGGAGAACCGGTGAAACAAAGAGGGTAGGGAGCGAGGGCGAGAGAAAGAGGAAGATCGACTGGATAGGACTAGCTAGCGCGGCTCTTACGTCGTTTAGCCGTATTCTCCTCTTTTCGATGTTGCCGATCGCCGCGCGTTTCACGCTGCTCGGCCAGATACATCCGGCTCCATCGCGTCGCTCTGCCTGCCGTTCGTCGTCCTCCGTCGCTTCGCCTGCGTATCGCACGCTCGAAAATCACGGTAGCCGTACGAGAATGCTCTAGCGTCTAAGAATTAGAAACGCGTCGTCGTCGTCGTCGTCTCTTCGAGAGTCGGATCATCGAAAAGTCGCGTTCCCTTCGCTTTCGAGAAAACGTCGATGATATTATCGTCGCTAGCATCGATGCCGCCGAATTGCGAGCAACCTTTCGCAGAGACGACTTCTCCCGCATTATTTCTATACGCTTAATTATACACGGTTATTTATTATTTATTATATATTCGCATACGGGAAAATGTCCCATCACGGATCAGGGTTAGGATACTTTGGAAATTTTGTCCAAACAGTACGCGCTAGTAAAATAATCGACTCGTATCGATTGGCATAACGAACACGAGGGTTCTGTAGAATAATTTCTCCTACGCCGTCGATGGGTTCGCGTCTCTCGAACTTCGTTATCCGATCAGAACGAAGAATGTGGCGCTGCTAAAAATGCCAAAGATCTCGTCGATATTCGGACTGTATCTCTGCTCGTTGCCGACAGCCGAGTTTCCGCTGCGAAAACCTGACTAGAATCAACTATCCTCTAATTACTCGGAGAAGTTAGAACGCGTCGTTTCTCTTAACGTCGAGACTTTTTCGAGTCGTATCCAAGTACGACAGATTGTCAGCTGCGCGTCGAACAAAATTTCTCGATCATCGTTACGTTCGTTAGATAAATAAATAAACGAATAGACAGATGGTTGCAAAGTAATGTTTGTCTTTAATAAGTAATAAGAAACGAGCGGAGAGGTGTTCCGTTGCGAGGGAAGAGACGCGGAGGCCTTCGAAACGGCGGTTGCGAGACCCGTGGAAACGACAGCGATACGCGCTCCACATTGCCTACGAAGCCGATCGTTCGACGTCCGCCGTTCCTCTGACGCAAAACGTCGCGTGATTTCGCAACGCGAATTCGCACGCGTCGCTATTTTTATCGCCTAGTCGAGTTTTCGTCGCGAGTTGCGAGCGATTTCGCGGTACCCGCGGTGTCGCGAGACGATAAACCGGTTCGTTTTTTCGCTCGTTTCGATCGAGAAACAACTTTTCGTTACGCCCGTCTTTTCGACGCTGTAATTTTTCGAGCGAGAACGCTTTCTCGTTCCGGCAGTGCGATCAACAGCAAAGAGAAGCCGATGAAACTTGTCACTTAGCCGACAGGACGAAAACCCCTTTTGGGCCAGGAAGGGAATCGCAAAGTTGCGGAGTAGCGGCGCCGGCCGGCGTTTGTTCGACTCGAAACGAAGTTTAAAACTCAACCGCGCCGCCAATCTAATTCCGTCGCGTATCCAAGTTTCGTCGTTCTTGGGTGCTTTCGTCGCCGAGACGAAGAAACATCTCGTGCCTAGGGACGAGTTTGCTTTCGAATGAAAGTCAACTCTGTCGGAGAGAGAGAGAGAGAGAGTAGCTCGATCGAAAGTCGAAAAGCGCGATCGTCGTGATCGAAAATTCGGATCGTCGCGTTTTCGATTCGAACGAAGCGGATGGAACGACTGGCGAAACGCAGCGAACTCTTCTGCGAATAAACGCGCGAGGATAAAAGATCCGTCGTGGCAGTTTCCAGCTAGGCATTATGAGAGAACGCGGCCTATAGAGAGCAGAGCGTCTTTGAGCACGTCGAAGAGTTTCGAGCACAATGCGAACCGAACGAGATCTCGGGACCGCGACACAATACCGGACGAACGGACGCGCGCGACTGTCGCTCGAATAAATATCGATCATACCGATGCCAAAAGGAAATATTATTTTCATATTCGGTGTGCATGTTGCGTCGGCTTTTTGGGACGAACAGCTGTCCGCTTGCACGCGGGGACAATGCGGTCGCGTAATCCAATAACGGCCGACCCTCGACCGCTGCAGCCCGACCGAACGTAAGTCGAGTCGAGTCGAGTCGAGTCGTGTCGAGTCGAGTAGAGCAGAGTAGAGTGGAAGAGACGCTGGAAAGCGTTTGACTCGTAACACTCGGACGGGACACGGGAAGATGGACGATTGTCCGGATGACTCGTCGTTTCGGAGCAACGCGACGCGACGCTAGACGACGCGAAGGTGCGCGTGCCGCGTCGCGTCGCGTCGCGTCGCGTCGCGTCGCCTTCCAAATCGAGCAACGATCGGATCGGCCAAGCGAATCGCGATAACGCGCCCGAGGATAACCGGTTATGGAAAGCTCGGCCGGTTTCTGTACTCGACGTTTTGTAATAACGAGATATTAAGGTAAACGGCGACGGTATCTCGTTAACGAGGATAGTCGAGCGATGTTGGGAGCACGCGCGACATCGAACAAACAGGTAGGATTACGGATTATTAGCGGCGGCCGTGGCGCGTACAGCACGCAACCTGCGGCCTCGTGGCCTCGTCTCTGTCGCAATGGACGCGGCAGAGCGACGGGGCGAAACGCTCGCATACGGCAAATCGGATAATCCGGGCGACAATAGGTCGGCAGGTTAAGCGTGTTTGCTCTTCTCTCGAAGACGCGCTCGCGCGACAATGGGGCCTGCGAGAGCGCTTTTCGTGGTTCGAGCGAAAGGAAAAAAGGCCGCGGAGGGAGAAAGAGCGAAAGAAAGGCGACTGGTGCGGAAGAAAGAAGCCTAGAGAGAGAGAGAGAGAGCCGTTACCACTATTCCGTGGAGGTTGCAAACGACGCGACGGTACGGAGGGAAGCGAAGGGAAGGGAAGGGAAGGAAGAGGCGATTTTCGGCGAAAAGGAGGCGCGCACGAAAGCTCGGTGGCCCGGATGGCACGAGTCGCAAGCGGGCCAAGTGCACGCCCGAATCGGCCACAATGAGGCTAATCAACCGACGAGTGTACACACAATCGACAACAAACCGTATATATTCTTCGACGGCGAGGTCGGTCGAACGGTCGCAAGAACGATCTTTATCTCGATAGGTCGCGTCGCGTCGCCTCGTTGCAGGCTCTTTGCGCCCATCGACGTTCGTCCGGTGAAACCACTCGGCCGAAAGAGACGGACAGCCACCAGCTGTCTTTTCTCCGCGAGCAGCCGTGAACGAGCCGCGTCGAATCGGCCGGCTCTCCGTCCCGACGATTCCACGGACATTTAAAATCGGTTAAGAACGTCGCCTTTCGAACGCTATCGTCCGGCTAATTAAAATATTTCCATCTCGGACGAGGGTCGTGGTTGGTCGGTAGAGGTTATCGCGATCCACGTTTCTTTCGCCAACTTTCGCCTGGAATCGCGACAGTCGGTGCGCGTCGACGCGACCGACAGCGCAGTGTCCGAGGAGCGGAGAGGAGCGGAGAGTAATAGCGAGAGAAGGAAGGAAGAAAGAAGGAAAGAAGAGACGGACCGGACGGCCGGAAGGAACGCGCAGCTGCCAGAAATCGACACGCCTACGAGGATTCGGGTTTGAAGAGGAAAACAGCGTAGAATGGATGGATAGACGAGCGAACGGTCGAGAGGTCGTTATCTCTTTCATAGGGCGAGGAAAGCGAACGATTCGACGAAAACACGGCCCATTCTTCGGGCCGGGCGCGCTCGCACGCTTCGACGATCTCTGCTCGGAGCCAAGAGCCACGATGCCTCCGATGTCGTGGCATTACCCGCCTGTCAATGTACAAATCACAGCCCATTTACTCCATTGAAAGCTGCGCTCGTTTAACGACACTTGGACAGGAGGTTGGGTCGTAAATTTTCACGGAGGAATCTCTCTCTCTCTCTCTCTCTCTCTCTCTCTCTTGCCTTTCGCCTCTGCTCGTTCGCCGTTCGAGACGAACGTTCGGATCGTTGGAAAAACGCGCGAATATCGCTTACGCGAAGCGCGTGGAAATCTCCGACGCTGCTACCAGCCTTCGTCCCGATCCCGCCTCGTCTCGTCTACGTTTAACGATTGCGCGCTTCGAACTGCCGACGCTAGCGGAATATCACCGTCCTCTGCACGCACCAACCGTATCCTCGTCGCGATAAAAACAGGTTGCTAATCGAGCGGACGAGAAAATGCCACGCGAGAGTTACTTGGCCGGCCATTCTTTTCGCCGATGCGTTTTCGCGTTCGATCGGTTTTCGTTTTCGCCGCCGCTAACGCGCGAAATAATTCCGCGCAATTTCCGGCGATCGCGACGAACGATTCCACGATTAATCGGATGTCGTTCGAAAACGCGACTCGCGATACCAGACGTTACAACGTGTAACGAGCACGCCAACATCGATGCGTCGATAGCCGCGTACAATAGGTGTAGCAAAGAGATAACGAACACGAGCGGAACGAGTCGCGCGTTGCGCCGAATTAATTTCAACTCGATGGAAATTGAATTACATTTTTTCCACGAAAGCCGGTGAAATTCCCGTTTAAAGGTGCGTTCGTACGGATCGTAATTGCAGGAAATTCGATCGGTTGCGCGCCGGAGATTGGATTATCGCGGCGACGACCAAGTTTAATTCGCGACGTAACCGCTGCCTGCACGGAAACAACGCGTCACGATCGTTGGAAAAAGATGGAAGAACGCCAACGAAAGCAGGGGAAGAGGAAGGAAAAGTGCGTGCGAACGGCGAAGTGTTCGGCGATTTGGATGGCCGACGAGTCAGCCGACGACCGAACGAAACTCGTGGCAAAGAGAGTCGAGGGAAAATCACGATCGCCTCGGCGCCCGACGAGTCCAGCCGATCCGAGCCGATCCGAGCCGATAAGTCGAAGCCAAGGCAGAAGATCGCTGAATCTAACCCGAGATTCGCCTTCTTCTTCTTCTTCTTCTCGAACGCCGCCGACTACTCCGCTACCATCGGCCTCTTCGCCTCTCGAAACCCGTTCGTTTAATCGCCGCGCAAACCGCAATTTACGATAAACCGTCGGTAATAGTCGACGTGGTTTCGATGGACGACGACCAATAGACGTAATTTATCGCGCGGTTCGGGATAAACCCCGCGCGTCGATGGAACTCTGGTACTCGGTCCAATTCGAGTATCTTCGGCCGACTAATCGACGCCTGGTCGCGCGTAAACTATCTCTTCTCGGGCTCGCGGGTCCCGGCTAGCTGGGGCACCGAGGTGTGACCACCAGGCGCGGCACTCCGCAGACCGGTTACTTTTTTCCATCGAAACGCGTCCACGTAAATCGCTCGCGCTGTCCTTTCTATCGGGCGATATTCACGGTGAAGCGGCCGCGTCGCCGCCCGTATAAATCAACAACGAGAACCGGCAACCGGGGACGCTCGCGACGCGCGACCGAGCAAACCTAAGGCGAACGGCACGACGAAATGCCTGTCGGTCGTCGTTGCTCGCTCGTTTTTCGTCGATCGTCGTGGTCCGGCCGCGTTGTTCGGCACGGCGCGATAAAGCGCGTACGCGTCGCGCGGGGCACCGAACGACGTCGAGCGACTGGACGGAGAAGAAGGCAGGAAGAGGTGGAGGACGGGAGAGGAAAGGACACAGGGTCCGAGACCCCCCACCGTTCAATGAGAGACATTTCTCATCATTTTCCATTCAGAAGGTCTGAGTTATAAGCCCGCTACGTCCTCTATCCTGGCACAATCGTTCGATTTATTATGACCGCGAGAACCGCCTAATGAATTTAATTTCATATTTCACGGCCGGTAAGTAGCCGGGGACCGCGACGGGCGTCGTGAATCGCGCAGGGGGCGCGGGGGCTGCCGCGTTTACCCGGCGATTTAGCCG
The DNA here is from genome assembly GCA_014825975.1 of Bombus haemorrhoidalis. Classification (NCBI taxonomy): domain Eukaryota; kingdom Metazoa; phylum Arthropoda; class Insecta; order Hymenoptera; family Apidae; genus Bombus; species Bombus haemorrhoidalis. Next base: position 135,820 of record JACXIS010001557.1, read on the forward strand.
TTGCCTGACTCGGTGGGCCGTCGCCGGCCGGTTCGCCGTCGACGAGAAAGAGAGGATTTCGGGATCGTAAGTGGAAACGGACTCTTCCGGAAGGTATTAGGCTGTTCGGCTCCGATATTTCTCGAGCTTTCTTTCGCGAGCTTTGCAACGCCTGCCTCTAACCCGTGGCGCGCGCTCGGCCGGCCAGTCCCTCTCCGCCCGTAGTATATCTCGCGCCAGCGTTCCTCCTGGAACGCGAACACCCAACGCGGCTCGTAAAAATCAAACGACCAGCTTGCGACCGCTTGTATTCTTTATCGTGGCGCGATTTATCGTACGGTCGAGGCCGACCGTTACGAATGCCACGGAGGGCAAGAGTCGCGACACGATCGAACGAAGCGCAAAGTCCAGCGCGCGAAGTGGCGCGTTTCGAGAATCGCCTTGACTCGAGGAAGAAACGCGGTCGAAAAGAAGCGCGTGGTTTTCCGGCTTTCGCTGTCGGGCTGCTGGCAGAACGGCCGTCTCCCACTCCTTGTCGGCGCGACGGCGAAATAACGGTTGACTCGCCGTTTGCCGCCGGTGGCCGCCGCATCGCGCCGCAGGAACGATCCGCGGTAGTTAAGTTATTAAATTTATCTCCTCCTCCAGCCAGACTAAAAATCGCGGTGATTTATTATTTTTTGCTGCTTAACGACGCGGCTACGGAATATGGCCCGGAGTAAGTACGTCTCCCCAGTTTCCAGACTCGTTCCTCTTCTTCTGCTCGGACCGCGCCACGCCGTAGCGCGCCTCCTAGCTCGTCGGCTTTTTTCCTAGCAAAGCAGCCGACCCTCGGGATAACTCGCCGCGATAAATTTCCCTCCTCGCGCGGTTCATCGTCGTTCTCCGGTCGCTCGCTTCGACGAACGAGAACGACTATCGCGACCGACGGCTATCTCTCTCTCTCTCTCTCCTCGCTCTGTCGGAACGCAAGCATCGAGGGTGCGACTGCGATCGGCGACTTTGGCCACGATTATTCGCGGTTGAGAGGGAAACGAGGGGGAAACGAGAGGGAAACGAGAGGGAAACGAGAGCGAAACTCGGTCCGAGCGTCGACGTCTCGACGATCGGTGAGCGAGTAAGCGGCCGAGACCGGACGCGCGGAAGGTGGCGCGTGTGACGCGGCGAACACAGGCGAGTAGAGGCGAGTAGAGGCGGGTAGAGGCGGGTAGAGGCGGGTAGAGGCGAGTAGAGGCGAGTAGAGGCGAAGGGAGGCGGGGCGCGCTCGTAGGTTCCGCATTCTTCGAGTAGCCGAGAGCGAGAATGCAGGCTCGTCCTGTGGATGAGCGCGGTAGTTGCACCTTGACGCGATGCAACCGCGACACGGTTCGCTTCGCTTCGCGCGTACTCGATGCGCGAGGCACGAGAGGAGAAGTTTCTCTCTTTTTCTCTCTTCGCGGTTCGGTCTACGGGTCGGCTAAACGGAGTCGCGGCAGGGCAAACGGGCGGACGAGCGAGCGACCGACCGTTCCAACGACCGCGCCGACCGAACGACCGACCAACGGTCGGCCGACTAACTAACTAACTTGGCCGGTGCGGAGACTAGCTAGCTAGCTGGTCAGGCAGCCTTCGAGCGACCGAGTAGGCAGGCTGATGCACGCGTAGCTTATAAAACGACGGATTCCCTCGAGTATATCGAGAGACTCGTTCTCGCGCACGAACCTTGACGCTAATGGCATGCATTACCGCTAATAATAGTCGAGGAAGGAGGAGAACGCTCGGCGAGAGGGATAGAAACGGAGATAAACGCGGACGGGCAGAAGAAACGAGATACACGGAGCACGGCCGTTTGGAAAAATTCGCGCGTAATTACGACCGAACAAGAGGCAGAGAAAAAAAGAGCACGAGCGCGTGCAAGTCCCGCGCTTCCTGTTCTCTCCGCGCTTTGCCGTTTCTCGCCTTGTTCTGTTCGAGCTGTTCGCGCGGTGCTTTCTTCGCGATCGCCTCGTCTTTCGTTTCCTCTTTCAGCGAGAACACAGCACCGCGAGCGATCGCTTTCGCCGGTGCATCGCGCTTAAAGACGCGCTTAAAGACGCGGTTAAAGACCACGCGGTTGGCCACGGTCGATACCGTTACCGCGCGTCGATGACCTTTCGCAACGTTCGGAAACGGACGCGGCTACCGTTTTCCAACGAAACCAAACGAAACTACGAATCTCGGGGACCCGTTCGCGTTCGAAATCCCGAACTCTGTTGCAAGTTACTGACGTAACTGGATAGGTAACGATCGGCTCGTGACCGGAATAGCCAGCGTGGTTATCGAAGAGAATCGACAGACGGAAGACGGTCGATCGATCGCAGGTGACGCGAAACAGCTGGCGGTCGGAGATGCGGAGATCCGGAGACGGAACGCGGGCCAACGCGAATCGACGTCGTCGACAAGCTGCACGGTCATCGCGGTTAACTAGCCGACACTCCGTTCGGAGCAGACCGACTCACTGAACTAATTGAAAAATCGCGTAAAATCAACGACAACTAACGCGATTCCTCGATTCGAGGAAGCGAGCAAGTCGACGAACGCGAGTTCCGACAACGGGAAAATATGGGACGCTGGGGTCGCGACGCGATCGCAAACAGCGAGGTAAAAATCCGTGGATAGGTGGTCGGATTATTTATTTGGTCGGCGGCCGTTATTACGCCGAACCGTGAAACCACGGAACGAGCAAAGTGGCGAGGGAGCAGAGGGTATATCGAGGCACGGGGCAGCGATATCCCTCGTGCCGGTAGGTTGCGACCCCTGCTGCTGCGGCTGCTGTCGCTTCCTGGGGGAGCCACGACCCCTCGTACTTGGAAAATAATTCTATTAGGTTATATCGCGGTCTGCGTGAATGACGCGAGCACGCTTCGCTCAAGGGTGGTCAGACAGAGTCTGCGGTTTGTTACTAGTAACCAGGGTCGCTCGGTTCTCTTCGCGCAACGAATCCGCCTCGGGCCTCGCGCTTCCTCCTAGATTGCCAACGAATCTTATTAAGCCCCTAATTACGTCCAATCTATCGCGTTACCGGGCGTCCGTGGAAACCCGCTTCCCTCTCTCCCCTTCGTCCCTATTCGTCTACGTATCTATCCATCCGACCGTCTATTCGTCAGCCCACACTTTCCCAACCTTCGATTCGGGAAGGTTTCCTGGTCGTCGAGCGTTTAACGTTCGTTCGGATCGCGCGAATATTTCCGGCACTAGACGCTAGACGATCAGCCCGGATCGGCCCTCCTTCGCTCCTTCCTGCGCTCCGCGACGCGTTTCCCGTCGTCCTGGGTAGGAGGCGCGTATGCTGGGTGCTCGGTCGTATATCTCGCGCGTGTATAAATCAGCGATGGGCGGAACCGACACGGAGAGACACCGTAGAGGTTGGAAGGAAACCCGTCTCGCGAACCACCGGCTCCTTCGATTTATCGCCGGCTAAGGGCAAACAGATTCGCCTTCTTTCCCCCGTCTTCTTCGTCCAGATGCTCGCGTTTCACCCGCGATAATCGTCTTCTTTCCCTTCCGCCCCCTATTTACGCGCTGTGAAATGCTTCCTTCGTCGCAGGACGACGCGATCCACGCCGTTTCCACGAGACGGTCGCAAGCCGACGCAGCGGACAGGGCGAACGGACCGCCGCAGAAACGCACACTCTTTTGCCCACGAGCGATCGGAACGAGGGCAATTTCAGCCGGCCAATCGATCTCCGAACCGACTGGTTCCGCTTCTAGCAAGTAGATTCGACAAGAGCGTGGATTCCGTCGTCCGCTCTGCCATCCTCGCCGGTGGCGTGTCGTCGCCAACCGCTTCGTCTCGCCACGACCGAACTGGTTCTCTAGTAATCGGTTACTCGCGATTTTTTTTACGACCGTGTTTCGTAGTTATTCGCGCGTACTTTCGTTGGCACGGTGAAATTTCATTAACGCCGGCGCGTACGCGAGACCGGACGAGTATATTTCGGTATATTTCGTTCTGTCGCGAGAGGATGGCCGGTGGAACGGCCGAGCGGCAACTCGCAACGGCCGTCGCAAAGGACGAAGAGATCGAGAGAAAAGGGAGAAGGGGGAGAAGGGAGAGGGGATGCGGAGAGCGCGAGCGAAACCCACTTAACCCGTTGTGTGCAACGCGTCAAAGAGGCGGCGTTGCTCGCGTCGATTCGTCGACGCGTCGCCCCCTTCCCCGAAAATGGCATTACTCCGGAGGAGAAAGCAATCTCGGAAGAGCGCCGCGAGAAAAACACGCTTCCTGACTATAAAATATTCCGGCAGGTTATTTTCTCGCGAGTCGTCTGCTCGCGAGGGTGAGCTCGAGCACGAGGGTGACCAACCCTTTGTCGCGGCGGCAAAGTATCTTCGCGACGATTACGTTCTCCTCGCGATCCGCTTTAACAACGACCGGAAGAGACGAGGGAGCCTATAAAGCCGGCCGTCTCCGCGCCGCGGGGCGATAAACTCGATCTCGGCCGACGAGCGGCAGATGCGAGTTCCGCCAAGGTTGGAGCGACAAAACGCGATTCTTCCGGCGACCGCGATGCCTCGCGTTTCACCGCGAAATCCGAAACCATCGTTCTAGAGGGCACGAGATCGAGCGACGCGGCGAGCTTTCGCAAATTTTCCACAGAAGGAAGAGACGACAGGCGTAAAAAGCGTAGAGGAAGAGGCGGCAGAGAGAGAGAGAGAGAGAGAGAGAGAGAGAGAGCGTGCGCTGGAAGGGGGATGACGATAGGGGGAAGAGGAGGACTCGGAGGGAGAGGTCGCGCGGGAACGAGAACGGTCGTAGAGCGCGCTGGAGGCGAGGCCTGACATTTGGTTACTGACATTTTCACCCCGGGGTTGACGGCGGGCAACCCTTTGGCGTTACCCGCGCTCAATCACTCCATTGTCTCGAGCGGCGCTCGTTTTATGCTCGCGTCAACGCTTCATTATGGGGCCCCGGGTCCGGTCGACTTGGCTTCTATAGCCCACGTGCTCGGCACATTGTCTATCCCCAAGAATATATTACGCGCCCACGCGATCGCGAACCTACCGCCTCGCACCGCCACGCCGCCACGCCGTAAGCCGTGTACCGGGACACGTCTACCGCTCCGCTTCGCGTTTCCCTGCCTTCGCTACCGAGAATTCTTCGGCAGCGTTTCGACGACAACCACCGGAACACGAGCGAATCTCTCTCTCTCTCTCTCTTTGATCTGGAAATTTCTCTCGTCGAATCGGAGGATCGACCGAAACGGCACGTGAAAAGGGAGAAACGCGTTCGGTCGCGGTCGACGGGGTAGTAGCGTGGCACGGTGTGTGCCATGCCATGCCATGCCATGGTGTGGTGTGGCGTGGCGTGGCATGGCGTGGCGTGGCGTGGCGTGGCGCGGAGCGGCGAGACATACGAGCAGACCGGCCAACGCGGCAATTAATTACGGTGTAAAGTCGCGGGCTGTTCGTATTCGATTAATTACCGCGGGTACCGCGCGATCGGCGTCCGCATAATTGACATTGTTGCCGCATTGTTTACAGTAGCCAGTGAATTTATCGATGGTGGAAGGAGGCGTAGCGTTGCACGGCGTGGCATTGCTCTCCCGACCGCTCATTCTCCACCGATAACCGGTCGACCGTTTCGTCGGCTACCTCGCCACGCGGCCAATTCCTTTTTCTCCCTGCGTTTCCCCCGGATCTCGACGGCCGCGGAACCGAGGGAGCAAGCGGTTGTCGTTTCGTCGGGTAATCTTTCCGAGACGACGTTCCGGTTGCCGGCGCGAAAACGAGATCGCCGAAAGGTCGGCGAGACGGAGCGGGTTGCGGGCCGCGAAAACTCGACGGTACGGGCGCGCGAACCACGCGACCAACAAAAAGGTCGACGAACGCCCTTCGTAGAGCGAAGCGGAGAGAACGGGAAACGGTGGTTCGCTCGATGCCTTTCTTCCTTCGACGGCCGTTCTCGAAGAATCTTTGGCCGAAACGTCTCTCGTCCCTTTCCTTCGCCCCGTACATCGAGACAGGTACACACAGCCGAGGTCAAGTTTTTTCCCGCCGCGGTAGCGCACCTCCTCTTCCTGTTCCCGCTTGCCGCCTTTCTCCGTCGGGCCGTGCGGACCGTCCGTTCCTTCCGGCGGACGGCAGCGTTGCCGAGCGACGAAGGAACGGGCGCGACGGCTCGAACGGTCTCCGTTCCTCGCGTGACTGTGCGGTCGTCGGTCCTTGTCCGGATCCGTCGTGGGTTTCTCGGTCTGTCGGTGCGGCGCGGCGCGCACGTAACACCACGGACCGGTTTCGAGAGCGGCCGCGGGGGCTAAATGTCAACAACGGCGTAACGGCCCGGTTAGAGGATTACCCCCGGTGTTCGCCCATCGCCAGAGGGTAACGCCAGACAAAAGGTCGTGAACTTTCCGCGTGTTATAATCCGTCTGAGAGGGTTCGCGGCTTCTCTTCTTACGATCCTTCTCTTCCGATGCGCGCGTATCCACGTGCTCGCTACGCCGCGATCCTCCGCCTCTACGCGTACTCTATACGCGTACGTATTCGCGACGACTGTTCTGGAAAATCGAAACTCCGGCGCGCACGGCGTGGATCGCGATCGCGACGAAAGAAAGGAAAGAAGGAAGAAGGGCAGGTGTCGCTAAGGAGGGTAAGAGGGGCTTGGCCGGTCCCAAAGATTCTTCGCGTAACAGGTAACGCGAACGCCCTAATGGGATCGGCATCTCCGAGTCGTTAACATGACAATATAGATGCTAAACGGGTACGCTTATAGGTGTACCGTTTTGTAAGTAGCAGCCAGAAGGCACGTACGACGATTAAATGCGTGTCGCGTCGGGCCGATGCGTACGGCCGATAGGGTCGCGAGGCATCTTGTTGTCTCCAAATACGAGCCTTGTTATGATAATCGGTGCTCGCGCCCCGTTATACCTTCCACTCGCCTCGTCCCTTCGTCCCCCTTCCGTTACCTTCGCGTTTTCCAAACGATAGCTCGTCTCGTACGAATTCGCTGAGAACGACGCGTACGAAGAATCGATTTATCCTGACCGCGGCCGTTCGACGCTCGACGCAACGACGATCCGTCCAGACGGAATTCCTCGTATCGTCCCAACTACCGCGATCTCCCGTCTACGACGAATAAATCGCATCCACGGTCGTTATCTTTAGCGTCGCGCGCGAGAGGAAGTACGAGGCGCCATCGCGTCCATCAAACTCGTAATTACCAGCGGCAGACCGCTTTCTCCGAGCAACGAGTCATCTGGACGAATTTTCGACGGATCGGCGTCCGATCGGACGAGACCGGTGGACAAAGCGAAGGCAGAACGGCGCGATAACCCAGCCACTCGCTTTCCGACCAACTCGTTCGTCCACGCCGCATCAATTTCGCCTATTGCGGCGTCTCGCCGGACTGCGAAAACTCGACGGCATATTTAGAAAAATTCGTTTCGAGACACGATCGATACGGCTTCTTTCTTCGGCTCTTTCGTCGATATACCCGGCCGCTCTGTATTGCGTTCGGCTTACGTTATCCGTGGCACTCGTGATAATCCCGCGATTTTGCGAATCAGCGACGCGACTCTTCTCGCGAGCGAGGGACCGACTTTGCCCGTCGCCTCTCTCCGTCCGTGTCGCGTACTTTTACCTCTCTCTCTCTCTCTCTCTCTCTCTTCATGTCCGATCGATTCGCTCGGTGCGAAAGTTTCGCACTTTCTCTTCGCGCCGAAGACACGCCGATTCGCGTATTCGCGCTCGCACGGATTATCGGGAGGACGCGAGTGCGCGGGCTCGCGCGTGTAACTACGCGCGTGTAGCTACGACGAAGGCAGCCGGTGAGACGAAGAACGCGGAGAGGGATCGGCGTAGCTCGACACAAAGCATCCCCCGAACACCCTTTCCAAGTCGGAGGTGACGTCACTGACAATGGAAGGTCGAGCTGTGATTAAAGATCGAGAGACTCCGTAAAAACTCCTTGAAAAGTGTAGGAACGGAGGAGAGAGAGCGGGAGGACAGGCGGGCCTACCGGCGTGAAATATTGCCTGCGCGGCACCCGACAGCTATATGACGTTTCCGAAGGGCATGAAAGAATCTCCGCCTCTGTCTGTCGCGCTCGCTCGCGCTATCGCTGTCGCTATCGCACTGACCACCGCCGCCTCTTCTTTCTACCCGCGGTCTATTCTCTTGGCCGTGTTCGGTCCATCGCCTCGAACCGGGTCTCCATCTCTTTAAACGCGGCTCGTCCGTTCGCTCGTTCGCTCGTTCGCCGGCCGACGGATCGGTCGACGGGCAACGCGGTGCACGGTAATTCGCGGAAAAGCGCAACGCGCGGCGACGAGGCATCGCCGGCCGCCGGACCCGTCGAAACGACCGACGGACGACGCAGGCAACGAAGCGAAGGAACGTCGCGGCGAGGAATCGAAAGGGTGGCCGCCTTAGTCTTGGCAGTTTAAAATCGGTTAATTTACGGCGAGGCTGGTCAACGAGGCGCCAGGGCATTTAACCGGTTAACGCGAGCGCAGAGCACGCGGAGGGGAGGATAGGAGAAATCGTGATCGAGCGGCGAAGAGGAAAGAGGCGAAGCGTGGCAGCGAGGAGAGGAAAGGCGCGGTGAGACGCCACTCGACGCTATTATTCGAATTGATGCGGTGAATTGGCGCTGACGACATCGGAGCGCCAATCCGACCGTTTGTTTATTGGCCGCGCGTTGGCGGATCCCTTGCGACGCGACGCGACACGACGTATGCTTTAATTGAACCCTCGTCGATGATCGGATCGCGAAATTCGAGAACCGACGCGACGCGAACTGTCACCGACCACCGTGCCACCGGATAGAAGCTATCGTCGAATTCCTTGGTGGTCGCCACGTGCGCGTAATAGCCCATTACGCGTACGTATGGAAATAATGCGATTTGCATGCCCAAAGAGAGGTCGCACGAACGAGGGTGAGCGCGGGGATCGTGACATCGTTCGAGAACGAACGAGTCGCGCGAAGACCAAAGTTCTCGAGGGACGAACGGCAGGCGAAGGGGCTCCGGTTGCGCCAAGTTCGAGTCGAACAAAATCTCGTCGAAAGCGTCGCGGAGTCTGCGTAAAAGATTTAGATCGAAGACGAGGACGAAGACGATCGCGCGCGGTCGATGCACGAGCTCGATGAAAGGAGGCGCATCTGGCCGGATTTTCGACGTCAAGGAAAACGAAACAATGGTGGCGCGTAAAGCGCGGCTGGTTTCGCGCGGAAGGGTGAAATCGTCGCCGCCGCGTGATTAGTCCGACGCTCGCACGGGCTACGTCTCTCTAGTTGGCACGCATTCCAACCGAACGAATGCCGGCTGGCTCTCATTCGACTGCGTGTCTACTTGCCCGAGGCTGGCTTTCGCAGCGAACTCGTCCACCCGTTTTAAATCGCTCCGAACCACCGCGTCGACGTCGACGTCGACGTCGACGTCAACGCCAACGCCAACGCCAACGCCAACGCCGACGAACGCCGACGCCGACGCCTACGTCAACGCCGTCCAACGATCGACCGCTTCTCTTCTCCTCTTCTTCGAAACATCTGACCGAACTCGTTGTTCCGTTTCTGTTTCAGATGCTTGCGGATTGTCGGACGTGGCGCATATCGAGTCCCTTCAGGAGAAGTCGCAGTGCGCCTTGGAAGAATACTGCAGGACTCAATACCCGAATCAACCGACGAGATTCGGCAAGCTGCTTCTTCGATTACCCTCGCTGAGGACGGTGTCGTCGCAGGTGATCGAGCAGCTGTTCTTCGTTCGGCTGGTAGGGAAAACGCCGATCGAGACGCTGATCAGGGATATGCTACTGAGCGGTAGCAGCTTCAACTGGCCGTACATGTCCACGATGTGACATTCTGTCTGGCGACAGCTAGCTTCCGCGTAATACCCTCGCGCCATTTCCCATCGCCTCGTCCCTCTTCGACGTCGTCGCCGTCACTTCGCCTCTCCGTCGTACGAGCACCGTCGGCCGCTTCGCGCAACTTTCCAACGGCTCGCCAAGCATTCGCGGCCTCCGAAACGACGTTGTCGAGGAAACGAAACGCGCGCGACGATCGGACGAGTCGGCGAATCCGGACGAGGACGAGCGAACGAACAGGCCGAAGAGAACAATACGAGACAGCGATAAAGACGCTGGAAGGTCGCGGTTCCAGCTTTTTCGAGGCACGCGATCGATCGCGCTATACGGATGAAACGACCGGGGCGAGCTCGCGTGTTTCGCCAGATTTCTTTTCTCTCTCTCTCTCTCTCTCTCTCTCTCTCTCTCTCTCTCTCTCTCTCTCTCTCTCTCTGGAATCGCATCGCGTCCCGGCGCTCGAGGAACGTTTCGGAAAAGCGTTCGGGCTCGAACGCAGGAAAGAGAAGAAACGGCGGACGAAGACGAAAGGCAAAGCGGAATTGAGACGAGCAACGGTATGAAAGGGGGAAACGCGGCGCGAAGAAATCATAAATTAGCATTTGTAATCGACGGCAGGGGATCTGGTAGATCTTTCGCTGGCCGCTATCTTGCATCGATCTCGCGTCGAGTAATTGCCGTTAGTCGAGTCACGCCGAAACCCTTAGTCACTCGTTTCGACGTTTCGTCGTCCGCGTTCGTTCCACCTTTCTTTCACCGTCTTTCCTATTTCTTCTCTGTTAATCCGTTCTTCGCGAAACCGCGTATCGCGCTACTCTATCGAAATTCACCGAAGCGACCCAATTACACGGGCCGCTCTCTCCGCGTCCTTCCCCCTCCCTCGAAGCATCTCGATTCCGTACCACGAGTTTTCGAACGCGTGATACTCTTCTCTTTCTTAAATACCGTCTACTGTCGTACTGTCGCGGACTGTGTCGTACCGATTCGCCGGTAACGAGTAACGCGATGCGCGAATCGAGCAATCGTTTTCTCCATGGGAGAGAAACTCGTTTTCCACGAAGACCGAAAACAGTCTTCAGACAGAATTATCGTCCGATCGGTCGTCGTTTCACCTCCTCCGTCGACATACTCCTCCGTGCGAAAGGTTCACTTTCGTCCGCGCTGCGTCTCGCGACTCTGAAAAGTTCGTACGGCGAATTCCTTCTTTCCAGCTTGCGAGACGACGAGGCGAGCGATCGCGTCGCGTACCTATCTTCCGGTCGACATCTACCTCTCGCTCGTATTCGTTTTCGCGCGGATTCCCTATCGCGTGCTTTCTCGCTGGCCGAACGACCATCTCATCCGGCGAGGAATCAGCGGGGCGATGTCCGTTCCGATTCGGTCTCGCAGTTTCCAGCAGGAGTCGCGATCCGCTCGAAGAACGCGTTCGGAAACGACGCGACCAGCCGAAAGCGAACAAATATATTTTTCTTCCGCGAATACGTTCGACCGATCGCTGGTCGCCCGTCGTTTGATAAATTCGCGACAGCGCCGACAGCGACAGCGTCAACGAAGGACACGGTAAGAAACGATTGCGGGGAAACTCGGCGAACGCAATGTGATATACGCGTACGTCGAAATTCGAATCCGATTTCTCGACACACGGTGCTTTTTTACGTTACGAATACTGTACGCTAGCCAGGCACGATGCGCTGTACAGAGTTTGCCGAGACGTCGAACGACAAATCGTTCGAAACGAGCGAAATTATCGAATAGCGCGCTACGATAAGTATGTGGCGATGTCGAACTCTAGTTACTTAGACAACCATTTAAGGGTATATGGGATATTTCTAATATTTTTAAGCAGCGATCGTTTCTTAAATGCGCACGCGCACGCACACACACACACACACACACACAAACAAACAAACAAACACACACAAACGCAAATAGACACAAGACAAAGGGCGAAACAGCAGCGCGTTTCGATGGAAATCCACGAAGCGAACGCGGCCGAGGCGAGAACCGAATGGACGATGCGAACGGGGTTCGCTGTCCTCGGCACGCGTTCCCTTCGTCGAACGCTGAATTTTTCGAGAATGCTGAAGGATGTATTATATCGGATACGAATTACGTTGTGGTTGAGTGTACGTAGACCGACGAAATGACATTTATGTAGCGTTATGTATAAAGGCGCGAGAAGATTTTTGTATAAAACGTGTACATAATTAATATATATGCATATATATATATATTATATATATTATATATATATATATTATACATATATATATAATATATATATATATAAAAAATATAAAATACAGATATAAATACGATTATAAATACGAACGTAAGCGCGAATATAAACACGAATATACGTCTAAATGTAAAGAAATATATATGTCAGAATTACAGAGTTTTGCACGTTCAATCGAAACGCGCCCAACCAATGCAATGCAGCGAAAGGAGCAGAGCGTGCAAAGCGAGGCTGCGTCGTAGGATTTCGGTGTCGACGAGTGCAGGTAAGCCTCGACGAACGGAGCGAATTCTGGCGAGAGCGACGCGTCACGTTGCTCGTCGAGCCTGCGTTTCCCAACATTCCCGCACGATCGTCTTTCCATATAAACAATCGCCGAGCGCATTTTCCCTGACGCACGGCAGTGATTTCTGGTCGACGCGACGCGACGACGACGATGCATCTGTCTGCGAACGCGACCCCGAGTGCCCTTCGCTCGAGGAACGTCACTCGTTTCGGTTCTTCTTCGAACCTCTTTTCCTTTTCCTGTACCGTTCGCGCTCTCCTGTCAGCTCGGTTGCCTGCCATTCCGGACCGTCCTCCGTTTCGCACGCCTGTACGCGTGCGACTACCTAGTCGCCCATCTTCCACGTACTTTTCTTTTCCCATTCTCTCTCCCTCTCCCTCCCCCCTCTCTCTCTCTCTCTCTCTCTCTCTCTCTCTCTCTCTCTCTCTCTCTCTCTCTCTCTTTAGTAGTCGGAGTGAAAAGGCATTTTTCGTTTTCGACCGGTGCAAACCGCGTGTCTACGAAGGACGATCCATCTGTGTAAAAAGGTTTCGCAGGTGTTGGTCGCTGCGAGATCGGGAGCATCGCGAGGCGAACGCATAAAACAGGGATAAATCACGCGAAGGATGCCGAGCACGGCTAGGGCGAAGGAGCAAAAACGAAGAGATCGCGAGCGACGGTGTGGCATGGCGCGCGGATAGCCTCGAACCAGCCGGATGCTTAGAATTTCGATAAATCTAACTTGGCAGGAGAAACAAACGGCTCGGGGGGAGACTTTTTTCCGTGCGAGTAGGTACCGTCGCGGTTTTTGGCTCTCGTTCAAAAATCTCGCTTCTTTTTTCGTTCTCCGACCGCTGTGCGCACGGTAAACGATGGAATAACGCGAACGAAATCGCGCTCGATCGAAACGAGAGCCCGAGCAAGAGAAAGCTGATCGCGCGGATCGTCGCCCGTCCCTCGTCCTTCGCTGTTAAGAGGAATTTTGGACCGAGTCCAGACCGACGAAACGTTCGAATCGATGAATCTCTTTCGATCGTTCCCGCTACCACGCTGGATACGTACTCGCATACCGTGCCTCGTCGCACTCGATCGCTCGTGTCGGGCCGACTCGCGGTTTCGATCAGGCTGAACGTCGAACCCGCGCTACGAGATCGGCCGGAGCAGCGATATCGCTCGGCTCGCGATTGCGTCATCCTCTATTACCATCCGCCAGCCACTGCTACGCGATATCGATGGCTCGCGGTCGCGCCACTCCAATCGTCGATCCGGCTGCGCCGGATTCGAGTAAACCCCTCAAGCAGGCAGCCGTTTCTCCTTCCACTCGCTCTCCCTCGCCCTCACCCTCACCCCCTCCCTCTCCTTCTACTTTTCCTTCTCCTCCTCCTCCTCGTCACCGATGCTGACGATGACGAACGCGTTCGATCCGGCGGCCAAACGATTTTCCAAACGAAAGAAACCTCGAATTCGTCGTATACGACGCGGCCCATCGAAATCGCTTCCGCGTTCCACTTTCGTATGTCGTTCGAGCGAATGCGAGTTCGTTGCGTTTCGAGCGGCAGCCGGTAACCCCACGCGTCGCTCGCGATTCGTTGGACGAAGCGTAGCTCGGCTCGATCGCGGACAGGGTGCGTGGACGCGACCGCGAGGCCGTTCTTAACGAGCTCGCGAGTCTACCCCGTGCACGCCGAGCCGCGTAAACGAGAGGCGGAGCAACCGCTTGCTAGAGGTCAGAGGCCACTACCAATCGCGATCTCCCGATAACCACTCTTCTCGTTGTAACTCCTCTCTCGTCGAATATACGCTGGCCGTCAGTTTTTTTCCTTTTCTACGCGCTGCAAACGATGCGTGGATACGCGAGCGCCGCCCTCTTCGCGTCGCTTTTTTCCCATCGGCGTTCTATCGGCGTTCGATCCCGCGAAAAATCCAAACGGCCCGACAACTATTCGTCACCGGAATCGATTCAATCACATTTTCCGACCTCGTGCGTTCCGATAAACGACACGTGTCGCGGCATCCGCATAATCGTTCGATTTGTACGCGTCGCTCTTCCGTTCCGTGACCATCGCCGTCGACCGATGTTAAAAGGTTCGCCTTCGCTTCTCTCCTGCTCTCCCTTATCGACTTCGTTTTACACGAAGACAAATAGCTTCTCCTTTTTTCATCCGCTCCATCGTTTCCGCTCCGCACGCGCGCTCGCACGCGCTCCTATTTACCTTTAACTAGTCATTCTGCCGATTTCAATTTCTCATTTTCACTGTTCGGCTACGTAATCGAAATCGAATCCAATCGAATCGAACGCCCTACTCGCAACGAACGATCGATCGAGTTTCTTCGAGCTATTCGATACCACAGCTTTTCCTCCTTCCGTTCCATTCTTCTTCGTGCTTTTGTCGCTCGCGAACGGTAATCGCGTCTGAGAAATCGCAATTTTTCTCGTTTTCGTCGTTGCTACGCGTCGTCGCGATACCTTCGGTCGAGAACGGAACGACAAATTACCGCGCTACGTACTCCAAACGTATCCGCGATTATGCCATTAGCGCCATCGATCGATAGCTCTTCGAATCTCTCGCTTACCTCGTAAGTCATCGATCGACTATCGCCTTCTCGTCGATAGATTTCATGACGTAGCAGATGCAGAACCGAACTTACCGTTAGCAAGACCTTCGTTTCCACGCTGGCGGTAAACACCACGGAAAACTCCACCGTCGAATCTCCTTTATTTCGTTTACCTCGATTCGCCTCCTGTTTAATCTCGTAAGCGTGCAAGTGCTTGTACTTGGACTCGTTTAACTATCGTTCGGTGTACTTATGTAAGTATGATAAGCGGCGTAACGGTCTCTGATCTATACCTCGTGTGTCCGTGGGATCGTTGTAACCGATCGAATCTCCCTATTGGTTTCTCAGCTTATTTTTGCGCGCATTTCTTTTACTAAAAATTAACCACGCTTGACAGCAGATCGAAGCTTCCGCGGACAACATATCGGTATAAATACCGTAGTGTAAGCACGTTTAAGTTTCCACGTATTATAACGTATCTACGTCTTTGCGTGATCGAGATTTCGCAATTCTCTTATTTATTGCCGGAAGATCCTCTTACGATAGAACGAAAACGTCGACGTCGATGTGCAAAGAATCGACGCAACGAGAAATCTTTCTTAGAAAGAATCCTTCTCCGTTCAAATCGTTAACGCATAAACGAACCAAGGACGAACGCTTCTTATTTATCCGTAACGCGATTCTATTTATACAGCCTAATCGTTTTTCTCTTTCTCTTTTTTGCTCTACGACGCGAAACATCGGAGAAAAATCCTTCTCGCCAGCCTCCGCACGAGCAAATTTCATCGCAATTTGATGCTGCGTTACCGTTCGAATTATTACCGCTTTGTCTTGCGCAAAATCCTACAAATAATCCCAGTTAAGCAAGTAAATGCGAGAAACTGGTCGAATAAAAAATTTAATTATCCCTACGAGCGGGGAAGGCGGATCGTTTACGAGACGTTAACGGACTAAATCGAAATATTTTTTACGTCCTCCCGTATACAGTACGTAAATGCGTAAGGTTCTCCCGTTCCGTTTAACCGCTCGCTCATGGATTCCATTTCATTCGCGGTACTTCCATTCTCCTTTCGTTCGCACATAGCCGTAGTCGAACTTTCTCGCCAACGAGCAATCCTCGAAGGGATGAACGCCGCGATAACGTTTTCCTGATGACGAAGGAATAAAAACGTTTGTCCCAGTGTGCAAACCGGATGATAGAACTGGGCGGTGCCTGTGAAAAATCAGCAATCGGTATAGGTTCGGCAATGTCGCCGTTGAATCGATCGAAGGTAATTTGAGAGACGATTCGGAGGACGAGAGAACGTGGAAACAAAGACACGGATCTAGAAAAGCGAAACGATAAACGATCTGAAAAAACGCGAATGCTCGGTCGAATCGGTACACGCGATTCAATAAAATAACCAATGGCTAAAATAAAAAACAATTTATTAACGACAATATCTATAATTACACTGTAATATATCGCGCATGACAAGCAGTATTCCACTTCGTCCGTCGCCTATATCTCTCCGTTTCTGTTTGCAGAACTGCTCCATGTCAAACCTCCGATTAAATCGCGCGAACTTACCGTTGCAATAAACGAAAACGTTCGACCGGCTCTGCGATTTTCGAGTTCGTGTTCGTCTTACTCGTTTGAACGCAGACGTGGAGAATCAATCGGGATGACGGTGAATGCAAACGAGAACGCGAATAGAAATCACACAGTAAAAAACGAACGATAGGACGAAACACTCCTCGGTCGTCGCCTTGTGTCCTGTCTTATTTAATTATTTATTTTTCGTGCGCAATAATAATATAGAGCGACTTACTTCGTATCACCTGTACCGATATATGTATCACGGTGGTTTGGAATATCGAATCGGATAGCTGCGATGACGCTCTGTAATACGGAGAACGTCGCCAGGAAAGAGACAGCGGGTCGAATAAAAGTTCCGATGCGAAAAGTACAATGTTGCAACGATTGTTGTGATTCCGACGATGCAGTGCGTGATTTGACGCGTTCACAGCCGTTGACGTAAAATTACGTCGTGTGTAATATAGGTATGTAATATAAATAATAAACATTCTATTTAGACGAACTTTGCCTCTTTTAATATTTTTCTTTTCAAACTATGCTATCGATATCAAGCCCTTATTTATTTTAATGTGTAAAACTACCGAAGCAGAAAGAATGTAAATATTCTTCCCTACTGCAACGTCCTTCCTTTCTTTCCTCTATGTTAGCCGGACATAACACGTTCCCGTTTATATATATATATATTGTATACTTTGTATACTTTGAGAAATTCGACTGGAAATATTTTTCATTCGATTTCGTGACAACGACATTCGAAAATAAATTTTATGATACAAAGCTGCTGCAACTATAGATTTACACACACCTACCTCTTTCAACGCGGTTTTCAATTTTTCACGCGTGAATTTCAACAAAATCGTTGGACGAAAGAGACCGATGATCGATCGCAAGCCGTAGACTCGATCGCGTACGATCGAGATTCACTCGGAAACGACGAAGTAAAACGCATCCAAGAGAAAATCATAGCCGATCCAAGGATTTCGTTGCGTAATCGTTCGTTTCGTCTAATCGAATATTCTTAAATAATTCTTTCGTTGAAAAGATTTCACGAGATTTCAAGTATTGTGAAAATGATTACTTTATTTATTCACACGTAACCTATTAGGAATATAAGACGGCAATTGTCGACACACGCGAAGCTGATTCGATCGATTAAACAAACGAGGATATATCGGCGAAAAGAGAAATAGAGATTTGCGACGAGAAGAGTGGATTCGTCTGGAAATATGGATCGTTCGATTACAAAATTTGAAAGCTACGCAAACGTGGCATTCGATCGGGACGAGACAGTTTTCAAATATCGCTGAATTCGCTAATTTACTTGCATTTCGCATCATACGTGTAATCTGTCACGTGACGAATCTTTCGTCAACGAATTCTCTGTCGATCGTTTCTCGATAGGACGCCGAGTGTCGATGCATCGGAACGTTACGCGATCCCTGACAAACTTACTTTTTATCGATTCAACGGAGCGCGGTGAAACGAAAATAAAAATGGCAACAGAGCAACTAGATAGCTCTAGTTTAGACAAAGTACGATCTACGCTCGAACGTTTGAAAACAGCCATTTCCTTATCTCATTTTCCATACAAAACCGACGAAAGTTTAACGCGAAACGTTATATGCGTAGCTTATTGTGTCGAAATGAATCGCGCACGCTGATACTAGCATCGAACGCGTCTGAAAACACTCGACAGAATCAGTGTTGCTATTGCTTAAAGCCATGTTCCTAAGCAAATAGGTACAATGATATTTATACGATACGTTCGACGGCCGATCGACCGTGTATCGAATATACGTGCACGATAGTATCGGTAATATGCCTGTTCGGAAAAGAAACGGCGAAGTAGTTGTATCGATTTTTTTTTAATTAATCGATGTTACGAGATCGTTTCAAACGGATCGTCCAATTGTACGCATCAACTAATTACGAACTTTGAACTAATTTAGCGCTCCTTCGTGTAATTATTATTATTGTTGTTGTTGTTATTATTATTATTATTGTATTATTATTATTATCATTATTATTATTATTATTATTATTAGAAATCGTTGCACGCAAACTACAGCGATACGAGAGACAATTAATTAAATTATCTGTCGAAGACGAAATGCAATGTTGTAATTGTAACTTTGATGAAATATTACTTGATTTTTTTATTCGACACAGAATTCGATCAACGCTACGACTCGAATGCTTCGTAATATTTACAACATTCACCGACGAAAATCATCGTATAATCTATTGAAGTTTCCTTCGAGGTACGTTCAGAAAAAAGTCGTTATTACAAGTAATCGTCGTACAAGTATGTAAGCGTACGTGACGTCACCTTCGGTTAACTTTCAATCGCAAACGTTTTTTTCTTTTTTCTTTTTTTTTTTTTTGTTTCTTCTTTTTTCGAGTCGAAGTGTTTTCATTCATATTCGTCTAAATTTCACAGATTACACAGTTTTCCAACCTATTTACGGCGTTGCGTCTTTAACGCGCACGTGTTCCTGTTTGCTCAGGGCATCGAACATTTGCTGCATCGAAGGCATCTCGTGGCTATTGTTTTATTTTATTTAACTCTCTCTTCAAAATAAATAAATCGCGATTACTTGGTTCGTTTACTCAGTAGCATTGGACGCCAGAGTATCTCTCTATCGGTATCAGAGTATCTGAACTCGACAGCAACAACCGTTTCTCTCCCTCCTCTCAGCCCTTCTGTATCTCGTTCTACTCTTTACTCTTCTCCTACAGTTTTCCTTCCCTGCTCGTTTTTCAATTCTCTTACCCCTCCGATGGTTCCCAAGTTCCTAGCCACCGTTTCCTTCACACGATTCGCGCGCGCATACACACGAATACGACGCATCCTCTATATTACACTTGCACACCTTCACCTCCCGTTCTCTGTTTTCGTTTCTACCGGTGCAAAAAATAGTGTTGCTATTATACTTTTTACTTCGTGTTTCCTGCGTTTAAAAACTGTCGCACTTTATAAATCTATGCACTCTGTATCGTAAAGTTATACATCGAAGTGTGTCCATTTCGTATGACGTAAGGCTACTCGCGCTTCGAGCATCAGAGCGTGGAGCACCAACCGTGCACCCTATCAACGTCCAGTTAAGAAACAATTGTACGAAGTGTCACGGTTATTTTCGGTTCGCAGAATCAAAGGTAAACACCTTTGAGATACAACGATAATCGTTCCACCCAACCGTTTTTCTAGTTCGCGATCCGTTTCTAGACACAACACTCGCACGAATGAAATGCTTGTTTCGATTGTCCCGTGCTCCACGCTCGTACGCTGGAGGTGTTCGCCGACAAAGACGCGCGAAACTAACGCCTCGTAAACGCATACATATACGTGCAGCAGCATCGCGTTGCGTGAATTTCGTTAACGGATATACGCCGGATCGTACTAGGAAGGAGCAGATAACTTTGATACAAGTACTATCAGCCGGTACGCGATACGTCTCGAGCGTGCGCACACACGTAGGTACTTTCGTACGTTACCACCTTAAGGTTATTTATTTAGAAGTTTTCTATCTTATTTATCATTAGTACTATTACTAACGCGGTGCCCTGGCTGTCGGTAAACTACATAACGGATAGCTATACTTATATAGCTAAATAAATTAAATATATGCGTATAGCTATATTCGAAACGAAACTACATTCATCGACTGAGATTGTGTTATGCACCATACACGTGGTTCTTTTCCCCTCCGTGCGCGATAGATCTTTGCATAATCCAATCGCTAGTGCTACATACTCGGGCACCAACCTCTTAAACGACATTACGATCCAGTTCGATAGCAAATGCAAATTAATTAACGATTACTCGAGCGAATCGAAAGTAAACGTTATTTCTCGTTTAAAGTTCAATGCAAAATGGAAATGGACAAAAAAAAAAAAAAAAAAAAAAAAAAAAAAAAAAAAAAAAAAAAAAAAAAAAAAAAAAAAAAAAAAAAAAAAAAAAAAAAAAAAAGGAAAAAAAAGAAAAAGAAAAAGGAAAGAAAAGAAAATAGACAAAAAATGAGAGAGAGAGAGAGAGAGAAA
Source organism: Bombus haemorrhoidalis (assembly GCA_014825975.1). Taxonomy (NCBI): domain Eukaryota; kingdom Metazoa; phylum Arthropoda; class Insecta; order Hymenoptera; family Apidae; genus Bombus; species Bombus haemorrhoidalis. The sequence goes on from JACXIS010001557.1 coordinate 156,298, forward strand.
GAGAGTAAAGGGATGACCGCGGAAACCTGGCGCGTCCCTGTGTAATTCTTTCCATTTCAATCAATGTAAAATTACTATAAAAGATATATGTATGTACATCGATCACTAAATTACATCAATTAGCGTTTTCCTTTCTCTTGTTCCATTACTAACTATGGTTTACCCAGCGTCGCCTTCTGTAGTTTTTGGATTGGGCTGCGCGTGTGTATACGTGTTAGGAACCTTAATAAGGCAACGAAGGAGCCCTGAATTTTACGAATGTATCCGTTATTTTCCATTTTTTACATTGTTTAAGCTGCTTTTAAAGCTTTACAATTTTCATAATGCTCAGGCACGAACAAAACCGTTTGTTAATTTTCTCTAAGAAAGAGACCCGGTACCTTGTATGATTCTCCTTCTGCGTGCCCCTTTTATTCTCTATACATCGTAATTCTTCCCTTATCCAATTAGTTAATTAACTGCAATACATTTTATTTAATGATACATCATATGTTGATACAAAAAACTACAAAGCACAAAAATTACGCAAAAGCTTGTGCCACGGTACCTACACATTGTAATTGGATTATTCCAGATTACAGCATTTCATAGCGAAAATATATAATTACATGTAAATAACAAATTAAAAAAATCGTTCGTCGTACACCGATACAAATTTCCGAATAATCGTGCGAGATGCTATTGATCGATATAAAATCTGATCTAACAAAATCTACGAGATTTAAACACATGATCGATCCTGTTGAATGTTTCACCAATTATTTTTCGTGCAATTCCTGCACACCATCCAGACAAAAGCTCTCAAAAAATATATAAATATAAAATACCTTTTTTATACCAACAGATATTTAAATTTTTCGAACGAAACGTAAGCATGATCGAACAGAATACAACATTCGTAAAGTTCAGTAATCATTAACAGACAAAACGGTAATTTGTATACAAAACTTTTAAACAATATCATATCACAGTACTAGCTATAAATACAACGTTTAAAAAGAGAGCTGAAAACGAGAGCTAAAGCAGTGCTTCGTTAGACAGAGAAAAGACATCGACCGAAACCCTATACAAAGATTATACACATTCTGCGAGAATCACGGGACCGAGGCTCCATCTTTGCTCCTACCATTAATGTTTTTACTATAAAAAGAAGGATAGAGAAAGAGAGGAGGGAGGAAGGAAGAGAAAGAGATCTTATTATGCTACGCATCGAACATCGGATGGAAACAGTATTCACGATAGAACGAAAAACAAACGTGTTTTATAATTGCGACATCGCTAAAAACGTTACAGTGCGCATGAAAATATTTCGGTTCTTCCTTATCACATGTGCAACGATTTTTGCACCTGCTCGTCTCCGGAATATTTATCACTCTGTTCTTTCTTTTTTCTTTCTTTCTTTCTTTCTTTCTTTCTTTCTTTCTTTCTTTTTTTGTCCTTTGTCCTAAAACAACACGACGTTTCTTTATCGTCTTTGTCATGTTCTTCCTTGCCCTCTTCTTCCTTTTCTTCTTCTTCTTCTTCTTCTTCTTCTTCTTCTTCTTCTTTCGCATTTTCATACGATAACGTGTACCTATGTACGTACGTCGTGACTATTTCTCATCACGTATGTACATGTAAAAGCGTCTGACTGCCGATGATTGACTGGACCGTATTCGGAAGATAAAACGAATCAACCATCCGTTCGAGATGCCGTTGATGACATCGGAGGGTACGGGTTATGTACCAAGGCCGGAATTCCAGTTGCGTCAGGCTGCTGACTGGTCGAAACCGAGCAAGAAATAGAGTGTTGCTATTTCTTGGTTGGCGTGCCTCGTTGCGTCAAACCTTCGAATCGTTTGAACGTGTAATTAATGAATACCCAGTCCTTGTATATTACCTCCCCATCTTGAGGCATTGGCGCGGATGCTGTAATCGGCGAAAAAAAAAAAAAAATCGATGGAGAAAATTACATACGAATTTACGTTACCGGATAAGTAATCGTACCGTTCTTTATTTCCTCCTGGAATTGGAATAATAGTACGCGTCGTCATAAATGTTCAGTATACTTACGTATCTCCAATTTCACGTCGGGAAATTCGTCGAAATTGGAAGTATCGTCGATAGAACGTACTTCGACTGGAATTGCCGCTGGCCTTTCCCTGATATGTTCCCAATCGACGCCACGGAAGAAAGGGGCTAGTTTAAGCTCTTCTATGCCCCTTTGCGCACCTACGGGCCATTTTAGAAGAAGAATCGTATGAGTCTACGTAACGAGGATATTTTATCGACGTTTGAACATAGTATATCAAAAAATTAACCTAATCTTCTATCGGCTTCGCAACAAAACCTGATTATGGTATCTTTAGCTTCCTCGCTAATGGGAACTTCTGGTGGAAAAACTAAGGTTTCCCTCCAATTCATAACCTTCCGGTAAGTTTCTTGGGGATTTTCACTGCAGAATGGAGGATATCCTGAAGTGAAGATGAAAGTTATCGATAAAATTCTACAGAAAATGCAGTGCGTTTACGGGAGCAGAAGCTTTCAGTACCTATGAGCATCTCGTACATGATAACTCCCAAGGACCAACAGTCGCAAGCAGGTCCATAACCTGTTTGTAAAAATACTTCCGGAGCTATGTAATCGGGTGTTCCTACTGTACTGTAAGCCAAAGCTCTCCTATTCCTTTTCCAGCTCTCTGCTCTTCTTTTACTGTCCATCGCGCCGCCACTTCCGCTTCCGCACGATGTCACTGTAACAAAACGGTTAAACGGTGATGGCTTTGAATAAGAAGAATAAGAATAGGAAGAAAAGGAAAGATAGAAGAAGAGGCGTACTGAAATCCGAAGGCTTTGCTTGACTGAGATCTCTGTAGAAATCGGTTCTATGGGACTTTTTCAGACCCGTACATAATCCAAAATCAGACAGTTTTATATGACCTCGTGCATCCAATAACAGATTGTCCGGTTTGATATCTCTGAAAAAAAGGAAAAAGAAAAAAAAAAGAAAAGCATATTATACCGGTAACAGCCTCTAGCTACGATCGTTACTTCCGTTAGTTTTCGTAGCTCTGCGTTTTACCTATGAATGAATCCCAGTTTATGTATAGAATCGATCGCTAACGCTGTCTCCGAAATATAAAATTGCGTGCACTCTTCGGAAAGCGTATCTTTCTTCATCAGCAACGTCATCATGTCACCTACAAGAGCATACGTATTTCGATGATTTTGTCGTTTCACGTAGATATCTCCACGATAAGGCGCAACGATCGGGATACTAATTGTAACTTAACGTAAAACAGGAAATAAAGGAATTGCAAATGTTCGTCGTAATCGAATTATGTGATGAAATCAAGGGGTGTGTACGCGTACGTTTCGTAGCAGCGATTTGTAAGAAAGGAAAAGCAAGGAAACAAAAGGGAGAGAAGGACAGGAAGCAAAAGCGTACACTAGCGCGAAAGCTACAATTCGAAATGAAAGCTTACCGCCTGGAAGAAACTCCATGATTAAATACAAATTTATAGGATCTTGAAAGCTATAATACATTTTTACGACCCATTGATGATCCGCTTCCACTAGCACGTCTCTTTCCGCCCTGACGTGCGCCACTTGCTCTTTTTCCAGCATGTCGGCTTTTCTTAAAATTTTCATCGCGTATACGTGCCCGGTATCCTTCTTTTGCACGAGTCTTACCTGTTCGATACACAACGACAACAAGATTACAAACAGAGATTACCTTTAAAAATCGTTCGCATTCTACGCGTTTCTATCAGAGAGAAACGGTTTTTCGAAACGTCTTAACATCTTAATTAATTTATTAGGCAGCTCTCTGCAACGGAAATTTACCTCTCCGAAAGCACCTCTGCCGATAACTTTCAGAGGCTCGAAATCTTCGACGCCGAGTCGGGAACGTTTCAAACGAAGAAATTCAGTTTCTTTCTGAGCATGCTGCAACCGTTTCTCCTGCTTCTGTTGTTCCGACAGACCTTCATCTTTCAACGATTCCTCTAATTTCGCGAGCCTTTGTTTTCGCTCGATGTGCTGAGCTATCAGATTACTGTAGTAATTCTCCAACGTTACCTAAGGCCAAAAGCATATAAATGTTGATAGAAAAAGCAAACCATCCACGTACATACGATACACGGTTCGCATGTATCGAAAACCGGGTTGAACAATCTATCTCTCTTGGTGGGCTAACGTAAATGGAAAAAATGCCACGCGTTTTTCGTACAAATATCTGTCCGTTTGAATTTTAAGAATCGCGATCGCAAGAAATACGACGAATGAAAAACGAAAAGCGAGATTGTCAGCGAGAGAAAGAAAGAGATTACCTTGGCCTTTGTAGCTTTGTCCAATGTATGGCCGCTGAAACGGATCGTGCTCTCTGTTGCCGCCATCTCCAGCACCCCTGTAATACATGCAAAAGCAGGTCACTGAGTGGCGCACACCGATCTCCAGAAGCGAGGTCTCGTGCCGTGACAATGACACAAATCCTCTCCTAGTTAAACCGAAACCCTTCGGATCTAGTTAAAAACGGTAATGCGAGCGGCCAACAACCGAAATTTCCAGATTTCTTCGATTTATTGCGCACGATCGTCGGCCGTTCTTTCGTAAGATATCTTCCCAAAAAGATTGATTTATAGAGCTACGTGGAAAGACGTTGGTAGTGTGGAATCGATACGATCGGCGGATATCTGTAAAGAGACACGTAGAAATAGTCGGTTCGTTCACCGTGTGTCGAATATCGGCCGTCTCGAACGCAACACGAACGTTCTCTCGCGTAGAGCAAAAGTTGACTAGCCTTGGAGTTTATTAAATAATGGCTGCGGTGAATGATCGTGCAACGTTCGGTCGAGACAGTGTTTGCGTGCAGCGGTCACGGAATCGAAGATCCGTTTCTCAGCGAATAGTACAACGTCGATCAATATCATTCGTATCAGACGCTATATCGACGATGTTGTCATCGCTGACGGTGATTATCGAAGAAGCTTAGAAATCCTGAGAAACTTTAAAAGGTTCGAACCTTCGAGTCGGAGCAACCGGCCGCGGTACTTGAAACAACGGTCGCAAGCGTTGTATCAGAAATGCAACTAAACGAGAAACGTTGATACAGTTTCGTTCTTCGTTTCACTCGACCATCGTGGTTTATACTTACGGGAGAACAACGTCGCCGCTCCCTTACGATTCCGCGAATACACGGACGGATTTTACCGAAGATACGAGAACGAACACAGACGCGCAGATACGAATAGGAAATCGAATCGAAGAAATATATGCACCGAGATATAACGAAGAGATCGAACGGCGCGATTCGCCAGCTTCGCGTACGTCTCCGGTACGCTCGTCCTCAAGGTATATTTCGCGATTCGATCCTCGCGCAACTAGGGAGTAGGTACAATGACGTCACGCGCTGATTACATTACGGCCTGCAAGGCCGCATTAAACTATTCTAGAAGCCATACTTTGCGCGTCTCTTGCGTTCAGTCTGCAAATAAAGGGTAACATAAGACACGCGAACAACGTTCTTCTTGTGCCCTTCTCTAACGCTACCCGGCTCTTCGTTGCGACTTTTCTAATTAATCTCGCGTTCCCTTGCCGCTTGGAATACTAAGAAAATCCTTCGATCGCCGAGATTGACTCACTCGTGTTATCTTCGATAATTCTGCTTTAAAATCCGCGTTAAAATCCGCGATAAAATTACAATTCGATAACTCGTTCCGACGATATTTGAAACTATTCGAAAAATCGCTAGACGCATTTATCGCGATACGATGTGCAAAACGATTATAAGACGCAGATCGAAGATACGCAACGCCGTTGATCGTACGTACGGCTTCCTCTCTCTCTCTTCGACACTGGTTGCGTAAAACGCGTACCGTTAGTGTTTTCGTTACTAGCCGATTTTCTCTGTTCTTTCGACGGTTCTTGCGCGGTCGAGGAGTTGGCGACTATTCCGATACGGGTAATTTCGTTTCCTTCTTTCACCAAAATCGTTTGCGACATCGAGACGGCGACCTTACTGCCGCAAAACCGCGATGAAGCAACGTAGTAGCAGTAGTAGTAGTAGATATCATCGTCGAGAACTGAACTGAATCGAACTGTTGAATTGAAAACGGCGAACGACGATAAACAACCTGTGCACCGATAAATAATACAACAGATTTGCGGACAAACGGCGACATATCAAAAAATTTTCCAGACAAAGCGTTTCCCGTTTCGATTGCTGTACAGACGATACTCAACATCCGTTAACGTTAGGGAACTATCGTACAAGAAAGCGCGATCTAACGAATAAACAGGTGTACATTGGCAAGATGAATCGTAAAAGGCAACGGAATAAAGCATGGAATTACTTTTGGAACTTTGGATATTACGTACACAACACGTCGTTGAACTTCGCTCAGAAATCGCGCGAAAGCGAGAACGTCGATCGCATCTTGCTATAACGACCTTCGATCGAGTCTAATATAGTTTGAACTATCAGCAACGCCGGTAACTATACATGCAGATACATTCAGCTTTTTAGCTATGTACTTTGCCATATTTCCTTATATCGTATCGAGCGAGTCCGAGTATCGAGAAACGTGTATGGTAAACGTGACGTTGTAATCCTATAAGGAAACCGATAAGGAAAATATGAATTAATTTCCTTGCCAAACTGTCCTCTCCTTATCTCGTGCGTCGATGATTCTTTTCCAAATTGAACGATCGTCGAAACGGTCTTGTACTTTGCAACAACGTTTATTAATCGGGGAATCAAATTTGTTTCTAGTCGAAAGCCTCTAGCTAAAGCCTCTGATATCGGACGTGCGAAGAGATTACGAGACAGAAATTACGATGGTGTAATTACGTGGCACACGGCAAGTTATCGACAAATATCGCCGGCATTATCAAATAAAGTTAACATATCGTCGCAGATTCTCTTACGTTTAGACCGTGCCATCGTTACTCTCGGAAACGCGTATCAACGAAACGCTGTCTCGCTAATATCACTAACGTGTTCCGCCTGGTCTTCTTTCGTTTCGAAGTTCTTCCGCATCGCGATACACCATCGAACTTCCATTCTTTGGAAATTGAATTAGAATCGGTCTGCTGCTGTTTACAGCATGGACAAAACGAAACGTTATGCGTAAAAAACAAATTAGCGGGTATCTTTTATAGAAAGTATCGACGACGGAACGCAGCTTCTCGAAACATCTTGCAACGAGCGTACGAGTATGCGGCGCGTGATGCGAGAAACTGGACGTGTTCGAGTAAGAACATGGAGCAACGTTGCGAGCCGTCTACCGCATTACCGCAAGTTGGCGTAAGTGGGCGAGCGTCGAGGTTTTTCGACCGGAAACGCTTGCCAAAGCATTTCACATAAAAAAATCTCAAAATTTCCTCGTAACTTTGCCTTCGAGGCATAACGCTTTCGCCAACAGGGTTATAAACGATTCTAACAGCTGTAACGATTATCTTTAATTTTCCATTTTCGGGAATTGATCGACGAACGAACGATTTTCGTCGAATGAATTATTTTCATTCTTCGAAAGTAACGACAACGACACGTGGATCTGATCCGTAGGAAGCGAAACGCAGGTGAGATTAATACGCAAGAATAAAAAGAAAGTTTATTCAGCCTCGGGGGCTATTGCAATATTCGTTCGATTACGTCGATATTTAACTTGAAATTACTCTAAAATCGCTTTAAACATCAAGTTCGTGAATCGCAGATGTATCGATCGCAACGATCAAACTCGAGAAAGGCAGAGAGAGAAAAAAGAGAAAGGGGAAAGGAATGCGCGTTTTGTATCGCTACGCGTCCATAATTACTCGGAGCGTTTGTTATATTTTTATCGAGTTCTGACGATAATTCGAGTGAATTACGACGGAAAAAGGGAAACATGGGGAAAACGGGACAACCAAGAAAAAAAGCGCTACGTCGGGGAACGGTGAAGGACTACGGATTAGCCGTATGTACGTATATACGTATCACGCGTTACGCTACGAACATACCAACTATCGAGAGCATGAGTCACGTATGCGTAGGCGTCGGTGGTAATGGTGCTTATCGGCGTCAGCACTTTTAAAGATTATTTACATTCGACGACCGTGTAAATAACGAAGGCGATCGAGCACCTTCCTCCATAGCGCGCACGTACGACGCTACTGTGCCGAGTAATTGCGGAAAACCGATTTCTTTTTACGTGATCGACGGTTACAGCGTTCAAACGGCATGCATTTTCAAACATCTCACGTTTTCGCGACGGTGAACGAACGGCTAATGCCCGTCGTAAAAATCCTGTGAAGATATTCTTCGAGATACTTGCAATTCCAATCGTTCCTGCTTGCAAGACGCTACGAAAATTACCTACGTCGATAGGTGCGCCATTCTATACGCTAATCACTCGCGCGTACGATACTTTACTTTCGTCTCCTCTTTTCAACGCTGCTGCCTATCCATTTTCATTCTTTTTTCTTTTTCTTTTTCTTTCTTTTTTTTTCCATTTCGTCGCTACCGACACTCGCCGATTCAAACCTTTTTCATAATTCATCGTACATTTTCTCTGTTCTCGATTCCTAAAACTCGATTCAAACTGTCTTTTACTTTTTATACCTTTCGTTTGAAACTTCTTTCCTTTTCATATTCCTCCGCTGTCTTCGAAGACGAACTTCGGAGTAAAAACAAAAAAAAAAAAAAAAAAGCATTTTCACCGTGTTTTTGGATTACATCTTCTCATCGTGCACAATTACGCGATGCGAAGTTTCGTAAAACGAAACGCGTTAATTGCGTGGAGAGGCCGTATAATTTTAACCAACCAAGATAATTCCCTGTAAATATACAACAACGAATATCCGCTAAGAGATAATATCTGCGCCGCTATAATTTATTCGCTATGATTGGTTTGAAAGACCAAGGAATGTTCGCGACCGACGTCACAGTTATATACAACGAATCTAAAAAGCAGTAGCAGTACCTAAATTTATCTCGAGGATACACGCGGCGACCGCTCGGTGCAGCATCGATCGATACTTTGCTACTTCTAAATTCGACAACATCTCGTCGAACGTTTCTTTCTCGATACCGCTCCAAAAAAGTATCTCCAAATATAAAACGCGTATACAACTAACGTAGGGATACAGAAAAATATTAGCAAGAAACGTCGTTGTTGAATTTAATTCGACGTTCGTTCGGTAACGATTCCGCCGATTTTGTACAGAAAATCGTTCAGCGATCGATACGGTTATACGTATGTATGTATACAATTTTGACCGAGGCGAAAATCGAAACAAGGCGACTTTGTGCTCGCTTCGAAGCAGGTATACGTACTCTAAGTGTTTGGCTTTGTTCGATCGTGGTACGCACAGGTCGAATTAAATACGAAATACGATTTTCTAGATCGATACGCATATACACACACTCTTTGTATGCAATCGCTTTATACGCACTTGGTAAAACGTTATTATTCCGCTTGGAGCTATCGCGCGATCGAGCATATAATTCGGAACGATGCCGCGAATCGACCGGAATCGATTAGACAGTACGTATTCGTCAATAACCTCGGTAATCGATGTTTCATCGTTTAATAAGTTTTATTGTCTATGTATCGATTTTCTTCGGGCAGCGCTAAACGAGGATTCATCGCGTGGTATAGCGGAATTAAACAAACGGTACATTCACCTACAAAGCCGAACAACCATACGATTTTCTTTCGAGAAGAGACCCTTTCCGAAGCCCGATTCTCGATTCTGCTTCTTTTCCAACGTCGAAATTAGATTAGAAGCAACGTTTATTTTCGCGATATCGAACAAACGTAGCGGCGAAAAAAAAGACCAGCCTGATCCACGTTTCCGACGCGGCCTATATCCTTGCTCGATCGGAAACGAGAGGTCAACGTAGCTTTAAGCGAACGATTGCTTTCTTTCGAACAATATTCTTAAGAAGCCGCGTTTATTTTCAGCTATCGCCAGCAAGTGCACACAGTACGAACGTCAAAACTGTCGTACTTGTACTTGACCAATAGGCTCGTTCGCTTTGCAATATAAGATATCTTTATAAATATTTCGACTGTTCCGCGCTCTTTCGAACGTAATACATACATCGCACTGTTTATAACGGTTCATAACGCGATCGATTCTAAGTGAACGTATCGGCCAAATACGTATATACATAATTCGAATCTTCTCCTCTCTTCCTCTTTTCAGCGATTCTCACGTTAAAATTTTTCAACATTTGCCAATCTTACCGTCTGTCGACGGCGATCGTTGCTTGTATCTGTAACGCGAGTAATCGTAAACGATCGATCTCGATCCGATCGCTTTATCCGGGTAAAGACACATCCCGTACCGGTTCCGTGCAAAGACGTAGCTCGAGGGAAAAGATCTTTCCTTTGAGGAACCACCATGGAGTCGTTGCAATGATTTTCCGTCGATCACCGGTTGCTGTCGACCTTTGAGAAAAATAACATCTTCGTTCGACCCGAATAGCTGCGAGATACGAGCAATTTCTCTCGGGCGTGTAAGCGTGTTTTCGTTCTCGATGAATAAACATTGGTTAGAATTAAGAAAAGAAAAAGAAAAAGAAACAAAAAACGGCCTCTTGTTATTTGTTGAAAAAAGAAACGAAATGTATCGAAGGTTACAGTTGACGTTACTCACTTTCCAAAGGGTAGAATTTGATTTTATTGTGCGTCGGTTTCGAAAAGCATCGGCTACATATATACCAACGTAACAAAACCGATGAGACCACTCGTAGAATAATAAATCGTAGGAATGGTGGAATGGTTGAAAGAACAACAATGGTCGTAGCGCTTGTATATATCACATGTATGTATATCTGTGTCACGCGGATGCCCGAGCCTGAGTCACTCGCTCCCGTTCGCTCGCTCGAGAGTTCGTTGCTCATCGTGGCTTCGTACCATGCCCCGGTCCCGTCCCGTGCTCTTTCACCTACTAACGGTTGGTTTACCGTTCTTCGACTCTTATCGAACGCGCCACACTACACGAGCCGCGCTCGCGCGTCGAAAGGCCCGATCCAATTGACCACCGTTCTTTTTCTCCACCGAGGATACTCGTGCAAATCGAAACGAATGTTTCCGGTTCGAGGAAGACGTTTGCAAGAAAACGCAGAAAATCGAGTCGACTCGCGGAAAGAACGAGTCGCTGCGCGAAGCGTAACTTCTGCCAAACTCGTGGACGTTTGTTTACAGTTTCGAGTTTGTTTTACGTCAGTGCGGCAGGCGCGGCCAACGAGTTTTACGAGGACGCGTTGTCGCTATTTTAGGTATGCGCGGTATTTAGCTGATGCGCAATAAAACCGTCACTTTACGCACTCAAAATAAATCGCGGTTCGAACCATCGTTCGAGATACCGTATCCGAGAGTCATCGGCTCCAACGGTTCGTCCGAATTCCAATACACGCGAAACGATAATCGCGCATAGTTGGAAAGCAACGAATAACCAAACTTTCAAATAGTTCTATAATTACGAAACGTTTCGCGAATGCTCGAGATATATCGCGTGCCACTTTGTTCGACGGCTATGGCCGTGTACACGTAACGTTTCGTTCGGTTCTCTTTCCTCTGTTTCCTCGAAGAACGCGCGGACTTTGTGAGACGATTGTGGAGAGTTCTTGGAAAGTCAGTCGGTGTCAGTCAGTCACGATTCACGATTCTCGACACGACGACGACACGACTCATCAATTAACTCGACGACTTACCGTCGTAGAAACATTGTAACATTACGTAAAAGAGAACGTTAGCGTCGAGTTTAAACAATGTACGTCGCGATCAGGAGAAAAAAAAGTGGGAAACAACGACGCAACGCGTGCACTTTGACGCAAGTTAGAACGAGATAGGTCGTAAAGGAAGTTAAAAGAAATTTGTACTTTCCTTGTTATCGTTGGCGAAGCGGTTTCACGCGACTGCGCATCGTTCGACTCGTCTTTGGTGTTGGTCAGCTACGAATATCGCGTGGTCGACGTGGTATCCAATTTTAGCGGGTTTCGTCAAGACCGTGGAACACGTAGACGTTGGAACGGCTACGAAAACGCATCGAACAAAAGAATGCACTTTTCTTCGTGTTCTCGTCCCCAAGGATCGACGAAACGACGACGACGACGACGACGACGACGACGACGACGACGACAACGTCAACGACAACGGCGGCGACAGCGACGGCGGCGACGACGGTGACGACGAGGAACCACCGAACGACGTATGCCCACTTCCAACTCCGACTATACCACGACCACGCGACCTGCTCGTCATTCGAGCTTCTCTCCAAAAACACGGCAGAAAGAAGAGCGCGACGGTTCGAACCGTACGATACAAACGCAACGAAACGCGTCACACAAGTGCCAACCGGCGACTCCCGATCTCTTTCTCTATATGCCCGCCAAGATCCTATACGTACACTGTACAACGTACAACCCAAGAGAGAGAAACTTCCGTCCAGAAAACACTAGCACGATCGGAGGGGAGGGATCGAAGTAGGAGGAGAAGACCGAAAGTGCGCGTGACTACCCCGACCACGAACTACGAACTACGAACCACGAACCACGAACCACGGACTGCGAACCACGAACCACGGACTACGGACTACGGACTGCGAATCACGGATCACGGATCACGGATCACGGACCACGGACCACGGACCATGGACTACGGATCACGGACCACGGACCACGGACCACGGACCGTGACGCGACGATCTCTAGCCAGCCTATCCTCGTCCGTCACCTGATCACAGTTACCCACTTGTGCGCTTCCGACGTCTCGGTATTTTCAACCCCGTCGTCGTCGTCGTCGTCGTCGTCGTGTACTCGTTATTTCTTTGTCTCTTTTCTTCCGCTCTCTATGCAACTATAATCGAACCCAAACGTTCACCGTCCAACCAATCTTTCCAATTTAATTTCTCGATTAACGGCACCGATAGGCTTATCGATTAACGCGTTGATCGACGAACCTTCCGCTAATATCGGCTTCCAAGAGTAAGAAAATCGGTAAAAAAAATTCCGTAAGAAAATTCAACGCAAAACGATGCGAGTGGTCTAGCGAATGCTATAAACGTTATACGGAGACATTTGTTAAAAACTTATTTCTTCGTTTAACCTTGTAAAACTGTTTTGCAAATGAGGAGTTTACGCGAGTAAAGGTAGGCAGATTAACGAAAGATATAGCGGGACGGTAGAGTGGGACGCGGCGCTCACATTGCCCTCTATCTAAGTACATATAATACATCGTCGTCCACCTCTTCACGTGGGAATATTGATTTCGCCGCGTCAGCTGCTCGCTCGGTTGCTCGACTTTGCTTGCCTATTCGTCGACCGTTCGTCCTCCGTTGTTCGCCGCGAACGCGCGCGCGTTTACTAGCCGCTTGCCCGATCTAATACGTACACTTGCTCTACCACTTTATACGTTAATTTGCATTGCTCATCTACCACGTGTTTCCCACCTCGCAAACGTCACGCGATTATCGTCCGTTTAACGAGCCTGTTTCTATGTCACGATCAATTATTACCTTTTACAAGAAACTGGATTTTCACCGTTTTAAATATTTACCGTACATGCGAATATTTCAATCGTACTAAACGTTCTAAAATCTATCGTTGATTTACATTTTCAACGTGGCGATACTTTGTATTTAATTTCTAGGGATCATCGACGTTACCGAGACTTAACTTATATCTTCCTTGAACGGATTGATTTTCAAACACATTGCGGAAAATAAAACACGTGTGGAGCCCTGGTCCGAGGTCGAGCGTGAATCATCTTTCGTGATTCAACGAGCAAAATGAAAAATTATTGGTAATCGCCATCACGTGGAACCAATTAATTTTAATAACGATTTATACAAAGTTACATAACATTGCTAGCGCGTTAACGGTGACGGTGAAAACGCTTTCTCCTTTAATTCCAGGGTTATTCTTTTCTTGTCTTCCAACATCTCTTTTTACGTTGATTTGAACGAATCGAAAGAATAAGGGGAACGATCAACGAGAGAAAGATTTTATCTTTTAATTTCATCGAAATCGTGTTAAAAATATAATCGCGATGCTATTATAGTACGTGTCGTAATTCTTGTTCTTAATCGCGACGATTTTCTCCAACGAGTCCTTCGATCGTAGTTTCCACCTTTTCTCCATAAGTTTGTCGGAATAACGAATATAGAGACAATATAACGAAGAAATTATACGTTCCTTCGAAGATTTCTCTTACCGTATAATCGAGGAACAAGATTCCGACACTTTTTCTAAATTTTGTAATTTACCGGCCATTCTCCCGGTCCGAATTTACACGATACTAACGATACTAACCTGAAACATAAAAAAAAAAAGATTATACGATTAATAATAACTTCATTTACGTATATATGTATGCTTATATAAATACGTGCGCATATCGGTGTATTAAATCGGTACAAAATCGAAATTCGACATATCGAGTTTATCGCGGCGTGTCCCGAATTTTCCTCGACTCCTTTTTCACATACTTACAGAGACAGACGCGTAAAAAAGGAAATGAGAAGTTAAGTGGACAGAGGAAAACGTTACATAGCGAGAGGAAGTGTTTTGGCTAGCGCCAGCTTGTCCCATATTTCCGATATGAATATATTATAAGAAGAAGCATATCGTTATTTCGTCAGATCATTCTTTCGCCGTTGTCCGTTCGCTAGTATGATCAATTTTGACATTTTCCAAGATACATCATCGGACAGTAAATGACGTAACGAGTTACGATCGTAATCGTTGTTTAAAGAATTGAAAATGAACTTTGTCTTATTTATCTGATAGAGGAAGAAAAAGTTTCCTCGCACGGTAAAATTCTCTTTTCTCTATTCGATAGCTGTGTTGCCACGGTAACAGCCTAGATTCGAGAGGTTGGGAGACGCGAAGCCACAGAGCAGAGACAAAGGGTAGCGGCGCGTGCGCTCATTCGTTGGTCCGCCTACATATTTGTATATATCTATATAGCTTATACACGTACACGGATACTGGTAAAATCTGGCCAGAAGAACAGAAGAGAAAGAAGAAGAGAAGCATTGTCGCTCGATCGTGTCCTTTTGTTACATATTTCCGGTAGCAGGGCTTACAACGGACGTAAACAATCCATTGAAATATACGGGAACGTTCCCGTCTTTGTACACGCGTATAGCCGACGAATTTCGATTTAACAAAGTCGACGAACACTCGACCAATTTCCTTTCCCTGAAAACATACTCGTCGCGCGCCACCATTCGCTTTCAATTTGTATATTCGGCTAATAATTTCCGCGTTCTCGTATCGGATCGCTTTTCGAACATTTGCTGCCTATTGCGATCAATGAAAACCGGGTCACGCTTTATCCTCGTATCAAGAAGACAGGTAAAGTCGAACGAGGCCATTCGTCCTCGTAATCACGCGCGAATAATCTTGCTAACGTTTTACTTTAAATAGCCGAACATTAATAAATTTAAACGACCGTTTGCATATTTATCGCATAATCGACGCGATACGTTCGCAACGTATATCGCTTTAAACCAGAGACTTTGGAAAATATATTACGCTGCATATCCTGCTCAACGTAAAGAGAATTCAAAGTTCAAAGTAAAGTTCTTCGTAACGTGTGTATTAGCTTGCGGAAAATATTGTAACTTCGCTGATTCGCTGATCGTGCA
This sequence comes from Bombus haemorrhoidalis, assembly GCA_014825975.1. Lineage (NCBI taxonomy): Eukaryota > Metazoa > Arthropoda > Insecta > Hymenoptera > Apidae > Bombus > Bombus haemorrhoidalis. The sequence goes on from JACXIS010001557.1 coordinate 171,915, forward strand.
ACGTTTCTCCAAGTATTACTAGTATATCGTTCAACGGATAGAAAGTTTGATTACTCGATAAAATAGCGTAAAACAAGAACTAGTCGGTTTCGCGCCGGTTAACGCCGATTCTTCCAGATACATATTCTCGTGGATTTTGCAAACGTATTTTCTCGAAAAGCATTCGAAAACTGCACGTAGGAATTTCGAGAAATTATCGGAAGATCGGCGAAAGGCGACGTATTGTAAGATTTCGAAAGAAGATTTCGCTTTGAATTTCTACGTTACGAACGATACGAAACGTGTCAGGAGGCGAGAATAAACGAAAGAAAGGCATGACTTGATATCGTCCAATGACGATAAATAAAATAAATAAAATACGAATACTAATCGTAACGGTACTTAAATAACAAATACGTAATATTCGGAATTTTTTAAATCTCTGCTCCCTCCTTTACCGTTCGCACATTTCGAATACTTAACCTTGAAACTGATATACATATTGATATTTTCACCAACTGATGCTCGACCAACGAAAAAAGTGGGATTATCATCGCAAGAATTTCGCGCCTGACCCGACCTTGTCCTAAATTTCATTCCTCCCGAGAATTCCTTTCGAGAATTCGGCAAACCAGCTCCCTCTAGCTAGGGCAGTGTTTTTCAAACTGCAGGATGTGACTCATTGGAAGGTTGTAAAATCGATACGGTAGTTTATACGATAAACGCGCGCGCGCACTACAATAAAAATTATCAACTGCCTTATAATACGGCGAAGAAAGAATCGATCGAAGAGAATATCACGAAACGAAATCGATTAGGAAATCATGAAACGTACGTAAGAGATATTTGGTTTGAAAGATCGTCAATGTCTACGTTGTACTATTTGGAGAACTTCGATTTGATATGAAATCGAGACTCGAGAGAGACAATTCGAAATTAGAAGAGAACCGAATATAGGTACGATAGCAAGACCGAAGGGATGATATTGAAAACGATATTTTCGCCGATAGGTGGTTGGCTGAGAAATGAAAGGAACTGAATTTCCAACGAATTTTAATCAATTCGGGCGTACCGTATATGACACGCGTAGAACGCAGAAGCGCGACGTTAGATATACATTCGAGTAGATTAGCAAGCAACGGATAGCTACAGCGATGGAAAGTGAAAGTACATCTGTCTGGCGACCAACGTTTCGTTTCCATACGTACTTTATTCGACCTGCTACGATACAACGTATCTTTGTATCAGACGTGATAATATCGTTATGCGAAACACTTGCTCGGTTCAAGCAGACGGTTTAGCAAGAGATAACGACGAACAGTTACAAACGGTTTAACTCGTATGACTAACGATTTTTAGAATTTATCGTAGTTCGTACCGTTAAAAATCGATTATTGAAAACCGTTATCGAAGACACGCAGCGAAGCTACGGGTAACGCGTATAGCTTCGAACACGGCACGATAACCGTTCAAAGTATCGGACTCGTTACGCATACGATAATGATATGATTCATACTCGTTCGTTAAACTGACCCGAAAGATAAGACTTGGCACAGGTAATGTAGCTGCACATTTGTCCTATCTTCGTCCACGCAGTCTTCAACAATTCCGAACTGTACATCGATAATTGGTAACAAATCGTAGATTGCTTCTCGATCGTTTCGCTCGGTCACCGTTTCCCGCGATTCAAACACACGCGCAACCTTTCGAGCGTACCGTGTCGCCTCGCACAACGCTCGATCTTTTACTTGGCGATATTTGTTCTTTTCGACTGCATAATTTCTTTCTAGCAACAGTTGTGCAAGATCGTTGACCGACTTACGTAACGTTTACGCGATATCGAGGAAAGCGTGTGCCTCCGTAACGGAAAAACGTCGAATAGAAATCGAACCTACCGAGGATCGGATATCGACGAATTTCTCTTTTTCTTTCATTTCAACGAATAAAAGCCCGATAAACGTCGGCCGACGATGTAGTTGTAACGTAGTAATAGCAATATGACAACGGATCTCGATCGATTTTATCGAGAGATCGTCGGTCGAGTTACCGAACAACGTTAAAAGAAAGCGCTAACGTTACAGATCTTGCTCGAGGAACGTCGTAACGATACTTGTAACGTTGTAGCCGATTCCTATAAATAACTAATTATTATCCTTGACTCTTTATTAGCTTCTGCTCATCGACACGACCTTCGCACCCGCGATTGATTACGTCATAGAAAATGTAGGATCGCGCACGCTATACTTACATACTTCCCTTTACCGACACCAATTTGGCGTTTACTCGCGCGTTCCGTTCGATCTTTTCGTCCTCAAACGTGGAAGAGAAAGAAAGGTAAAGGTAAAGTCGCGTCGTACGGTAGAGTATGTCAGTTGTATCTCTGTCCATCAAGTTACGTCAATTTCTTGATACGCGCGAAGAATTGAAAGAAGAACGTCCTTTTACGAGATGTGACGATCTACGTAGACGCATCGGATAGTACACGGACGCGTACATCGAAGTTAACGAAATCCTTTTTCTCGCAACTTACTCGCACTCGCGTTAACCGCGTTCGCTTTGAAAGAGTTTTCAGGCATCGTAGTGCAAACTAAAAACAACCGCTATTTCCGTATTCGTCAAGGTTTCGTTGTTAAAGATAAAAGCTTAACCAACGGAAACTTCCTGTTTCCATGCAATATCGATAATCGACGGCTAATTCGAACGTTATCGAGCACGCCAAAATTATCGTTGTTCGACCTTAGCAGCACGATAATATTTCTAGCAAATACGCATAGATTGGCAGCGAAAATGTTAAAATACCAAATTACGCAGCCAATTCTTTTAACGCTTGTTCGACGTTGCATATTTACATTGCGTTGAACATTTCGTCCTTAATTAGCATCTATTACAAAGTAGTATCCGTCGCGCAAAAGTAGCCTGTCTCTTTTTGTGAAAAAATTCAACAACGACGATGTAGCGATTACGACTGATCAGCTGATTTCGCGATTAACGAATATTTGCCATGATCACTCGGTTCCTTCGATCACGCGCATAAATTTCGGCAGCGTCGCTCGTCTTTTCCCTACTATCGCAAGCCATTTAAAAACTGCATGACAAACTGTCATATAGATGTCCGCTTTAAATAATAAAGTTTTCCGTCGAAAGTTTCAGGACAATCGTAAGATCGAATTTACAAGGAGAAGAGTAACGTCGCAGAGTTGCTTCGCGAAGAAAGATTCGCTGGAGAAGAAAAATTTCGTCACGACAAGTACGAGCAGCGACGATGATCGAGCATCGAGAAGAAAGCAAAAGCGCAGAGCGGACGCGAACACGACGGCGACGCCGCGGCGAAACGATCCAGAGAATCGAAAGAGAGGCTCTGTTGCTCTGCGAGTCAAGCGCGTGACGGGATACGCTTCGGGGAAGAGGCGCACGAAAACCCACCGAAATCGAACAGGAATACTCGAATCGAATATTCGAACGACTGGAGCGAACGTACGCGAACGTAACTCGGTGACCGTCTAACCGAGTGACTGAACGATCGACTAACCGTGCTCGAACGAACGCGATCGCACGCAAGCGAGTCCGAGTGGATGATACGATGAAAATAGGGGGACTCGATGTGTGCCCACACTGCCCAAGTGCCCGCTATGCCCACTCGTGTCCACGCGTCAACGTATGCTCGCGCACGTTTCTTGCGTATTCGCAGAACGTGCATCGACACTTCAATTAGTTACATATTCGTTTCACGTTCGAGAGTGTTCCAAATTAAAATCATCGGCATTTTCGCGCGCACCTCTCGCGAACATTCGGTGAATAGGTCATCGATCGTCGTTTAATCGAGCCACCGTTCACGATTACCGAGGCTACATCGATAACGGAACTATAACGTTATCAAGATTCAAGTTGCGAATTTGACAGACAGATCGACCAAATATCCGCAAGTTTTACCCTTATTTTTCTCAACGCGACATATCGCTCGTGAATCGCGTAATCGATGTATAATCTCTTATAAACATCGTTACGTTATGTACGTTATTTGCATGTACGCTATACGCGTAAATGGATAATAACGTATACATGTAAGTCGACATGGCATGGAATCGTATTAACCGTATCGACGATTAATACGATTGTGAAAAGATCGGACGAAACGGAGAGGACGTTGAAGCGAAGCGAGTAACCACAGTAGAGAATCAGAAGTTACCATCGCTTGTTTCGCGGCCCCAATTGTTGCTCCGGTGACGGTAGTTTTACCAGTGACGTCATCGGCGTGAAGGTGCACGCGGTCCTCGGTTAACTGTACTTTGGATCAAAACTCGAGCGGCATTCGTACGATCGAGCGTAAAGCTGTTATAACATCGAATAAACGTACGAACGAACGAACGAACGAACGCGAAAACGCAAACAATCGTCGGATCGGTGAAAGCAGCGATACTTCGTTTCAAAATTGTTTTTTTTTTTTTTTCCTGATATTTTTCTCGCGGCAGATTTAAGAAACAGATTGTACAAAGTAGAATTTGGAGGGCACGACCTATCGAAAATACACTAGCGTCTCCCTTATAAGAGCCAACAGGGAGACGAAAGACACTGTTGGGATAATAAAACGGTCGATCGTATAAAGTTTCGTTTATTCAAATACAGGTTATGGTTAATCGATAGTTTCTCCAAATGTTCGTTTGCCTGCCAAGTCACGTAATTCTTTTTGTACTTCGAATTGTCGAAGCCATCTTTGCTATGGTACGAGAAGGCACGTTTTCGTTTGCTCTTTCCATTCGTATAAAATCGTCGTTATTATCGTCTTTATCGCAACGAAATTACTGCATCGGTACATTTCAATTTTTTCCACCGTTGCCAGCGTCGTAGGAATCCACGTTCTTTGGATAATTTTCAATATCGTGTCTGTGATCGTGGCTTTTCCAACACCGTGCATTTCTCTTAATTCTGGTTGCATTTACGCCACTTTCCAGTTCTTCAATTACGTCGTATTTTGTTTCGGTAGTCAGAACGCCGTTACTTTCGTTACTAAATTCTTCTAATTAGAATTCTCTCGACCGAATAAACGAGAGAAAACAAACGTTAATAAAATATGTACATACCTGAAACGGAAAAAGGTATCCATTGGCGGGAAATATTATGTACAGGCACGATAGAAGCGCCCGGATTTTCAAATATTCGAACAGGAGGGCTCTAACGCCGTATAGGGTTCTACGCAATGCACAGCAATTGTAATTTGAAATCCTGATTGGAAATTTTAAATATCGACTCGTAAGTGACTTTTGCAGCTTGAGATTCAAGGTGCTTCTATAAAACGCGCACGACCCTGAGTGCAGCTACGCCAATTGATGTCGACGCTTAATATTTTAATTTACAACCTCGCTATATCGTTTCCACCGACTATACCTATGCTATTCGTACGCGATATTACACGTCTCACCGAACGTTTCTTTCAAACGTGAAAGTATATACACAATTAGACTGTTGGCGTCGACGGACGAACGACAAACTAGATTCGTAACTCGTTTTAGTACGATCGATCGAGTAAAGTCCGAGCCTGCCTCGCAAACGATCGAACGCGCATCGTAATACATAATCGTTAGGTTGCTTGCTCGCATCCTACTTTTATCCGTTATTTGCTCCCGTTTCATAGTATCCCATTCGAATAACGAATATCCGTTTATTCCTTTCTTCCTTTTTATCGTATATTTATCGTGATACTAATAACGCACGAAGAGAGGAACAAAGGCTGTGCGTACGTGGTTATCGAGAAGCGATATTAAAAACCACGATAACGTACAGTCGAATAAACGCAAATGATCAGCGATAGCGCGGACTTTGAAAGAACGTTGCTTCAAACGAAATTTCAAATTTCAAACGTAACACGTAACAGAGCGCACGCAGTATCTGGTACGAAGTGCGATCAAGTTGGACACGCTTTAGCAAGTTTGAAGAACTTTTGCCAAAGTCATAGCATTGGTTTTTGGCTATGGTTCCGAATTCCGTGGCTTAATTTTAGTTAACGCGCGCGCGTGTCAAGGACACGATGTTACAAAGTACCCTAAAGAGTCATATTATGTCATTTATCCATTCTTGCGCTACAGTTTTTTTTGTTGCTGTAGAATGATATTTTGTACAAGAGAAAACGTAGAAACGAACGTACAAAGTTGTTACAAAAGCTGACTTGCTCGCAATGTTTCCTCTCTTCTCGCAAAGTAATTACACAGAGAATGTTACGTTACTGCCTTTTCACGGGGCAACTTCAAGAAAGTCATGGAAAACGCATTAACTTCCTGAAATCTGTGGTATACCTATACTTGGATACGGAATCGTGCGAGATTGGCACCTTTAAACGCGAATTTTTACAAAGAGAAAAGAAAAGGACAAACGGCGTTCGTTCGTTCAACAGAGCGAACAAACGAAAATTCCGAGTGGACGAACGTGGACGAAAGAATACTGCTCGTCTTTTGTCAAAATTCGCAACGGAGAGCGGCAACTTTGCCTGACTCGGACGATACCGGACAAGGAGGCCTGACTCGACCAACTACCGTAGATATTTTTAATTACGCTTATGGTCCAACAACAGTTACTTGATCAACGGATCTTGCGCCATACTCGTTGCCTTCGTCGCAACGACTTTTGCTCGATTTTCACTCGATTTATCGGGCAAAATATGGTATAGTATACAAAATATGGTAAAATTACTATACGTACAATAAAAATATTCGACTTTATATCGCTGATAGACGGATAACGAACAAATAAAGTATTTGTAGGACTATTTGCGAGAATGTAACGAGTGTACAATCTGTGTCGCAACATCGACTGTTATACGCTAAGTACGTATAACAGGAACGGGCAGCAAAGGGTGAATAGGTAAAACAGCGAGCAAGGCGAAAGGAGCAACGCTAACTAAGTGGCAACGCAATCGACTGCATTTTAACCGGCTCAAGAGAATTTAAGGCTCGTTGCGAAATATATTACATATAACGCGAGAAGCCTTGAAGTTTCCGCGTCGTTAATTCAGAGTAGAAGTGAGAACAGAACAGAGAGAATCGAACGAGAAATAGAAAGCTACCCAACCAACTGAGAACACTCGTTTTTAAAGCATATGCGTCGAGCGTTCATCGATTTTTAATTTAAATTCTCGCCGATGATTCTCATAGTTTTTACGATGTTCGCACAACATTATGATTAACAATGTGTCTTCGTGTCAGCCTTATCGACACTACAGCGAATAGATAACGATGGAAACAAGTAGTTGTCGCGATATGCACGCCGATTCATCGTACATACCCGTGTACATACTGCCGGATAACGCCAAGTACGTACTTCGTGTTTCGTTCTATCCTGTTCTATCTTATATTTTTATGTGTACGGAATATCAAAGTGCAGATCTAACATCTGAAAATTGAAAATGCCTGTTCGCAACATCTCTAGATATCGATCGAATCGGTTTCGGCGCTATTTTGATATGAGAGACAAGTTAAATTGCGTTATTACGATTGTCTGCTGAATCTGATCTCCATCTCCGGTATGCGTGACTTTTTGACAACAGTCGACTAGTACAGAATGACGAATCCTTCGGGGTAATTGTTCGGTGTAATTGTTCGGGACACGTTTCTTCCGTACAATATCCCAGTAACAGTTGTTTTTCGTTCTACCGAGTTCTTCATATTCGATGGTCGCTCGAGTTTCGGCGAAGAAAAAATCTGTGCCACGAGATCGATGTCGATCCAAAACTTTGCTTCCAATCTATTACTGGAGCGCGAGCGAACGAAGAATGCGCGGAACAAGCAACTTTACAAAATTACGAACAGATCGATCGCGTTTCTCTTCGACGACCGAACCTCCTCCGAGATTATAAAACGACGAAACGATAAACGAATCGTAGACCGACGTTGTGCAACTTGACGAGGCGATAGCGCGATTTGCACACCGTCCTGCTACACCGTACAAATAAAAATGCTCGTAGTTAGAAATATAATTGTAACGATATTCAAAAATAGAATATCATTCGATGAGCAGTTGCTTTTAGCCGACAACGTATACACATTAATTAGCGCATCCTGTTCGTCTCTATCCCGAAAATAACAAGAGTTTAAGATCTTATTCGCTAACGGATAGCGTTTTATCCGTAAATAAGAACGAGAAAGTATAAAACATAATTTCGTGCGAGTGATGCGAACACTGCTGTACACGCATGACAATGGTCGCTTTGTTCGCGAACGAACGATTGCGCGTACACGCGTAGCAGATACATCGTCCATGTACATTGTACTTACATACATCCCCGTCCGTAAGTATCCGAATATTTACGGATTTGTATCTTACGAACGAGTGCGTATGTATAATATACGCCCAACAGGTCGAGCGATCCTCGACTTTGCTTGTAAGATTATACGTATATATTTTGTTTTTGCGTGACACCGATTGCCGAAGAAGAAGAAGAAGCGTGTTACGTCTACCGTTGCGTCGAAGGGGATAGACGTCAAGAAGAGAATCAAAGCAAACTAATGCGTCGTGTAAACGGTGTCATTTCTCAGATGTCGATGATGAAAAGTTTGAACGATATTTTCACCGATTAATTGGAAAATACTAGATGCGTATTAAATTTTTAATATTCTTTTTATCTTTTCAATTTCTTTGATCTTAATCTTTCTTAATAATACGCAGTATACCTACTTATAGCCATATATTTGTACGTGATATAGCTATTACATAGAAAGTTAAAAATAATAATTGGTATTTATTGAAATGAACGAAGTAACTAGAAACTCGAGTCGCTATTTCTTAATCCCATCGTAACAAAGATTTCTTAAGTCGAGGAAACAAGATGTAATAGAATAAATATGGCAATGTTAACAAAATTTCTCTTTGCTTTCGTAATATTAAACAAACATAAAGACGCGTTTTATAACGATGCGTGCATGTGGATATGGTATAGAACTGGAAAATATTAAATTCGTTAATGTTTCCAGAGAACTTTGTTCCTCTATTATTTAACGATCTTATTTCAAATTTCGAAATACACGCGTTACACGCGAGCGTGCTTTGAAACTCAACCGTACTTTCGATTTCTTGACACATCGAAACTCGTGAAAGAGATCGCGCAGCATTTTCCAATGCTAATTTTTAAAAAATTTTAAAAAATCAAATACTAATTTTTATTACGCATATTACACACGTTAAATCACGCGATTAAATACGCTATATCGGGCGATCAGATCGCGTTTCCATTCAACGAAATATATCGGTTTCAGTTGCTCTTGCGCGATTTAATAAAATCGAGAAAAATACGATGCACCTTCAAAACGGAGATAGACGCGTGAGAATGTTCGTGTTCGCGTAGAAAAACAATTCAAAACAGGTGACACGCTCGACGGTATTCCTGCTCGAGCACCTACGTGTACGTAACCTCCTTGAGAGATTACAAGCCAATGACCTCGTATCTGATAGCGTATTGCGTGACAACGAGTATTCGACGCAAACGAACGTTTCTTCGCGGAAGAAAACGACGTTCTTTCCTTTTCACCCGCTGTTAATAAAACGACGCGTTTTACGAAAACTTTATCGTCGATTTTGACTATCGTTGAACTACACCAAACTAGCGAGTTACGTACGTTATACGTACATATGCAAAAAAAAAAAAAAAGAGAAAAATTTTTAATTATTTAGAAAAGACGTTCGAAACGTTGATTTCATTTGACGACATATTTACCACGATTTTGCTTCGAGTAATATGTAAATCATAGACGATACGTATCTCGTACGACGTGCGACGATAAGCATTTGTGATAAATAAAAATTGCCGTCTCTTTGATATAAACTTTGCAAAAGCTAATACCCGTGGCTTATGAATTTCCCGGAAGCAAGCATTGTCTCGCTACGAAGAGAAACCGATCGTGATTCGAATCCCAACTTCCACTTTTGCCCGCAACGTTGCCAGGTGATACATCATACATACTCAGTTTCACCCACGCGCAAACGAGCTAAGAATTACACAACGCGTAAACGCGACATCGTTGAAAAATCTCCTCTAGGCTTTCTCGTATAAACCGACTATGGTAACGAATCTCGTATACGGTATGTAACGTTACGTTGAGTATTGTGAGTTACGATTCAATTATAAATTAAGACAAAGTACGGTACAGAAGGTTCTTAAAAGTTTCGGAAAGTTTGAGAAAATATATCGATAGATGGATGTTGTTTATCGATCGATATTTCGTGCAATGTGAAATCAGTAAATCGGTAAAAGATTTACGTATGAAACGCTGAAACGATGTACGTATCGCGAGGCTGCAGATGAAGAAGACGGTAATGTGTCGTGAATTTCTAGCAGAGACATTGGTTTGATATTCCGTTTGATCGTTAACCGAAAAAATCGCGTTCCTCGAGAACGGTTATCATCTTTGCTACTGTAATCGCTAGACTTTCCTTGGAATATCTTGGACTAATCCGTAGACTAAGATCACAAGCTTCGGAATATTATAATAATATCATTGAATTAAACGTCACCGATCGCGAGAGAAGAATGATACATATGTATAAAGAATCTGAAACTTGAAAATAAGTTTTATACTTACAACGAATATGAATAAATCGCTGACACCGATTTATAAATAGACAAAAATGAAGAACTGAAAGAAACTGTGAAATAAATTAAAGAATTATTAACCGGCGTTTAGTTGGAAATAGCGGATATCCATAGATATAGATAAATATCTAACGGGTCGGTTGAAATACGTAAATAAATAGATATAAAACTGATGCATACATTACCAGTAAATAAGATGTAACAATCAAGACGATTATAAATAGAAATCTTACGTAACTTGTTTTTCGCTTATTAGTCTAATTAGAAACTCGAACGATGGTACGACTCCGTTATCGTTCGACATCGTCGTTCCTTATCCATAACTCGTTCTAGATTCGAAATTTATTCGCATTGATAATTTCGCGTGCTTGACGGATACGTTAGATGCCGCGTATCGCGAATTTTATGATTCTTGCGTCTTTGAACGCAGTATCTCTCTTAAATAGCGAGAGACAATCGAGCAACACCGGACAGAACCGTACTGCTTATTTGCTTCCTGTTAATCGCGCATGATTATAAAGAGAAAGGACATAACAGAGAACGCGGTTATTACGAATTCTACGACATGCCGTTGCCAGCAACGATCGCGACCTGGTTTGCGCACCAAGTCTAATGTTTATTTATCAAGTTTACTGTTCGTCCTCTTTCCGGCCTAGTTATCGTGTCGTGCCACGTTCGCCGGCGAGTTTGAATCTCAAGAATAATCTTCTTTTGTTCGCGAAACGCTCGTTATTCTAGGTAGCACATTACGCACATTTGTTTCGAGGGAACATCGTCGCAGCTCGACAGTTTGAATTACAAATTTGTACAGAGATCAAGATGCCCGTCCGACTCTGATACAAATTTCGTTTAATTTAGCTCAGTTTCCAGCAACGATTGATCGGAACGGGCAAAAACGACTTTGAGACGAACGAAGGAGATGCGACGTTCTTCGGGTAAACACTGCGCAAACTGGGTGCTTCTCTTACGTATAAGAGAAAAACGCTGTAGAAACGTATAGATAGATCGTCGAAAGATCGTGGAAACAATGGAAGCCCCGTTAATACGATTCTGCGTTCGTCATGGTAGCTCGAGTACGTTGCACCAAATACTCGACGCATCGTTAAATACCAGGAACTTGACACTGATCGTTGCAGAGATTGTAAGTATACTTGGCATAAACGTATGCTTGAAAAAGGTTATTTTATTCGACGTCGATTAACTAATTCAAACGGATAATAGAAAATAATATTTAATATAATAAAATCGATTCACCAAGTTGGCTACTCCTTCTCCAATCTCTGATATCATTGTAAACAAACGCTTTCGTTACGGTTAATCGATTGAATTGCTTCCTGAAATATAGTTTCGCGGCTGAAAGTAACGCCAGGTTTTGAAATAACAATCGTACGAGCGTAGTTTTATTACACGTAATTAAATAGTTTCCAATACAACTACGACTCGCGTTTCAACGCAGCGTGTCGCAACGTGAGACGAATTTCTGTATACCTTCGACGAACGCTTCTTTTCCCGCCAAGCCTTAGTCGCCATTTTCCAGAAATTCTTTCAAATTTTTAGAAAAAAACGATGGTGATCTGGATCGTTGGATCGTTGGATCGTTCGATACGCTGACGATCGTTAGTAACGAATTCTCAGACACGTTTCTTGAGATCTTTCGTAATGACGGACGGGCGGGTTTCTTCGCACCCGCGCCCGTCGTCTTAAGAACAATTCAAATATATCCTTGTTACGTAAACTAGCGTCATTCGACGATTCAAAAGGTGAATTTGAACGAACGTATTAAGCATCGAGAAAACGTAAATCGTTATCGGCGGCATTTTCAATTCGCATCGCCATTTTAAACGTATCAAACTGAACGACAACTCTAGACTTATGTACTTATAGATGAAATTTTTATTTTAAATTGGAATATCGAGCGACCTTCTACGATCACGTTTCACCGTTTTATACGGCTTTCATGCGCAAACCGGTATCACTTTCCGAACGACCATCGTAAGTACGTAAGTACCTGTGCGTTACGAGGGAAAAGGTTCAAAGAAACAAAGAAAATTCGCATGGTCCTTCCTCAAACAAGGATCGAGAGTTACGAGTCGTAAGAAATCACGGTTAATGGAAATGCTTTCGTATTAATAATCGTACATGTACGATTCCTATTCGATTATCCGCTGCTACCGTCGTGAAGTGTACATTTGCTTGGTAAGTAGGATCTTTTTATTAATGGCCACTGCCGTGTGTACGGAACACCTGCGATGACTAACAGTACCACGCAACTAACTATAATAAGACGCGAGTATACTCAAACACTTACGTTATTACGCAGTAACATCGATCTTGCTCTTTACGAGTAGGTACTCGTACGTACAAACACGGCTAGTACGACTGCAATGGAATCGAACTAACTGTTGTTCCGCGCGAACCGATATCGATGTGTAAAAGTCTAGAATTTTTAATAATAAAAAAAAAGAAAAAGAAAGAAACAAATATCATTCGCCGATGGTATTTCAGTCGTCGAGTTATTCACGTTGAATTCCCACTTTCGAGAAATTAACGATACTAATCATCGATCACAGTTCGTCTCTTTTATATCGTTTTACGATCGTTTACACGATCGCACGATTGAACGAACGAAATAGAAAGTAGGAACAAGGAAGCAAGAATAGAACGAACGCGACGTCGTTCGACGAGATACGTACGATAAAATACGAAGAGAATAGGAAACGTGAAAGCTAAATTGCAAATTGCAAAACTTCGTTACAGGTTTCTTAATTCGTTGACGCGATAGAAAAGAAAGGTTGACAATCACTTTCGAATTTACCTGATTTTCCGATCGGTGGTTGACCAAGTCTGCTAAACCACCTGAGAAACCTTCTAGCGGTGGTGGCAGCAGGTGGTCTACATCCTTCGAGTATAACAACTCCATTATTGTTATTGTTGTTGTTGTTGTTGTTGGAAGTTGGACGTTCGGACGGAGATGCTCTGCTGTACGGCGACATCCAAGCTGTGGTAGTGCTTTGGATAGTGGTACCTTTGACGGTAGTAATGGAACTGGTTATTTTAGCCGGGTGCGGCACCCAATCTTCCGAAGCGACGGGCATTTGTCTCGTCCTCTCGTCGGACGAGTGAAAGACAAACCCGCAGAATGGAAAAGTCATTCAAGGTTTTACACCCTTCCGCGAAGATAAGATTATTTAGGAAACTCGAGCAAATTTCCTATATGATTTCGGAGTACGTGGCATAGGCGTCGTATCGACGATAAGTTCGGCGACGTACGATCACGAAATTCAATGTACACCTTTTGTTTTTCCTATCTTTTTTTTTTTTTTTCTTTTTTTCTTACTTCCGTAATTCATAACCAACCGGCCGATTCCAATGTTCGACGTTTCCTTTAAACTCGGCCAGCGAGTTTTTTCTCACGACTCGCCAGGAAGAGAGCGTACAAGTTATAGGTAGGTTATATTTTGTTGTGCGCGCGCGTACCTCAAGTTTCGCGGTCGTCGCTTCCAACTTTATCTATGTTGCTCGGATGTTTGCTTTAGCAGCTAACAGTCACGTGCTTCCCCTTAACTTGTTGCACATACCTCGACGACTCTTTCTGTATTCTAAATGCGCCCTTGCTCGTCCGATCGATCCAAAGTCATGGCTGTTCTTTCGCCGATCCTCTCTGCTGTTCGATGCGGTCGACTATCGTCCAACGACAAACGGAATTTTCTTATTCTTTCTGCGAACGTAATACGGAGAATACGGAGGAATAGAAAGGGCAAATCACGTCGGATTAACTAGTTCTTTGTAAATTCTCTCGACGTCTCCCACGTAATATGTACGCTTTCTTAAAATTCTTATCAAAACGAACGGCCTATTTGATTTATTTGGTACGTTATAAGGTACTTAGTTTTCATTGCAGCCTTTCTGAGTAATACTATGCTACCGTGGAATGGTAGTATCCAGGTAAATTATGCAGAATTAGGAAAAATAGTCTACGTGTGTATTCAAAATCGCAGGCTCGATCGATCGATCGAAGCGATCGACTTTTGTTCCCGATCCGGCGACGCTTTCCGAAGATCCTTGATCTTCCGCGCATCGGAAAGATAGAGGAAACACACGGCACGAATTTGTCCTTAAGTAGGATTATTGCACTTTGTCCTACTTCGCTCGATCCAATCTAGTCTCGATTAACGGTTTCTCGCGGACCTACGTAAGAATCTTTTCGTAGACGTTTGCAGATATCGAACGAGCAAAGTTTTCTACGATCGCGGCGTCACAGTTCTCCAACTATGTATAGGGAAAAGGATGGCATTCCTGAATATTTCTTGTCCCTCCGAAGCGTAAACTCTTGGAGACTACACTGTCGGCAAAGCGTTTGGAGGTCGAGGTTGATCTCTCGCACTGGTGAACGTTGCTCGGTCGGTCACGTAGTTGCCGCATTATCCGTGTTTCGTTGCGCTATCATCAGCGACTACGTATTACCGTCGTCCTCCTCGTCTTCGACGCCGCCGTCGACGCATACGGTTCATTCGATTCCGATAAGCTGACTCGCCGCCACTCCTATTCTTTCCTTCTTCGCTTGCAACGAGCAATATTCCTTTCGATTCCCTCCTACAGGCTATGCACGGGACGTAGAGCGAGAGGAACGAGTACACGAATAAACGAACGTCGTTCGATCGGTAGGATGCGTTCCGGCAAAGGCTTACACGGTACGCGCACTAATTTTCACTTGGAAATGCACAGGCGATCGAAGTTTCCGCACAACAGGTAGAATCGGATCGTCGATCTTGTCGAGTCACGTCCGAAAAACACCATTTAACCCATATTGAGAAACGTGGTGAACGTAGGCCTCGATTGCACAATTTCATCCGGCTGGCGAGAAATTCAACGGAGATAAGGAGGAAAACGTAGAAGCACGGAGAGAACGTTGCCAACGAGTCGATTCTAACCGCACGTCTCTCGACCTGACGACAGACTCGAACTGCCACCGACCGACCAACCGACCGACCGACCGACCGACCGACCACCACGACCACCACTTCTCTCGACGCTGTCTCTGCCAACTTGCTTCTTCGTGCTCCTCTACCACTCCTCTTGTCTACTGCCGGCCGCCTTCTTCCTTCTACCTCCCTCTTATCTTCTTTCTCTTTTCGATCCGCGTGCGTGTTCGTGTATCCATGCACGCGTATACCTTCACCACGGCATAACACCGCGACACCCGCGTTACCACTACCGGTACACTGTCGCTAACTGCCCCACCACACCGCTACTTTTTCTTCAGTCAACTCCCTCTCGCACTCGCTACTTCGTAACTGTTTCTTTATCTTCTCTTTCCTTCCTTCTTCGTTGCTCGCGTAGCTTCGTTACTCTTACTGCGCTTTTGTTAACGAATACAGTTCAGAAATGTCGAAACGAATACAGCTGCAGGTATATTTGCGACAACTTGCCGCTCTCTCGCACAGCAACACGTTGTCGTCGTCGTCGTCGTGTACCATCGTGCTGACGTTCACGTTGAACGTGTTTCCACACTGCGATACGATAGATGTGACGCGCGCCTGTACAGAAGTACTTACACGCGTGGACGCGATTCGTAGGCGATCCACGCACGAGTGGACGAACCAAGGTAGACGCGAAAAACATGGAAAATTGGAGTAAAAGGGATAATAAGCGCGTTGATACTCGGCTGACGCAACGTGACCGTGTCCGACAGAACCACGATCTTCTCTAAGCGTGTAATCTTCGTAACGTGACTATTCGCGACTCACCCTCGCAACTCTTCCCCAACTTGTTTACTCGTAGATACATGCATATTGCTCGCGTAATCGTCCGCAACGCGCCATAAAATCTATCGTACGTGTTTACGCTTAATCGTTCTTTTTATTTTAGCTCGCCACCAGCGTATTCTAACGAGCGTATTAAAAGCTTATAACAAATAGCGAAACGTCCAGAGTTCGGGTATTGGAAGATGATCGGACTTGCGGGCAAAAGTAGCGCTAACGAATTTCAAGATTGGTGCGTTACGCGTTAAAATTCTTTATTTAAAGGCAACCTGGCGAATAATTAGCCTGAAAAAATACGATGTAACCACCTACACGATTTCATAAGGGTCTTCGAAACGATTTCTTTTTGCGTTCAACAGAACATCGTTTACGTTGAAAATGGAAAGTCGTCTTTATTATTCGGGCGAAGAGCGTAACCGCCCGTTCTAGAGACGAAGTAAAAACAGAAAGCGTGTCCGATCGAGTTCACTGAGACTTCACGCCTCTTTCCTTTCCTCTTTATTCGTTTATATTTTTCGTAAGTTGCAAAACCTCGTGAACACACGTATATAATGGGCGCACATACAATTCAAGAGAGGGAGTTAGTCCCGATTCTATCTAATTCGTCGCTTCTGCCGAAACCCTAATCGAGAAATTACCGAAAAGAGGAGCGACGAATATTATATAATACACGTTGTTTAATGACGTTTGAAGCACCTATCAATCGCAAACATTCAGAGTAAAAGACATTAACTCTCTTCTGTTTTTCAAGATTATAACGAATGAGTCGACGTTGTATAATTTATATCACCGTTACGCGTAATTTTTATTCAGATTTTGTATTGTCCGTGACTGAAAATATGTACCACATGAAAATATGCAAATATCGTTAAATCGATAGATCGAGTGTGTACGTGCGTATTCCGAGATCGGACATGGAGATTGCTTCGCGCTGATGAAATTAATTTATACGATTTTCTGCCAAAGATTCTAAGAGACGTCGATAAAAATCTATCATCGAATGCGCATTGACGTTTAAAGAGAGAGAAAAATCTAGATGTCTAGCGCGGATGTTGATCGGCGTCGTCGGTCAGGAGGTGCGACTGACACACAGATCCCAGTAATAAATCGCAAAACGGTTGCCGGTACGGGTATACTCTGCATAAAAATAGAGGCGCCACCGAGGATTCCGTAATGAGCGTAAGTTATGCAACGCATTAAGGACAGTGCCCTCCGTATGCGGATAACTTCGGGAATTTCCGTTTCTGTACGTACGAGCAGACTTTATCAAGAGGGCGATACTTGTCCTAGCGCGTCGCTAACGTATTTCGTTTAGCCTAGTAGTTTCATTCAAAAACTTTACCGCTCTGAAATCTTTCCACTTCCCTTTGATCGCTAACTTTGATCGCCCATCGGCTAACTTTCGGCAAAGCCAACGAAAGGAATTTCGTATTTATACCGATGAGATCGTCGTATCGTTTGTTCTCGTGGAGAAAAGTAACATATTAAGATTCTGGATTGTTTATCACAGGCGAGATAGGTAAAAAGATTCGTTTCGTTGCATAAGTGCCCCTAACCTTTGTAAGCAGAAACGTTGCAGCGTAATATATTGCGAAGATCGTCGGCGTAGGGTACACGGACTTCTATTCGATTCCCCTGTATCGTCTAACTTGGAAAAGTATCTTCGTTAACACCGGCGATCATTAAAATACACACTTGACCTAGAATACCCATAGGTGAAACGAACACAAAGGCGAGGTTACAGAAGTTTCGAACGACGAGGAGGAAAAACCAGGATGACAAAGAGAAAGACGTTGTTGGCAACGGTTCAAAGCGCAGTTCGACCTAACTAAAATACTGCAGTGCTCCACTACGTGTCGCATACCAGGTGAAAATATTGCGGAACTGCTAGCTTACGAATTAAGAATATATATCGTGTAATCGACGATATAACACGATTATCATCGCACTTTCTCGGTGCCAAATCGGGCAGCAACTCACAAATTTGTCGACTACCCACAGCTGTTAGAGGTTAACCGAACTAATCGGATAACGGTCGCCAATTCAAATTTCGGTGACTTAAAAATTTATACCGTCAGGTCCGATCGTATCATACCGCGAAATGAAAGACTTCAAGATATTGAAAATATTTCTAAACAGAATATAACTATATTGCCTACTTTAGAATTTTGAAAATGACGTAGCAGTTACAACAATGCGTAGACAGAGGTGGGTAATTTTTATGAAAAAGCTGAATCGGTAGAGCGATCATGTAAATACATCCAAGCAGGATTTCCACTCTAATAACGTTAACACAGTAGTTGGAACGTGCGCGTAGTAACAACAGTAGTAGGAATCAACAATGCTTTGGACTGCGTCAAAGATTTTAGTAATTTTCGTGCAACTAGGGGAACTACGCGAACGAGCGTACCTTGTTGCTTGCCATTCGAAGGTACCTACGTTACCAACCATTAACCAGCGACAGCGAACGATCGTGCCCGACGGATAATGCTTTTCGAATTTGGTATCTACGATCGAAACATTTGTTTCATCCTTTATTTTATTTTTTTTTTCTTCTTTTTTTTTTTTAACGCGTGTATAGAAAAGCAACGATGGAGAGATTTTCTTCCCGCTTCCCTTCTTAAATTCTGTGCGTGCATTTGTCGAAGAAAATCGTGACTCGTTCTACGATGGAAACTCCTAGCAATGAAATCATTTCCGCGTATTATAGGGAAGATTTACGGGAAGCTACACACTTTCCTTTTTTACCATAGAAATTGTGAAAACAATAGTCCTTACACAACAAATTATACGTCGCACGGCACGAAGAATACTTGTTTCTTGCGACTGTCTTCACCCTGTCTTCTTTTGAAAGGATACATCACAAGATGAATTTTACAATAGAAAATAATCGCATATACATGCATGTGATTAAATATACAAAAAAAAAGAAAAAAAAAAGAGGTAAAAGAAAAATAGCGACGAAGCAATAAAATGGATTTTCTTTGTCCTTCTAAAGAAGCGCAAACGTAAATATACATACGTATCGATAACTTTACCTCAACGTTACGAATCTGAAGAACCGTCTTGTGTTTAAGCGATCGATATAAACGAAAAGATTTAACCGAAATAACTTTTTCCTTAACGACATTTGCCTTAACGAAATAGACGTTATGTTAGTGACAGTGTCAATCTGTCCCTGAAGAGATGCTGAAAGAGGTTTTTCGTTTAAAGAAACGTTATTATTACGATATTAAAGTAGCAGAAGTGCGTAAGTAAATAAAAATTTGTTCCTAGGTTTTATCGGGCCGAGTGCGTCCAACTTTCTCACATATCGTACGACCAGAGCTTGAATTTCGCTCGAAAGATCGCTCGCCCGGATTCGTAAAACAATAGAGATAGAATTTGAAATTGGAACCTATAGTTGGTAAATCAATTTAGATAATAAATGTCTTTTGTCGCATAAAATTCACACGCCGCATACGTATATACGTACGTATATACCTGGAAATTCTCATGCGTCTGTTCGTGTCAGTTTAGAAACGGCTCTACCAAATGTATAGAACATAGCAGCGATCGATGAACGAACCAAGCAGAATGGTCACGCGATACGAAGCAATTTTCAACTGGTTTGTCGAAAAAATGTAGTAGTCTGGTAACGATCACTTTGTTAGTCATGGTTGTGGCGTTCGACTAAATAACGATAAGAATAATTTACTTATCTACCTACCTTTTCTTCCAGAACACAAGATAAGAAATAGAAAAAACGCTATAATAGTTGTACCTTTGATTTAGTTATCCTCGTACTTGCTACCGTTTATCGTATTGTACGGTATACGTGTGTGTGTGTGTGTGTGTGTGTGTGTTACAGAAAAAGTTCACAACGAATTACTTCGTAATCTTTACAACTTATCTTAATACTTTATAATCACTACAATTTTATAATCTCTACCTCTACGTTTTACAATTTCGATATCAGACGAAAAAGATAATAGCCAATGAGAATGCGAACCGTTTGGAATTACAAAAACATCGTAGAAAACATTTTAACACGACATGGAAATCGTTTAGGCGATTGCTGTAAAAAAAAAAAAAAAAAATCCGCCGATGAATCATTCTATTCTGCTCTGACTATTCTGCGTAGAACTCGTATCCATTGTACGGCACCGTCCGTTCGACGTAAAGTAGCGCACACAATAGCCACAAAGATTACCTTTACGCTCATCTACATATGTACGTAGCTATTTTCGTAAGAACCACGAATGCCGAGTAAAAACGATAATACTATTTGGACGTAGCTACGCCGTAAAAGAGGTTTTATTTATTCGAGACTCGTCGACCTTCGAAGCCTTGTTCTTTCAAAAGGCGAGTCGATGCAAGAACACCCGTAAACGTTTGTCTATTGTTGCAAATATGTCGGAATTAAGAAAATAATCGCGCTGATTCGAGAGAAGCTTTTCATTTATACGCAAACGATATTTCATAAAGGCGAAACAATGTGTTTCTCTGCATTCAGAGTAACCAGAGCCGAAACCGAAACCGAAACCGAAACCGAAACGTAGGTTAATAATAGAGAAGAGACAAGGAAAGGATAAAGATCTTTAAATTTAATACGGTGATGGTTGGGTGAGAAATGGCAGCCGTACAGTTCTGTCGCATCGAGACTTTCCACGGCGCTTCCGTGTTATCATAATTAAACGAATTAACGAGCGCGCATTTTGCCTCTTAGCTTTGTTTCAGCTTAAAAGGCGAGAACGGTGCAAGATTAACACGAACCGTGGCCAATGTCGATTGCGAATCCGGAAGAAAGATATAAAATTTCTTAAACGTAATTATCCTTCTATCGTTATATAGTTCTACCAACTAGTATCTTCGATGCTGTACGATTCAAAAATAATCTGATCGTGCGAATAGCACCGTATTTCACGAATTTCATTTATACGTACGTTATGTTTCGCATTTGTCTATATCTCGGTATATGCACGAAGGCGCGGTAAATCCTTTTTATTTCCACGAACCTCGCAATTCTGACACGTACCTTCTTGGTTGGAGTTGTTAACGTTAGGGTTAGGATGAGAAGTCAAAGAGGACGGTGTCTCATCCTCGGCGACGCCCATCGTTGTTGCTGCCGTTTGCTGATGATGCGTCTCCACTTCTGTAGCCTCTTCGCACCTGCAGAATAAAGACATTCGTAACTTTATCATTCTTCGCATCGCACTGTGCTCATCCTACGAGTATTTCCAAATGGTCGCCGTTTACGTACAGCAATTGCAATTTGAATGTTAACGATCTACACAAAATCCGTTATTGTTGTATCCGGTGCATAAATAAAGTACAATTTTATGAGAAAAATGTCCAAATCTATTACACGATACGCGTCGGCCGATATATACCTTTGCCTCGATCTTTCCACACGAATGAAGAAAAAAAGCTGGGGAACATTTGCGTCAAGCCTCCATACATACATACATACATACATACATACATACATACATACATACATATATATATATTTATGTATACATTCCCCGAAACAGAGCGACGTTTCTAAGCAATCGAATTTCCAGCCGAGACAGCATTTTTCACCAATCGCTTTCCTACCCTTGCGGATGGAAAGTGCTTGCGTAAAACTTGGTTTTACTTGCAGCGGCAGAGTCAAGGACCCGATGTTGGTCAAACTGTAAAGCGTTACGAGCGCGAATTCGCGTAAACCGACATTTACGTTTAATCGTGGCGTCACGCGTAACGTTAAACTCATTGATATCGCGAACAACGTAAGGAAGAGAGATGCGCGTAAATGCGTCTTTGTCGTTAGTGCGTTGTACGATCCTCTGTTTTCGTTATCGATTCCGATATAATCTCAGCTGTTTGATGACAGAACTGTGCATAATAAGAGACTTTGCAAACATCGAGCAAATATTGTCCTCGATCGATACACTCGTCGCATTTAAGTAACCAAGCTCTATCGTGTTAATTTTAGAAAACAATGTGTATATAAACGTTGTAACGTCACCGATTTAACGTCGAAATGTTGATACAATGCGAATGCATCGAGACTTGTAAAGAGTCGTCGTAAAGTATCGGACATTGATATTTATCATTTATCTGTCGCGTGTCAAACACGACTTTATTTATTGTCGGCACGATCCTGTTTCGGCGCGTATAATTTCTAATTCGAAATATCCATTTCCTTAACATTTTCTTTCTGTCGTCTTTTAAGGTAACGATCTCTGATCTTTGTAAACAGAGGATAAAATCGAAAGTCGGGTACATGCGAATAAAACGGTGTATCGGTTGAAAAAGAAAGTTCGTCCTGGAAAACTTTTCGATTGAAAAGGAAGAGAAAAGGAAGTCCGAATGCCACAACGATCCTATCGTATCATGTACTATCTAATAACGCATTCGTACGATAAGACAAATTTGCGCTAAAAAAAAAAAAAGAGAGAGAGAAAAGAAGAAGAAAAGAAAATGGAAGACGTGGTATTGGTAAGTTGGCGGCGATATGACGCGTCCAACGAAATAAGAAAGAGAGGAGAATATCGCGGTGTCGCTAACGGTATATTGACCTCTGCAATGCCGATCGCCGTAAACACATATTCTATATCTCGCACGTGACTATGTACTTTGCTCGTCGAGTTTTCATGCCGCAAATCGCAATGCTTCTTTCACATCTACAGCATTATTTCGTATATACATGCATACGCAGTTTCAATATGAGAAACGCTGTTTCTCAACGATCCGAAATTCATTTGTAACTTAATACTTTTACGCAATTTGTGCACGAGCCGACGGTTTGGTTGCAATCCCAATCGAAGAAAAATTGCAGAGAAGACTGCGCGTTATTTCGTGTACATCGCCGTCTCGACGGAAACCGGTACGCCACGGAATTACCGAAAATTCAATTAACTACGAACAAATCGAAAAAAGTGGATATGTATATAAGCCGGTTCGCGTGGTAAAGCAACGTTATCGTTCGCTCGCGAAGCTTGGTTCGAAAGGCTAGCAGGTTGAACAGAGGCAACCGCGACAAAGATATGTGTTCCCTATGTAGCGAAACAGGCTCTTCTCCGTTGATTCGAGCAAGACTCGCCGGGTCGTTTCTCCTTCGGCCAACGACCGTCTCTCTACGTCTCTACCTTTAGTTCCAGCCGCTCCCTTTACGCGCGCCTCTACGTAAATGTAATACCTTCGAACTAAATCCGTACGTTCAAATCGCACACCCCTTCGGAATGGCGAGCATCGCTGCGAAACGAGCGATGTCGCTTCAAAAAATCCTCCTTGAAAATATATCGTATCAGAAATATTTTAATAATATCCGATATCGAATTCGTACAGTGATACGAGTAGAATGACAACTGACTGGTATCTGCGATAGTCTAGATGGCACCTTCATTTCTATATGACAACAGCGACAACTTGTTTGTACTTGGTAAGAATAGCAGTAGGACATAGTAAGAATGTTTATATCGTAAAATAGATCGACAAGAATGAAATTCCTCTCACTAAAATAATTTTACGATCAATGAGATTTTATCAAAGTAACAGAAAGGCGGATTAACTTTTTCTTTTTTTTTTCAACGATAAATAACACATTCTCTGCAATGTAAAAAAACGGCACGAGAATGAATACGTTTAAATATGGAAATTATGAAGAAGATACGGAAAGGACAGTTCATCTTACAGATAACGAGGTCTGTGTGTTATAGCGTAGCTTTCGTGGAAAATAAAAAAAAAAAAGAAACGGAGAAAAAAGAATAAGACAAGAAACGTCTATTGGAAATCGAATGTATTTTTAGCAATGGTACAGACGATTGAAAAGTGAAGTTGAAAAAGAAAAGTTGATAAAATAAAATTTAAAGGCGAAACGACGAGTAAACGACGTTTCCGTGGAAGAACGAGATCGAGGAACGAGAAGTCGTCGTGAAGCTTTTGAAAAGACAAGACCGGTTTTTCACTAGCGTTTCTATCACGGTATATATACATAGATGTGTTAGCACAAAAGTTTAGAATGACATTGTTGATAAAGCGCGTGATAGTATGCGTATGAAGAGACGTATGTGCGGATTAAGCGCGAACGTACATAAAGGGTTATGTGTTGTGCAAAATTCAATGTAAATTTACAATATTTTCTGCTTGTATCGGCAGTTTTTCATACCGTCTACGAGGACAATCTTTTCCACTGTCTTATGCTCGATGAAGAGCTGTCGCGACGGATGCAATGCTCGCTGGCAACGAAACCCTTTCTTCTCCTTTCGCCATAATTTTCTCGTGAAATCCGGTACGCAACGAACGCCGTGTATTTTCCAAGACACACCGTACTCACATCTTAATACGCGACTCCGTCTTGAAACTGCATTCGTAGGCCCGGTATTCGATGCTTCGACGTTAGTATCGAGTCAAGTCTTTGCCGACGATGTTACTCTCGATCTTTGATATTTCACTGTATTCCACTCACTCACCACCGCTCTCCCCTCGGCCCTCGAATAAGATAGACAATATACTCGGCCGAGTTACAGACTACAGACCTACCGAGCCACCAGCTATCGTCCCGAGTTCCGGCCAGTTCTCGATATCCCTTTTCCCCGCGCCGAGTACCCTTTACTTTTCAGTTCAATTATCTATTGATTTCGTATCCAATATTAAATTCCGTTTTACTTCGGTCACTCAAGTCACTCGCCTTGATAAAATCGCGCGACACTTCTTTGTGAACACCAACAAACTATGAAAATCGTGAATACGATCTGGTATTGACAAATACGTCGCGGCGTCGCGACACTGTCGACTAAATTTTGCTCAGCCACCAGCTGGCGCCACGTTGCGATGCCTCGCGTCGTTTAATTCCTAAAAATATTCCCATCGAACAATGAAATATGTATGCATTTTACATCTAAGGTTTTTTCTATAGATTTTTCATGGCGATATATCACATAGATGTTACTTTTCTAAAATTTTACTTTTCTCCAGTTTTACATTTTTCGATGGCATAAATTCGTTTGCGTTTGAAAAATGAGGAACACGCGTGGCTCAATATGCCTGGATCAATTTGATTTTTACTCTACATTATACTCTGACTCGCTTCGATACATTTAAAATAATTGAAATCTTCTTATACAAATATGTATTTGTAGATTTAACGGAAAATCGAAACTTTTAGTTAAATCATTTTATTTTCCGTATATAAGAATAAACGCGATATTTTAATTACTATAATGCGATATTTATATTATTAGAATTGATAACTCAATAATTCGGAGAGTAAACATTTATTCCATATTCGTACTAAATCTTGTTATTATTATATTTATTTATACCTTTTTATAGACAAATAATCTTGTTGCAGATTGAAATAATGAAAAATTAGCGAAAATTATATAAAATTATCTAATAAGAAGAAAAGTTACATTCTCGAGTTTATCGTGTATTTCATGATCCATAGTGTTAAATTAATATGTCATTTTTTAATATCCTACGTTCTACCTATCGAAAAGTATGGCGGGTTTGTTTGAATTAAACCATAAATAGCGTTTGTGCAAGGTAACGTTTTTTCATACCTCGCATTAGGGTATTAAAGACCGTTGTTGCAAAACCTGTATAGGTTTACAGAGTTCTTCTTATAATTTATTTATTAGGTTATGCTTATTAATTAAATATTTAGATTAAGCTTTTCATAAGGTGATTGTTATAATATTTAATCTAACCTAAAATAATATATTTTTATAGGATTCAATTAGTTAGGAATAACTTAAACAAATACAGAACTTACTCCTACCAACCAAAGGCAAATACAAGGAATTTTTCATTTTTAGAATGATTGGGAATCCCTAAATTTATAATATTTGTAATCCGGTATATCTTATTACATTATGGATAATATATTTGGAAAAGAAGACTCTGGAAATGAAAGCGAGCATGTAGATGTTGAGGAAAAGGAAGAAAAAGTTAGCTCCTCGCAAGATTCTGTAGTCAAAGATGTAGAAACGATAGATGTTGATAACATACAAGTTAAGGTAAGTCAATAGGATGCTATATCACTAAGCTAATATATTTTCATTCGTTCGTTTATTTATTCATAATATTAGGTAGAATTTGATGCAATGAGTTCGCAGTCACAGTCGGATGGAGAAGAAATAGAAACTAATTTATTATGTGACGAAGTCACAGAATTGGAGGATCAATTGGAAATTGTCAAGCATGAAATTGAAAGTAGAGAAGAAGAACAAGCTAGGGAAGATATATTTGAAAATGACATAGTATTGCCTCACGCGAATCCAACGAGTGTTAAGGAAAGAAGAGAAAGCAAAGAGAAAAGTAAAAAAGAATTAGAAGAAGAAGAAAGAGAAAGGATGCAGTATGTACTTAATTCTTTTACTTAAATCTATCAGGATATATATTATTTTATACATAGATGAAATATTTTTTTCTCCTTCAAAGAGTACTGGTGTCAAATTTCACGGAGGATCAATTGGACAGATATGAAATGTATAGAAGAGCGGCTTTTCCAAAAGCTGCGATAAAAAGAGTAATTATTTTTCTCTTACATTTTCTATACTACTATGTGTTTTAAAATGTATTTCATAAATTATACGCCATATTCCAGATCATGCAAACTATAACAGGTTGTTCAGTGTCACAGAATGTGGTCATTGCTATGTCTGGTATTGCAAAAGTGTTTGTTGGTGAAATAGTAGAAGAAGGTAATACTTAAATCTTCTGCTAATATCTCTAATGAGTTAAGCTATTTCCTTTAATTCAAATATGATTATCAAATGAATTAGCTCTTGACGTTATGGAAGCTCATCAGGAATCAGGTCCTTTACAACCAAAACATTTGAGAGAAGCAGTTAGAAGATTAAGACTTCAAGGACAAATTCCAAATGGTCGTGCTAATAAAACATTCTTCCGATTATAAGTGTTCTCTAGCATAATTATTTAAAACTGTGATTTAAGACAAATGTTAAAAAGTTAAAGGTTAAAAAGTTGGGTAAATATTTTTGTATAAATGGGAGTGATACATACACAATGTATTAATACCTATACAGAAAGTTATTCGAATGAGAACAAATACAGCTTCTCATACATGCACGCACAGAGAGGGACATACAGTTAAGAACGTAAAATAAATTTTTGCTATTGATTATATAATTATATAATTGTTTTATATTATTAGTATTATATCCATCAAAATGGCTTTCTCACGTTTCTCTGTTTTCTACCATCGTTCCGTATTATCAAACGAAATTTTACAACAGCGTGCGAGGATTAATATATTTATGTTTAAATTAGTTTCAAGTTATGAAGAGAATAAATAATCACAATAAAATATCCAAATATAACAATGTGAAATGGATAAATTAATAATTATGTGAAAATAATGTACAATTTTATGTATTTTTTTATTTAACGAGATAGGAATTATTAAGGAAATTGAAGATAAAATATTTCACATTTATATTGTCTCATTTGTTAAATTAGGAGAAATCAAATTCATCAATGGATATATTATTTTTATAGTCTCATATCACTTTAATCACAAAATATTTTCATTGTCCAAACATATTTCTATAAGTGAAATGATATTTGCGTCATGTTATACCTCTTTTAAATATTAATTAGCATTTATAATATTGATATGTGATAGCATCTTTCATATTGCTATTTTCTGGCTTTTAATATTTCTTGGTAGTAGTAATTGATGAGCACAGTCAATTGTTTTAATTTAACCAATTAAATATACTGTACGTATATACAACTATCACATATCCTGCATATATAGGTGAAACTGTCAAATAAAGTGTGATTTATTTCATCCTATTAATGTATAATTTCATTTAACCGATGAAGCATCGCGAGCGACTAATGTAATATGTATTTATTATCTACGTTGTTATTGGTATGCATTATTTTAGAAAAGTCTGATAATGGTATTAAGCTTGGAGAGTTGCATACCGTTATATCAAAGGAAAATACTTCAACGTTAAATCCTTTGAATGCTAATGCAATACATGAATGGTAATAATATTCTTTTTTTATATTGTAACAAAATTATATCAAGCCACGTATGTTTTACAATTGTTTATTATCTACTGATCACGTTGTTATACTAGTTATGAGACTTAACATTAAGTTTATGAAATTAGTATGTACGATAATCAAGAGGTCAGCCTCTTCTCTGCTGAATTAAATGTCTTACAAAAAGTTCAGGCAGATACTGAAAAGAAAATTAATCTGTATGTTCTTGGGTTTGATAACAAAAGGTTCAGATATGTGAAAGTCAGTTACTTAAATCAGTACGCAATTCATATAATTTGAAATAAGTATTCATTTAATATACGTTGGATGCAGTTTGGTCAAGTAATACCACAACGAAATGATAAAGGATGTTATGATAGTCCATTTTACTGTAAAAGTCTAACAAACCGTCGGCGCAGATTACTTAGCTATTTAAATAAAATGCTTTATGAAAATCCTACAATGAGTGCAGAGTTACATGAAAAGGAACAAACCAACTCGTTGAAGTATATCGGACATCCTACTGAAAATAGTAAGCAAACAAGGAAATTATTCGTTTAGATTTATGCACTTCCAAACGTGCCTAGTATTTACTTAATATCTATTATTTTTATTCAATTAATTTATTATGTATCTACTGTATGTGTATATATAGATCTATTATTAATCTATTTTAAAGTTAAAATTTTTTTACTAACGAAATAAATCATTTTTCAAATATTATAGATAGTGAATTGTGGGATGACTGGAGCAATTGGAGTGTATGCAGTGTAACATGCGGAAGTGGCCGTCAAGTTCGTTGGCGTCATTGTTCAGCAGAACATTGCATAAAAGGATTAAAGAGAGCACAAATAAAAGCATGCCGTTTAAAAAATTGCGATTCCAAAGATATTCTTCACTGGCTTGGCATTAAATCCAAATAATTTTATTAAAAATAGAGAATACATTGTTATATTTTAAGTTTATACAGAAGTACGAACAGAAGATCTTTACTTTAATTCTATGATCAATTATAATGAACATTTTCTTTCAATGAAATTGTATTTAACTTTAATTAAATTTTACACATTATATTTAACAGACGTAATGATCAATGGTATTTCTGTCTGTATTATTTGCTGCTATTTATCGATAAATTTCTATTTGTCCATTCTTTGCTTTAGTATTTCCGCTCTATTAAAAAAGTGAAAGATATTACACACTTCAGTACAGTTTACGTACATACATACGTACATATATCTGCGATACCTTACGAAATTATTATAGCACGTTTGTACCATATGCATATTGTTCTAAACTAAACTTTCGGTAACATTGGAAACGATATATATGTAAATGATGGTTAAAAAACTATTAAACGCTTACTTTGCTGTGATGCAGACTTTTAATTTTGTTTTCTCTTTTCTTTTTTCTTTTTTTTGCGATATGCATGTAGCATTACCAAAACTACATAATTTTACTTTATCCTTAATTAATCATTTCTATTAAATAATAACATTGCTTAATCCTCTTATATGTAATTTTATTATTGCTATAGCTTTAAAAAGATTATTAGATCATTTCGTTCGTTGATAGATAATTTCAGTCAGTAAAGAGTATTACGTGAAATTAATAAATCAGCAATCCAAATTATGCTATATGATTTGGTAAAATCGTTTGTTAAAACATTTATCATTATATTTATTTTTATAGAGTGTTTATCAATTTTTCAGTCCGAAAGTCGTTTAAATAACATTATGTTAACTCCTTATAAGCAATCATCTCCCAGGCAAAAGGAAAATTTGCATCGTGCCGTGGAAACATACGCTATTACAAATAACGAAGTTGATACAGATGGACAAGGTGAAAAAAAAGGTATATATATCAATAAGCAATTGATTTACTATTTTAATTATTATTTGATAAATACTTTATATAATTATTGATAATATTATTAAAGGAGAATATATTGGGTCGTCCGGAAAGTTCATTCCGGAGATTTACATTTAGATTCGATATACATTTATTGGATTATATAGATGCCATTTTATTCCACAACCTTTCTCCATCCTTCAAGCAACTTGAATATTGCATCCTTCCAGGACCTCTCAGGTTTTTCAGCGAAAAACTTTTTTCAATAAGATCTTTCATGTCAACCAATTTCCTTCAAAATCGGAACAAACTTTCCGGACGATCCAATATTAGCCTATTAAGGGCCAGAGATTACGTTAACGCTGTATTTCATTTGTAGTTATCTTCGATCAATTTACTTTACTGACGTTCGCTTTTTGCTACTATGGCTACGAAAAAGAATTCTGAGGACTTGGCCAATATCTTTTACTTTCCTTTTTATTATTTCTTCCGTCAATTAGATTCTACATTTTTATACAGTTTGTACAAATTGTAATATTTGTAGCATCGTGGTAAGCTATGCTTCTGCAAATTTTACCAATCTATCTTGTGTCTCTGATTTTGAGTCGATTTCTATAAAACATTTATTATTATTCTAGTACATATTTTGTATCTTGATAAAAGAATATGTAAACTACTTTATTTAATTTTTCACCAGTATATTTGTAGTAACTCCAAACTTTTTAATTATAAAAATGTTATTTTTATTTTTTTTTTTTCAAGAACGTCATGTTTGTACATGTCTTCAAACTTGATATATTGATATAATTATTTAAAATTCAGGTGAACATAATAACAATGAAAATTATTCAATACTTCATTTTATTAATGGTGATAATTGTATTAATGGGAGTATTTTAATGGAAGAATTATTCTTTATTATTATTATATGAGTCTTAAATTTATTGTGCATTTTTCAAAATATGTGGCAAATATGAATGTTATACTTATGGTACTGTTTCAGCAGTAATCTTATACGAGTATTTTTATTTGAAAATGAAATATTTTAACGATAGGTAGGATCAATCGTCAAGGACCAAAAATATGGGATCAATGGGGAAACTGGTCAAGCTGTAGTGTTACTTGTGGTATAGGAAAATTAACAAGATGGAGGCATTGTATAGGTGGAAGTTGTTTATTAGGTGAAAAGAAAGCACAATTAAAAACTTGTACTCTTGCAGCATGCTAATGGTCAGACTATGAATTATGGTAGTTTCTTTTAGTATTTTAGGGATAAAATTGGCAAAATATGTTAAATTTGAATAATGGTAATTATTCCAGGGTTGCATGTTTTCTATTTATTAAATACTATCCAGCCAGTAAATTCAAGGTATAATTTTATTTGATTCATTAATGAATATTTGTCTGTAACATTTTATGTCTGAAAACATTTTATATCTGCAAACAATCATAACACAATACGTACTAAAATAATTTTTATTTTATATCTATAATAGAAACATGCGAAATTGACTTAATAATACACACCGCTTAAATATCGAAGATCTTCCTCAGAATGTAGCATATATTAATGTATGAAAATAATTGATAAATCTATCTATTATATGTCTCTATAAAATAAAGTATTTTATTCATTCGCTCTTAAAATAGTCATTGGTTCTATAAATTGTTGGAGGCTCGTACATTGATAATTTATTAGGTGCCACAGGTTCTTGAGCTTTTTTCTGAAATACATATAATGAAATATATGTATTACGAGTCAGATAATCGTGTTATCAACATTATGAATGTAACAATGACTTACAAAGAAAGATAAACGATTTAACATTCCAAATAATCTATCAGAGATTCCTAATTCAGCCTCTGCATTATCAACGGCAGCTTCCAATGTTGTTAGATTTACATTAATCATTGCAATAACATGTTCCAAAGCATCTATTCGTCTGCTAAGATTTATGACCTCTTGTTGCATGCCTTGTAGTTTTGGGATATGTTGATCAATACATTGGTTATTTTCAGATTGAACCTTTTAACACAAAGTATAATGTACATAATATACGTATGTATATATATATATAAATTATGTTTGTTAAAAATCTATTAATTTAAATTATTATCTCTAACCATTTCAATAATTGACTGAAACTCTTCTAAACGCATCATTACATCTTCGATTGCATCATGAAAATTCTTCATCTGGAATGAAACATTACATTGTATCATCGTACGTTTTATTTTACAATTATAGGATACAAGGAAATATTCTTTGATACATGTAACACTTCAGGTTCATTCATTGAGGTTATGTATAGGATGGTACATACTTGACTGGATAAATCTAGTTTTAAATAATTTGCGTAGTCCTTAGCTAATTCTTCGACTATCGGTATGGTATGCGAAGACATTTTTTTTTAATAACAATTTATTAAAATGATATTCAATTGTTTACATTGTTTGTCATTAAAACGCCACTTCTTGATACCACGCGTCTATGATATGATAAGATATATATAAAGATCTTTGTTTTCGTCAAGCTAGTTTCTTACTTTGCAAAATGTATGAAGACTGCAAAGAAATATATGTTATATAAAATCCATAGAATTAATTCAACACTACATCAAAGTTTAATATTACTTTACTTGGTTCTGTCTTTTATTATTATATTTAAATTACTTCTTTATCGGCAATTAAAATTTTACTACGTTAAACTTTTAAATACAAAAATAATATTACTTATCGGGTAAGGAACAAATTATATAGCAAATGTTTAATGAGCGATAGCAAGGAGAGAAAGGAAGAGATATTTTCTAGAAGAGTAATGTAAATGTCGATGAACTATAAATGTGCATTGAGTTTACACAACATCTTTGCGTAACGAAAATTTTTGACATACTTGTTGTAAAAACATTAAGGCGATACAACTAACTTTTCAGTGAAAGGAGCAAGTGCAACTTATATTCCACCTAATTATATCAAAATTATATCGTCTATACCATTACTTTCGCACACATGATTAAATTTAGAAAATATCTTATACGAGTTTATACGATAATACCAAATTATAAAATTTCGTCAAACGTCGCTTGACACTTATCCGTGGAGTATAATAACGAAGCACGAATCAAGAAAAGTTAGAGAAGAAGTTTGCGTTTAATTTCCTTGTTCTTTCTAAGAAGTGCGTTTAAATAGTACTCAACACGATAGTATACACGCATGGGTATCTATATGCGGACATACATTTGTAATATTCATGTAATGTAACAGAAGAATAAAGTTGAGCGTAATTTTAAGTTACTTCAGTTAGTTCGGCTGTAGTGACCTAAACGTAAATGTTAATTTAAAAGAAATATAACAATTTCACGTTGATTTCAAATTCGTTGCATCTCGTACGCAGTGTTATTTGTTTCAGTCGAAAGTATCGTTTTACATTGAAGCTTACATGAAATAGTATGAACGAATTTTATAATGAAAAATATTTCGACAGAAGTAAAAGGAAATGCGCGTTTCTTTGCAATTGAATGCATCGAGTGACGAAGATACACCGCAAGAAAAACTTTTCGAATAGAAGGAAAAGGTTTATATTTCGCCAAATTGAACGCACCTGCGCTCAGGTGGGGAGACGACATTAGTTCTGCTACGACTTTCAGCTCGATCTGCGTTGAAGCTCAGTAGGTTCGAACACCGTGGTTCACGACTGTTCATCCTGTTCTCATTTAGTTTGAGCGATTTCGTGTTGTATTTCCAACTCTCCTGCCGATTTCGCGCACTGAAATATCTTAGAAGAGACTCGTTTCACTCTTATCAGTCTATTCCCGCTAGGTAAGTATATCTTTGTTTCGTATTATTTTCATATTAATTTCTTGACATTAGGTACCAGTGATATCTGTTTCGTTACCCAATCAATCGTGTATTCCTTAACGTTGATAGTAGGTGACTTTAGGAAAGAATGAATAATAAATTGGAAATAAATAAATATGGTACATATTAAGGTTTGTCATGTAACAACAACAATAATAATAATAATAATAATAATAATAATAATAATAATAATAATAATAATAATAATAATAATAAAAGTTGTTATTATTACAAATAGCTATATTATTATTTTGCAAGTATTGTATTCATTCAATTAGTCGACTCTTTCCATTAATGCGAAAAGTGATTGGACTAAGGAACAAGTCAAGCAGCTATCGATATAGTTGTTTTTGTATTTAACCCTCTGCTGTCACTTTTAACTTTCCTACTGATCCGTATATAAAATTTTAGTTGCAATCATTATTTAAATAAATTTAACAAATACATATTAGGGAGATGGAATAAAAGATAACAATGCTAGATAATAAACGATACGGATAAATGGGGGAAAAAAAGAAAGAAAATGGAATAAGATGGAATATACAACTGGCGATGACTTTCCATCGAAGGTTTTTTTCGTTCGATCGTCGAAAAACAGAATGATTTTCTATTTACTTAGTTGATTGTATCCTTCGTCGACATAATCGTTAGTTTGAGTGGAAATGTTATTTCATCTGGGATTAAATATGTTTTAAGGACGCGTAAAGAATTTTTTTAATTAAATCAACGTAACATATCTTAATACACTGTTCTACGAAGATCTTTCATAAGGCTGTTAAATTAAATGTATCGGTATACGCGATCGATAGACACTCTCCACGCTATCGGAAGCATTCATTCGAAATCGTGATTTGTTTAGGGTAATTAATCCTTGATCATCAATATTTTAATCTGAAACGATACATCTCGAAACGAATTTTACACGGTTGTCCAGTTTTATCACTTGTCATTAAGACATTTCAAATTCATACGAATTTGTTTTGCTAATGATATAACTGTCTCAATAATGACACTAATTATTACTATACCGTGTAGTAATTATCGGACACGTATGTAGAATAATA
The DNA here is from genome assembly GCA_014825975.1 of Bombus haemorrhoidalis. Lineage (NCBI taxonomy): Eukaryota > Metazoa > Arthropoda > Insecta > Hymenoptera > Apidae > Bombus > Bombus haemorrhoidalis. The sequence goes on from JACXIS010001557.1 coordinate 206,990, forward strand.
GGAGGAGTCATACACTTTACTTATTTTGAAACATAAATATTTATAAGATTTAAAATTATATAGTGTTCTTAGATAACAAATTAATAGAGGACACTATTAAATTACACGATTTACTCTGTACACTTCCGTCTTCTAGAAAAAAACTTTGTCGCAGCTATGCATACATTAAATTTTTCTGTTCAGCTTCAAGTAGATGTCGTCTAAACTGTAAACAAAACTGTTTTAAAATATCTTAATATCTAATTAACATCTAAAGTTTCAAAAACATGTTACATAGCAACGAGCAAAATTTATTCTTACACGATAGTTGTCAATTTTACAAATTAATCTTGGTCGAATCAATTTGTATTACGCGGAAGGAAAAGTATTTTAAAAGGTTTTGCGGCTAATCATGATACGCAAAGATTGTTCTAGTTTTGTAATTGAAATTTTATATTATTGCTGTCGAAAGGTTCAGGAAAAGTGAAACTCATTCAATGTTGCCACATTTAATACTGTCGAATGACCGGACCATTCACTTTCTAATGAAACTACATAATTTTACTTCAATTTCTATGATCTTCTATTTACGATACTTATACGCGTGCATCATAAATGTAACACAATTTTTTCAGTTTTCGTAGATTTTCCCGTTGCTTGCATCTTTTCACACTTTATTAAATAGCACAATGTTATAGAATATATCGTAACATTTTCGACAATAATTGATTAAAATATCACAATTGAATACGTTAATGTTTTAATCGTATAAAGAAAATACGTACTACTTCGAATGCAAGAAATAATGTATAAAATGTATAATGTATAAATAAATAGCGATTTATGATCTGATCCTTGACGTTACTCTTAAATTCTCGCATAATACATACTATCGTTATATTACATCATGACAAAATATTACTATAATGCGAGAAATTATATGTTTATAGAAACAGTTAAATGTACAAATATAGTAAGTTACGGTGACTATATCTCAAGAATACTTTCACTGTCAAGTACACGACACATTCTGTTATTAACGTAATTGCGAGATAAAACGACCACTTTTGCAATTACTGCTAGTTAACTACACAGTAAGTTAAAGTTAAAAATTATGAATTGCACTTTCGACACACAGATGCGCTAATGTCCGTCTATCGAGGCATGGCTTGATAAAAATTAATTCTATAGTAGTAACGATACGTGGAATATATTGCATTACGCCTACTCGTGAAAAGGACTGGTTTAACTTTGTTTTCTCCTTGGACTTTGTTCAAATGACAGATAGCGATTGACTTTTGCCGGGATTCAGCTGCAAGCGAATACGCGATTGATGAGATATTCGCGAGAAAGGAAAATCGAGGAAGTTCGGGAAAGAAACTGACCGAATGAAAAGTGGAAAAGTGGAGAAGACGATTAAAAAAAAAAAAAAAAAAGAAAAGAAAAATAACAGTCGTAAAACTCGTTAAAAATATTTCATCTATCTTAGAATATGTGAATATGTAGGTATATGCGCTGGTATTTTATTACAATAATATGTGCTTAATTCATAGAATGGACAGATTCCGGCAGAATGTATTGTTAAGCTTTTTTTTTTTTACAAATGCACCGTTAATTTAGAAAAATGTTACATTCATAAATTTAATTCCCTACGTGCACAATGAATGTACGTGCGTGTACGTCCACGTACCAATGTGTCTCTGCTGTTTCGGGTTTGATATAAAATATAAATTTAAATCTTATTCGTAGAATCGTTACTTTCAGTGGATCTTTCATATTTTTCCTTCTTTTTTTTTTTTTTCTTTTCTTTTATCATTATTAAACCAAGTAGAATAAGCGAATGAGTAATAAATAAACTAATCCTTTTCGGAGACGCTATGTATCGAACGTACTGAACTTTCACGATAGTTTGTTTCAGATTTAATAGAAAAAAATGAGCGAATTAAGCGAGATACAATCTTTTTACAAAGGAAAAGTCATTTTTATAACCGGAGGGACCGGTTTGATGGGAAAAGTTCTGATCGAGAAGCTACTTTATAGTTGTAGCGATTTAAATAAGATTTATGTTTTGATACGGCCAAAAAGAGGTCGTACTCCCGAGATGCGTGTCAACGAAATGTTCAAATTACTCGTAAGTATGAACCCTTCTTTGTACCTTATACTTTAAAACTCCTTTTTCTTCTTTTCTTTCAAACTCTTGCTAATTATTTTCGATTAAAATCGGAGCTGTATCTAGCATAGTGTACTTGTGTTATCATATAGAAGGTGATGATTACGAATCATGAGTATCGTCTACAGTGTATCCTATGTGACCAATTTGTTATTTATCGATCGTATGTATACCAATTACGAAGCAACATATTAAAACTGAACGGAGAACAAATAATTTTCGAGTACAATATCGAACCGACGAGTGATTACTATGCGTGATTTAATGAAATTTGAAATAATTTTGGACAGATGTTTCAAAGAATACAAAAGCAAAAGCCTGAAACGACGAGGAAAGTTATACCTTTAAGCGGGGACGTGGGTATGAAGAATTTAGGATTAACTAACGAGCAGCTCGAAATATTGATAAACGAAACCGACGTGGTATTCCACTTTGCCGCAACCCTTAAATTAGAATCTAAGTTGAAGGACGCTATTGACATGAACACGGTAAATTTATTAATTAAATCACGAATTGAATAGCGAACATTTTGAAGTTTCAAACGTATCAATTCAATTATACGTTTCCATTTTGATATTTGTGTTATTCTCTTTAAACTGTCTTTCTGTTATCTCGTTAATACTATCGTTTAAGGTTGGAACGAAAAGGGTTATAGAATTAGGTAGAAAGATGAAAAAGCTGAAGGCATTTGTGCACCTTAGCACAGCCTTCTGTTACGCCGACAAAGAGGAACTCGACGAAAAAGTGTACGAATCATCCGCTGATCCTCACGACGTTATGAGGCTGGTCCAATGGCTAGATGAAAGTGCCATCGATCTTATTACACCCAAGTAATTAATGCCCATATGGGATTTTATTATAGAGAAATAATATTACATATTACGTATTTCTTAACAGCTTGTAAAATTACAGTCTCGATATAATATTTTTCTAAAATATTATACATTATACATTATGGATAGAACGACAAATCGTTGTTTAAAATTAGCGTATCAAGTTAGTGTTTATTTGGCTTATTTAAATACTAATGATTCGTACCGATTTACCGTCGAATACAGGGTGTTGGGTCTTCATCCGAATACTTATACGTATTCAAAGAGATTGGCCGAAAAACTGGTAGCAGACGAATACCCGGACTTACCTTGTAGCATTGCCAGACCATCAATAGGTAAAGATAATTTTGCCGGCAGATAATACCTTTTGAAAAGCAACTTGCAGAAAAAATGAAAAGCTATAGAGATATATACGTGTACTACGCTAAATCCTCTTTTCATCGTTTTCGTAAAAAGTCGAAGAATGGAAGAAGAATGTTTGATACGATTATAATATATATATATATTTTTATTTTCAGCCGATCGCTTACTTAAACATTTCATTGTTAACGCGTGAAAATGTTTTAATTCGTATATATATATATAATATTTATATAGGGTATCGTTAAACGAATTGATAGAATAAGGATTTTGTGCGAAAGCAAATATTACATCGCCGTATGTACAGTAACTCCAGCATTGGCAGAACCGTTACCTGGTTGGGTGGATAACCTAAACGGACCTGTGGGACTTATGGTGGGTGCAGGCAAAGGTGTGATAAGGTCGATGCTCTGTAATGGAAGCTATCACGCCGAGGTAATACCCGTCGACCTTGCCATCAATGCTTTAATCGCAACCGCGCATAGAACGGCTACGACGACGACCAAGTAAGCTATTCCGTCAGCCTTTCCGTTATGTATTTGTAGGTCAAATGGTAATTAGAGCCATCTACTCTCTGCCCTTTGGTTTACATATTTCTTACTTTTTCTTTGTTAGAGATACAAGTATACCGGTATACAATATGACGCAAAGCGGTATATTGCCCATTACGTGGGGAGAAGTATTGGGTAAAGGTAAAAAGATCGCGTATGAATATCCTTTCGAAGGACAAATTTGGTATCCAACCGGTGACATACATAGCAGCAAATTCGTACATAATCTGATCGTCTTCCTGTTTCACATTATACCGGCTTATCTCATCGATTTTCTTATGTTGATATTTCGGCAAAAGAGATTGTAAGCCAAGTTAATATCTTCTTTTCTATCCAGTTTGTCAGTTTTGAATTGTATATAGGATATTGCTTTTTAGTATGGTTCGTATCCAAAGACGTATTTCCGTCGGACTTGAAGTTTTACAATACTTCACTATGAGGGAATGGACCTTCCATAACTCGAACTTGCTAATAATGCGGCAAGAAATGAGTCCCAAAGACAAGGAGATTTTCCCAATAGATTTCTTGTCTATCGATCATGCCGAGTATATAAAAACTTGCGTTCTAGGTGCACGACAATATTGCATGAAAGAGAATTTGTCCACATTGCCGAACGCTAGAAGACACCAAGCGATGTATGTATTCACGTTGTCAGTTTTAAAATGCTATTACGTTCCATCTTTTTGGAGAATATCGTAATATAAACATATATAGCAAATGTTTTCTAAACAATTCCGATCTTTCATTATCGTACTTTCGTAGAACGAATATTTCGCTCTATCGCGCTATAATTCGCGTATTGTATTTTCAGATTATACGTCGTTCACATAATCGCTGTCTATCTATTTTACATCGGGATATTGTATCTCATTTACAAGAACTTCGAAATAGCAAGATCTGGTTTGGATTCTGTCACGGAGCACGTGAAATCTTTGTCAATTTTGGGCGGTGTTATGCGAAAGGTCCACCAGTAATAGCATAATGTATATTACGTATTTGTATACAAACGATCTAGCGTATTCTTTTGTTTTCAAAGAGTTTTGTTTTGTATCTTTGCTTGAAACCAGCATGTATTCTATAACAAAACGCAACAAACTCCGTTAAGGACTTTTTTTTAAGTTACTTTACTATGTAATAACGAACCACGCGCGACTTTTCATCGTATCAGACTATACGAAGCTGCGTACGTGTATGCGTCTTCTTCTTTTACGTCCGAGATAAACAGTAGTAAGTTAATAAACGAAATATGCTATTTACCAAATCTCACAATAGATTGGCACCGAGTAATAATTCAAATCCGATTTGAAGTTCTGTTATTGAACCGCCCAGAGATCCAGGTTCTTTAGTTTCGGGCAACTTCAGAACAAGATTCCCTCGTTTTATCTTTTTCTCATTAAAAATAACACAGCTTTCTTCGCTTGTCCTTTTTGTCATCGTCATCGTCGTCGTTTCATGCAACTAGTAAGTATTTTTCGACGAAAACGCAACGTTATTCTTTCACTAAACGACTTTTAACATTTCACATCCAAGCAAAGCCAACGTGTTAATTGATTTAGCAATAGATATTCCGTAGACGTACGTTAACTATCGCTAGTAAGTATCGCGTTCCATATACTTTTGGGGAAAATACGTCACGTTTATTTAAAGAGAAAATGTTTATATTATACGCTATATCCTATCCTATAATATGTATAATTTTCCATATGCACGAATAACGGTGCATTTCACACGCCTGTCGATACGCAACGTTTTCAAAAGTAACATAATGCCACAATCGCGTCGTTTCATACGGTTTCATAGCGTCTGGTATGTACGTGGTAAAACATAATATATAATACCGGTCGAGTACGTACGAAAATAAAATGTACGTATAACCTTCGATGGTATGTGTAGATATCTGTGTCGAGTAAGGACGAAGGAGAGACATGATAAACGAGATGTCGATAAACGCGTAGAAGAAGAAAGATCGGTCGATGAAGAGTCGATGCTTCGGTCGATACGTATGCCATGCATTTCGGCAATTTGCTGTATTCGCGAGGATATGCTGGCGAAACTAGGGGAAAGAAGGCGGCAAGCGAATAGCGAGTAATGGTAATGGAAGGGTGCAGGGTGAGCGAAGCGGCGCGTCGCCCACGCCGCGATGAATAGCTGCGTCGATGACGCGTAACACGGTCGATCTGCGTGTGTGTGCGTTCGTGTTTGTAGTAGGCAGAGTAGTAGGAAGTGGCGCGTGCGCTGGTTCTCCAGGATAGCAGAACTGGTAGGTCCGGTAGGACGGACAGGACTCGGGGGTTGTACGAATTTGTCCGTCGTTCGATTCGGGTACGTGCTCGCTCGCTCGCTCGCTCGCATTTCATCGCTTAATCACGACACCGCACCGGTTTAAAAATAACCGTTTACCGGAAACATCTTACGATGTTATCGCCATTCGCTTAAACGCGAGGTCTTTGTCGTTTTTATCGTCGAATTAGCGCGGAAGTCGGACATTCCATTCCTACAGTTGGTCGTGGCCCCTCCCTTTGTTTTCGTCTAACTGGGGATGATCGAAGAACGTACGAACGGAGCAACGAAACATGCGGTGTAACCTGTTTGCTCGGCTCTCTTCGTACGTACGGCCTTTAACGAACGCTAAGTTTACGACGTGAGTGAAATTTGCCTAACGTTCGACGTAGAATGGCGCTCGTCGTTATCGTCAAGAGTTTTCAAGGATTGAAATGCAAAGGGGACAAGGTCGTCAAGGTTGACTTCCGGGGTAAGTTTCGAGCGACATTCCTCGACGATCGACGATGAAAATACCGATAAAATCCACAGATCGTTATAACACGACCGCTTGCCCATTCGGTTTATTCGGATAGGAAAGTATTTACGAAGGCGATTGAACTTTGAAGGCGTAGTTGCGCGATGAAGAATTATCGAATGTATGCCACGTGATTTTTGACAAAATTCGTTATATCTGTTCGCTATTTAAGGACAAATAGGAAAGCGATTAATTACAGCGAACGGGAAAACGTAACAGATATTTGTCAATATAATGATATCGTGTTGCAATAGATAGACGTCGCAAGTTCGAATCAATTGCAAGATCGACCGATTAACGATACGAGTGCGGAGTTCTATGAACTCTTTCGCGAGTTTCTTTGGATACTACGCTATTCGAACCTGTTATTCGCTTAGCGAAGGTCTTCGTCCCTTTGATCGATTAGAAAATAGCGCTTCTCGTTTTTCGATCGTGTAATGTAACTAACCCCGCTGTTTTCACACGGTCACTGTTTTCATAAGGTTAATCGGCGATATCGATTAAAATTGGTTCATCTATAAATAAATATTTCTATCTAGAGCAGCTACCGCACGCGGATTTATCGCGTTTATAATCGACACGTGATTTTTACGATTTTATCTGTCTCGTGTATCTAATCTCTTACAAAAAATCTTGTACAAAATTTTAATCGTAACGAAACAAGCGGTTCTCGCATAAAATAGAAAAATTGTTACGTAAAACACGATGCTTCGCGCTCCTTGCATGTAATTCTTCCTATACAAGTATTTAGAAGAAACGCGTTATCTTTCCGTCTCGTGTCCATCGATCGATCGTTCTCTTCGTGTAGCTAACTCTAAACAAATACGTATGTACGTACGTATCTTAATATATACAACTGCGTAACAAACCGCAAACGATTGAACAATACGGTTAAAGTGGTGACAGATATCGGCTGGATTAATCAGAAACAGATACTATTTGTGTTTCCAATTCGAACGATTATCTTCGTGGAACGACAAAAAAGAAAAGCTCTCAGGATAAAACGACGAGTGTAACTTTGAAAAAACGAATTACACGTATCCACTCTCGTTTCTCTATATACTTATCCTATAAAGTTAGTTTCAACGGTAATGGAAAATTGACGCAACATTTTTATGTCGGCAAATTTGATCACTTACTTTGGATCGCGTAGCGCGTGGATATATCCACGTCTATTAAAAGAATAACAGGATTAAATAATAACGTTAGTTATTTTTGCTTTTTCAAGCGTCGCCCTAATTACCAAGAGGACATCGAAGATCGGGAATATTATTAAAAATCGAATCTTTTTACATTTACGCAAAATTCGGTATCTCCTTCGAACAGCCAAATCCTTTAAATCTTTTAAATCTCGGCATATCGCTCGTCTCGTAAATATTAAAATTAATGTTTGGAAAATGTCGATGTTTAAAAATACACGTCACTCGTTTGTTTAACGCTGGATGCGAAGCTAATTGTTAATAAACTGTCAAGCGAAGGCCAGTGCAGCCGAGCGTGGACGCGCGATTTGCAATATTTATCGAAGCGCGAGGACCTGGGGGATACAAATGCAAAGGCGTTAGCGTTAGGTTGAACCAATAGTCGGTTTAGTTGGTCATCTTGCAGGCTGTTGTACGAAAGTAAAATTCAAAGGCAAGACAGGACAACGGCGAATACGTTAACCGCGGGTTATCCCGGCTTCCGCGTATCGAACTTTTATTTAATCGCCAGTTTGCCCCAGTTCACCGACGATCTGCAGCTCGCGCGATACAAAGTCGCGCGTCAAGTTTGTATCCTCGACCTTTTTAAACGTTCCAATGTTATTCAGAGTTACTTGATTAATACACGTACGTGTATGCACGTACGATCGTGATACGATTTTGATACGTATCGCAGGAATAATTTTGCCTTTCTTTTCTTTCTCCCGTAATCCGTTTACGTCGACGTCTTAATTTCTCGCGCGGTTACCTCTTAACCTACTTATTTAACGCGTTATATTTTTCAAACGAGCCATCTAGATTAGATATTTAACGTTTACGCGGAAGAGTAACCATTATAAAAATACAGTTACGGCGGAGAACTTTTTGCTTTGCAGTATGCTTCGAACGAAATAGTTTGTCTGCTTGAAGACTATGAGATGTTGGACGTAATATAACTCGAAATTTATACGTTGTTTTAAAATCGTATAATCCCACTGTTTTATAAGTTAACAATATAGATACGCGTGTTTATCATTCGCAATTATCGTACAAATTCTACTTCTTATTCCAATTTTATCGTACTCTTTTCTCGTCTTCAGACCAACGCTACTAATATTACTTATCGTTAGATACGATTTTAGATACTCGTCTATCCGCTACTCGGTTACTACTCGGTTATCCCTTCTTTCGCGTTCAAGAAAGTATGTACATAGTTGGCTTACATTTTTTCTTCCTTGTACCGTGTTCTATAGGAGAGAGGAGCAAAGTGTACATTTTCGAGACTTAACACGATTCTCTTTAACGTACATAATAGAAATTACTGACAACGAGATTGCCTGCACATCTTAAATACCGTTGTTAGTGGCGAGAGAAACTACGCGTAAGCAATGTAGCCGTGGCATCTCGTTTAGATAAAACTACGATTTAAACTTGGCAAAGGGCAAGCAAATCGAATAACGAGAAACAAAATATTCAAACGGTACACGATAGGACACGGAATAACTTAAGAGTATTTTTGTTGTAACATTTTATATTTTCATATCTAAGAAGTTGGGAAAGGTGTGCAATTTGTCGCACTCGTAAATAGAACCGATCATAAATTAGTTATCGAATTATCGTCCTTTTATTCTTCAATCGACTATGTAATGCTACGAGTGTTGGAAAAATGTTAATAACTACACTAACCTGTTATTGCGCTTAGAAAGGAACCATCGTTATACGCGATCACGTAATTCGTTTATTCGTTTACGAAACTTGTCGTGGATGTCGAAATTACGCTTAATGATACATGATACTGAGATTCTTCAGAAAAATCTTTTACAGGTGTCCCTCATTACTCGAAATGCCTGGAAGAAAGCGAAGACCATATTACGGTAGATGAGGTAACGTAGAATAGAAACGTTTAATTTCCATTCTATTCTATTAATCTATTATTAATTACTATTAATCCAATATATAATTAAAAAAATAATATTAAAAAGTAATAATTACTATTATTAAATAAATTTGAAATTATTATATTAATCTATTACTTTGGCAAATTTTTGGTTTAATGTTACATTGAAAGTTTGAACGGCTGTGTAGCTTAGTTAATCGTTACATTTTTCTCGAGCTTGTTGAAAGCGCCGTTTCAGTTCATTCTTATTAGGAATAGTTTGACATAATTTAAAGGAATTTTGAAGCAATGCGAATCACGCAGCTATCGAATTTTCGTACGTAGTTTACGATTGCGCGCATCTAACTAACTCGCTCGAGGCGCAGTAAACGAGCGTGCAACCGGTATACATATTTTCTACAGCAAGTAGTCGTCATCGTGACCCACTTTTTTATTCCATTAAAACAAAGTTTATCAAAACGCTTTTGCAATTTAAAACTCCCAATTCGTACTAGAAATACTACCGTAGTTTGATATTTCGTTATATCGACGAGTGGATTTTTCTTTTTTCGACTAGAGACATATTTCGTCGTTTTCGCTTAAGCGACGCGATTCGTACAAGCAGGAGAGGAAAAAAATATTTCATTCGCGTTGGTTCATACGTTACACAGTTCGTGTATCGATCAGTCAACGCTGTGCCGTTGCTTGCATCTTTGTTTTCATTATTTTTATTTCTACACAAAAAGAATGTAATTGCTTGCATGAAAAATATAAATAATGTTGACATTTAAATATCAGGAGAACATATTATAATGGTTGGTCAAGGTTGGTAACTACTCTTTTTGTCTTTGTTTTATTTGTTTCCTTCGAGCGTAAAAAAAAAAAAAAAAAGAAATTAAAAGGTCGCTAAACCAAAGCACGATTTACAAAGCACGGTCGATGAAAAGCTCAGCGTGATTTAACATTTTTCAGAGCTTCACTTGGAACTTGGGAAGACCGGTGGACGAAGTAGAAACGCTGCAATTGTCAGTGGTATCGCGGAACGTTTTGAAAAATGAAAAAGTGCTCGCGAAATATGGTTTGGTTTTACAGACGGTGATACAAGAAGGTCGAATCGTTGTCACAGATTCCTTAGTAGACCTGAATAACAAGCCGCTTCCGGTACGTTGAAACACATACGTATCTCTATGCAAAGATAAATGACGCACGTGTCGTTTTAAATGAAATTTGGGCTAAACTTTTGAACGGGGATAACCATCGGGTCATTTCGAAGATACGACAAAACACGTTTAATATGCGTAGGCTGTCGTCTGCTTTGAAATTCGATACAATCCCCCTGATGGAAGTTGCAGCTCGTACGCGGCCTCGGAAATAATGGAGGATGAACAACAGATGCTGATCGACATCGAGCAAAACATCGCGAACCTTGAAAGAAGCCAAGCTAATAGCGGCAGCGATGCCGCCAAGAGAAAAGCTTCTTGGCATAGTCCTCGAAAAAGTTCGAAACTGATGTTTCTGAAAAAGAGTAGCAGGCTGTTAATACCTACCAAGTCATCGGATCGCAAGAGGTGAGAAATTTGTTTCTTGTGTCTTGTTCTCTTCTCCGTCTGTCTCTTCCGTTATATTTTTCTCTTCTCAAAAGAAATCTGAAACTGCCGAGCGAAAGATATTTATCGTTTCTTTTCTCGAAGCTTCCAACAGCCACCGAACGTCTTTCGTTAGCGCAGACTTTATTTTATAAACGGCGAATATACCTACACACGTACATAAAGAATTCTTGAAACAATGGTTGGTTATATGTAACGTATTTCCGCGGATTCTTCTTATTGTAAGTACATAGAGAAAACAAGCTTAGGATGGAACAACGTAGAAAAAATGTGCCTTTCTTCTTTAACGTTTTATCATCGTCTTAAAGTTTTAAAGAGGAAATGGTATCTTCTTTTTAGACGATACGCGAGAGAATACGGGTATTAGTGAGACAAGCTTTACGTTGATCTTATCGTCTTTGAAATTAGTTGCGCCACAGGTGTTTCGCACTCTGATGGCAATTTATAGGAACCTGAAAGCACTTGTTGCGAAAGTATCGTGTCTCGGTATCTGTTGGTTGTTTTTTGGAATTAATTGGGCGAGGCCGCTGGACCTCGTTTAATTTAATTCGTTGCTGATCGTTTCAACGATTTTTATATTTTATATCGTTCGGGTATCAGGGTCAGCACCCTGGTATAGGTTGAGATGAAATCTTTTTCGAAATATGGCAAATCCACCTCTATACGCTTCGGTTTAACATAATATAGGTAAAATGGGAGAAATGCGTTCTTTGTAGCAGAAGTCCGACGTTGAAAGGCATAAATTATCTTATAAAGTTGGGGACGCAAAAACCACCCGGATCCGAATCCTGCGACAGCGGCTCGGATACCAACGAATTACTCGATAGAAGGGATTCCAATTGCACCATGTCCAACGAACCATCGAGAACGAACTCGATGACTTCTTTGGAAACGAACGTGTCCGATTACGACAGCCAGAGTGGAACGAATACGGCGAGAACTCAGGAAACGATTGTGAAACCAACGAAGAAATCAAACTCAAAGGTTCGATCGATCCTTCGAGCGACTAAAGCGTTTATTTTACGCGCAACATTTCGCTTTTGCTTTTTCTCTCTATCGTGTGTAACGAAATGATCAATAATAGCATTGGACGTTGATACGAATTATACGGGAACACGTAGAAAGCTCGCTAATGTATTCCGCGTCGGCGTGTCTCGAGTACCGAAATTGCAAATAAAACGGAGATCGTTCGAGAGATTGGCATTGTCGAGTGTAGCCCGACTGGAAAGAAATAAGTAAATGGCGCGGTAAAGTGGGTAACAGCATTTGCATAAGAATTCGCTGACCCGTCTTCGTCTTGAGAATAAACGGTTTCTTTCGAGTCGGAGACGAACTGTTGCAGCTTGGCAAGGAAATTTCATCGTCTCTATCCTGTTTTTACAGACCGTCGACGTTGGACAAACCGCGTTAAAGGCACAAGACTATCAAGTTTGCGTCACTATCATCGAAGCAAGGCAGTTGGCCGGTCTGAACATGGATCCGGTCGTTTGCATACAAATCGGAGACCAACGAAAATACACCAGCGTCAAAGAATCTACGAATTGTCCGTATTACAACGAGGTACATACATACGTATCGTATACATGTATGTCCTCCTTGGGATGAGGTTTCTTCGAGACATAGTTCGAAGGAAACCGAAGGGAAATTATCGGAAAGCTTTCGAGCTTGTAAGCTCGAAAGAGCAGAACGATGTCGTTTTTTTCTACGAGTTGTATCATAAATTATTTAGCCGATATAAACTCCGTTGCACCGACATAATGTACATACCTACGTTTCGGTGTTTTTCCTTCTTTTTTATCATTTAGCAAGTAGCTCTGTTCGTTTTTCTTTCTTTTTTTTTTTATCATTAACATACGTATCGAATTTCTTGACCTCGCGTTTTGTTCCTCTCATTTGACATCGAGTCCGCGCGTGTGAGCGCGTGATCGTTCAATTCGAAACGCTAACGAAATTATTTGGTAAAATAACATTTTTAATATCTGTTCTGTTTTTCAGTACTTTGTCTTCGATTTCCACATGCCATCTGTCATGCTGTTCGATAAAATTATCACGCTATCGGTAAGTCGCTCGTCGAGTTTCTTTGAATCTCGCGCAACTGTGAGATTGCTGTTTATAGAAGTTAAGGAGTTACTTGTATCGTTAGATCATTAATAACTAGAGCTCCCGACACCTTCTGTAATAAATACGATAACGTGCGAACAATGAATCCGCTGATCGCGCTTTAAGTAAAACGTTTTCGGCAATAAGTCGGCAAATAGGCACGTACAGTATACGATATCGCGAAAAGAACATGAAAATAGGGGAAAAGTTTCGAAACAGCAGGACGAATGGGTTTCTCGCTTTCCGGATAAAAGGATCGGTCGCGTGATTATCGGTCGTTTATCAACCGTTTGTTGGAAATTTTCAATCGATAGAAATTGACCGCGGACAACGTTCTATTTCAATAATCAGTTATCCTCATTTCTCATCTGAACGAGAACCTGAGGTGATTGACAATGATCGTCGTGACGTATTGCAAATAGAATATCGTGTTTCAGTGTAGTGGAAATAAATATGAAAATTCAAAGAGTTCGTATATCTTGCACGATGGATTGAAATCTGTTCTCTCCAGAGTGTTGAAACAGCGAACGACTCGATCGCTTCTATCGTTAAATCTATCGATTTTGTACGTAAGAGACGCAAACGCGTTAAAAGAGAAGAAAGGGGATTCGAGAAACGAAAAAGAGACGAATTAACGAGAGTGATTATTTTTGATTGGAAATAAAAAAGTAAATCGGAATATATTAGAATTACTCGCTTGAACAGATAGCTTTAGATACACGTATGTGAAAGGCAAGTTTACGCGATGAACGATAATCGAGGAGAAGATGAATCAAGATTAGTTGTAGTGAATACCTTCTATTGATACGCAGGTGCAGCAATCACGGAATCTCTTACGCGCTAATCTAACACTGGGCATCTTTAAGTTAGACATCGCGACTGTATGGGCACAGCCAGGTATATTTTTCTAATACTTGGAAAAGGATCCTAAAGATTACTGTTAATCATTACCGACTGTCTTTCATCCTCTATACGATACGTATGACAGCACAAATTTCTTAGATTTCTTATCGGCGAGTTGAGATTCTGAAAAGTTGTAAAGATGCATCGGAAGCGAATCACCGTTAAAAATTGTATCTTCCATCATTTATTCATAAATCATGTACATATCCGTTTATTTACGATCGACTTTAAAACCATCCTCTGTTCGTGTTACGATGTATGTACGTACGTACGCGTATATTTAAAGATAGATCGAGTTCTATTCTGATGAAAGTAATCCTCGTTTACCCTGTAGATCATCAATTTTACCATAAATGGGCACTGTTGACGGATCCGGACGACGTGGCTGGTGGACCCAAGGGTTACTTGAAGTGCGACATAAGCGTGATCGGGAAAGGCGACACCGTGAAAATTCCACCAAAAAGCGAGAAGGACGAGGACGATATCGAGGGTAATATTTTGCTGCCGGACGGCGTGCCTATCGAGAGACAAAGGGCCAAGTTTATCGTGAAGGTGTACAGAGCTGACGGGCTACCGAAGATGAACAGCAAGATCATGGCGAACGTGAAGAAGGCCTTTACCGGTGAAATCAAGGATCTCGTCGATCCGTACGTTCAAGTGTCCTTCGCCGGACTAACCGTAAGATCGATCAAATTTCTTATCTATGCACGATAGTTTTCGCTACCGTATATGCGTAATCGATCAAAGAGGCGGAGGAAAGAGGCAGAAATCCGTCAAGTAAGTTTTTCCACGCGATTCAGGGTAAGACGAGCGTTAAAAGGCACAGTTACGAGCCAGTTTGGAACGAGCAGATCGTCTTCACGGAAATGTTTCCACCTCTCTGTCAAAGGATTAAAATTCAGCTATGCGACAACGATCCGGTTCACGCGACCGTCATCGGCACGCATTTTATCGATTTGAAGAAAATCAGCAACGACGGTGAAAAGGGATTTCTACCAACCTTTGGGCCAACTTTTATCCATTTTTACGGAAGCATCAGGGATTACAGTATCATAGATAAGCATTCCACGTTGAACACCGGATTGGGGGAAGGAATCTCTTACAGAGCAAGGTTATGACCCGATTTCGTTTATTTTCTCTCGATCGAAAGTCGTATCGCCATTCCGTTTCTTTCCCGAGAACGAAAGATGGAAATCGTTAAACGTGTTGTCGTCCTGTATCTTTAGATTATTAATAGGCATTAGGACAGAAATAAGCGATAACGTGGAAATGGCTCCGTCGGAGGTGGAAGTCGAACCAACGATACCCATCAACGAATCCGTTTATGCCAGGAACGAAGAATTTTTTCTTTTCGCCACCATAATGGACGCGACGATGGTCGACAAGAAACTCGCCGACAAACCGATGTATTTCGAATTATCGATAGGGAATGCGGGAAACGCTTTAGACGGTCACAACGAGAGCTCCAAGGTGAGGCTCGTGCATCGATGAAACCGTTGATTTCTATTTCTTATACTCTTCTATACCGCGTCGTTCCGTGTCGTTTATCGACGTTTCGAGTACGTCGAACGGATAAAAAAAAAAAAAAAAAGAAAAAGAAAAAAAGGTCGGTTTTAACGGACGATTTTAATTGGTCGTTGCCAGATATGCGAAATGGGACGAAAAAGTAGAATGCGTAGCGATCAAGAGGAGCTGCAGGAAGTGTCGAGCGGATCTTGCCAGAGTACCACTCCAGCCCGTAAACCGATGACGTACGATAACATGTATTATTTTTTGCCGTACTGGGATAACAAACCTTGCCTACACGTTAGAAGCATCTGGCCCGACTATAGGCGTCGAATGTACAACAGCAATATAATCAGCAAAATTTCCGATAAGCTGGTAAGTCGACGGACGTTCCCATCGTAGCGTATAGTTGGGATAATCCGCTTTAATTAATTTCTTTTTTTTTTTTTTTGATTTGGGGCAGGAGGAGGGTTTGTCGGAGGCTCAGTCGCACGCTGACGACTGTACAGGCGAGAAAATTTTAAAGTCCGCGTTAGATGAATTAAGCAGCAACTGTAATCGATATGTGAGCATCAGTAAATCGAGTGTCACCGGGCCGGGAGTTGGAAAGACGAAACTCGATAAAGAGAGGACGAAGCTTTGTCAAAGTGAATTAGAAAGTATAGGGATTATGTCGCGTAATCTTAGAGCCGTGATCACTAAGAGTAATTTTAAGGAAAGACTGAAGACTGCGCAGAGCTACTTGCAGAAATTAAAATTCCTCGTCGAGGACGTGAGTAGTATCCCTCGCCAAAGTTTTGCTCCCTCCTTAAAGTCGGTATTTTATCGTTAAAAGGAAAACACGACTTTCAGCCTCAAGATTCTCTGCCGGATGTTTTTATTTGGGTAATTAGCTCCGGACGTCGGGTCGCGTATCATAGGATACTCGGAAGAGATTTAATATATTCGATCGTGGACGAAGAATGTGGCAGATACTGCGGCAAGATTCAAACCGTGTTTCTCAAAGTACGTTCGTTTTATCTTACGTCTTACAATTTACCTCTCATAGTTTGCGAATAAATCGACGAAACGAAATAACTCACACGCATTTTCCATCGGACAATAATCGTCGATCGATCGATCGATCGATCGATAGCTTCCAGAGAGAAAACAACTCGGACCCTCGGGTTGGGCCATACAAACCAAATTACAAATCTACATGTGGCTGGGTATCTTGAAGCACAAGAAATACTTTATCCAAGGTCTGCCAAAGGGTTACGAATTCAGTCACGAGTTTAGAAACGTGGACAACCCGCGCGCTTTACCGCCCACCGTTATTCGTTACGTTGAAAAATACGTACGTATTTGACAATCGTGTTGTTCTTATCGTCGCTGTGCGATCGTGCCCCGTTCGTCCAATTTTATTATGAAAATATCCGAATTATCGAGTAGAAGTTCCAGTTAAGAGCACACATGTATCAAGCCCGATCTCTGATCGGCAGCGATGCGTCAGGTCTTTCCGATCCCTTCGCCAGAGTTATTTGCGGCCCATTTTCTAACTCTACTCAAGTGATCGACGAAACCTTGAATCCTACGTGGGACGAACTCCTTCTTTTCGAAGACATCTTGATTTACGGGAACAAAGAAGAAATTAAGAAGGATCCACCGACGATCGTCGTCGAACTGTTCGATCAAGATAAAGTGGTACGTCACGATAGACAATTTCTCCGATGTACGTAGGTTTTGCTTCGTCTTTTGTTGCTATACATTTTCCGATTAAACACGCGAAGAAAATCTTCGTACAAACGACTATACTTCTTTTCTCATCCTTTTCCGATTCTCTTTTTACAGAGTCATTTTCTATCTACGGACATATAACACTGCATGGGGGCTCTGCTTTAACAGTTTGTATACGATATACGACATTCATACGCAAAACATACGCTTCCATTTACGCTTTTATTTTTTCAGCATCGATCTCTAGGTAACGACTAATTCTAAAGTCGGTTTTACGATCGATCAAACTGATTCGTTTCAATCGTCAAATGTCCATATGCTGTCTCCGTAAGGTTCTAGAAATCAAATTCGTCGATCGAAACTTTTGCGAAGATAGTTTTTCAAAGTTTTTGTTTGACAGAGAGAGAAAAGAGAGTTATTTGCCGCGATGAGTAATCTAAAATCGAAAACTTGTACCGGAGAGGATTGTACGAAGTAAACGTACGATGGTTACAGGGGAAATCGGAGTACATAGGTCGAGCGGTCGTTCGACTTCACGTGAAACTCGCCTCGGAATCTTACACGCCACCCAAATTCCCACCTTCGTTAGAATGGTACGATGTAACGAGAGGCGCTGCAAGAGCGGGCGAACTTCTAGCCGTTTTCGAGCTACTCGAATATCCGGAGATTAAAGATTTTAACTTTCCCACTTTACCAGACCCGAAGAAAATACCGTGCCAAACTCAGAATCTGAGACAGATTCTTCCGGTTCCCGTTGGAATTCGACCGACTCTATCCAAGTACCGGTAAAACTGCTTTCCAATATTTTCCACAATTTTCGCAACGCCGTCGGAATTTCGTTGAACATTAGTTCGCTATTTCACACGCCTGCTATCGCCTTGTGTCGCAGAATCGAGGTGCTGTTTTGGGGTCTAAGGGATTTGAAGAGGATCCATCTGATGACTGTGGACAAGCCTCGAGTGGACGTCGAATGTGCCGGTCATATTCTTTACTCTTCTGTCATAACAAACGCGAAGAAAAATCCGAATTTCAATACGCCGGTGAAATTTTTGGAATTGGAACTGCCCGAACAGGAGCTCTATCGGCCACCTTTGACCATCAGGGCTGTAGATTGCAGAAGTTTCGGTCGTTACACTCTCGTTGGAACGCACACGATAAATTCGATCCATAAGTATATGTACCATCCACAAACGAAGAAAGCGAAGGACGTGGAAGAAAGGAAGAAGAATCTGTATCAATTGCAGCAATACACAGGTGAAATAAAATTTCGAGTTCGGACTCCTTCGGAAATCTGCGATCCAAGTTACCTATAGATGGAGTAGATCTTTTTGAATATTTCGAATAGTTGCGTATACACCATACGCTCGGTAATTATCGCCTTTCGCTTTAGGTCTCGATACATCGAAGATCAAAACGCAATACCCGTCTTTGCCAGAGTCTTTGACCGATCTCGAGTTTGGTATCGGAGATACGATCATTACTCTAGGTTTGGAGCAAGGCTGGCCAACGAAGAAGGACAAAATGGAGCAGAATACAAAGAAAAAGCAAAGCCTTGTCAACGATGGAAGCATGGGTAAGTTATGCAAGTTATGCGCAAAGTATCGAAGCGTAAGAAAGGAGTGACACGGAGAAATTGAATCGGTTGAATTCCGTTAGGTGATTTCTACACGTTCGAGGACGAAGATGGTTGTCAAGATTGGTGGACGAAATACTTTGCTTCTGTCGAGGCCATGATAGAAGAAAACAAGGAACTACGTAAAGAGAAACCAATGTTTCAAACGCAAGCAAACGGCGCCGTTCCGACGTACGTGGAGGAAAGTTACGATCAAAATCAAGCGAACCAGTCGGGAGAGCAGAAGAGTCCTGGCGTTGCAGCGAAAAGATTGTTTGGTCTAAAGTCGACGGCGAACGCAGCTAGGTTTGTTTCGAAGCTGAGCCCTAAGCACGCCAATCGGAATTTCCCGAAAACCGCGCTGTTGAAAATCTATCCGAACGAATTGGAAGCTCAGCCAGAATTTGAACAGTTCAGGGAATGGCTGCACACGTTCGAACTTTACAGAGGAAAGAAAACGGGCGACGAGCCCGAAGACGAATCCAGAATAATGGGAAGCTTTAAAGGGGCCTTAAAAGTTTACAAGTGGCCTCTCCCTAGGGATCTGATAAATCACACGGTGATGGGATTCGACCCGCAATATGGCTTTTTTCAAGGTGTACCTTCCAACGAACCGATTCACGTATTGGTACGAGTCTATATCGTCAAGGCGAACGATCTTCATCCTTGCGATTTAAACGGAAAGGCAGATCCTTACGTCGTTTTGCAGCTAGGCGGTAAAAGAATCAGTGACAAAGAGAATTACGTGTCGAAACAACTGAATCCGGTATTCGGCAAGTATGTACCGACGCGATCGCCTGCTATTCGATCTACGATCTACGATCATTACATCTTCGTGCGTTTTATTTGCAAGGTGTTTCGAAATAGAAGCGACCTTTCCGCAAGATTCGTTGTTGACTGTTCAGTTATTGGATTGGGACTTGGTCGGCACGGACGATATGATCGGCGAAACGAAGATCGATCTGGAAAATCGATTTTACAGCCGGCATCGTGCTACGTGCGGCCTAGCCAAAAAATACGACGAGTAAGTTTTCGAACGAGAACCTTTCCATCGCTTTGTTCTAAAATGAAACGACCTGCTCAAGTCGGTGTATCTTACTTTGCCAGATCTGGTTACAACAAATGGAGAGACGCGATGAAACCGATGCAGATCTTGTCGAAGCTTTGCAAAGAGGGAAAGATCGATGGACCGGTATATTCCCACGGTAAAGTAACGATCGGAAGAAGAACGTTTTCTTTGTCGGACGAGGAAATGGAATGTTACGTTTACACGAAAGGTAAGTACCGAGATTCGAAGTGATACAGATGTTTTCGTAAACGGCCGGACGTCGATTTCCTAACGGGTTGGAAAAGCTACCAATAGCTGTTCAATACCACGGTGCTTTTCCTAAAAATAATCTTTATCTTATTAGGCATAGAAGAACATCTTGCACTGGCGGTTCTTCACCAATGGCACGCTTTTCCAAGAATCGGTTGCGCTTTGGTCCCCGAGCACGTGGAAACACGTCCGCTCTACAATCCTGAAAAACCCGGCATCGAGCAAGGAAAGTTGGAAATGTGGGTCGACATGTTCCCCATGGACATGCCCTTGCCAGGACCGTCGATCGATATTTCACCGAGAAAACCCAAAAGTTACGAGCTTCGGGTCATTATATGGAACACCGACGACGTTATACTGGAAGACGATGCGTTCTTTACTGGCGAAAAGATGAGCGATATTTACGTGAAAGGGTATTACCGCGTATTTATATAAGAAATTCGCACACAGTTTGGAGATTCGTTAGAACGGTGAATTTTGCTTGGATTTGTTTATTAGATGGCTGAAAGGCCCCGAAGATTGCCAATCTACGGACATTCATTACAGATCGTTAACAGGAGAAGGGAATTTCAATTGGCGTTTTATATTTCCATTCGATTATCTCGTAGCAGAAGAGAAGATCGTTATCAATCGGAAAGAGAGTCTGTTTAGCTGGGACGAAACCGAATGCAAGATACCTGCTCGTTTGGAATTACAAGTAAAATGGAAAAATCGTTTTAACCGTACCTTTAATTTACCGTTATATATATAATAATATTTACCGTTACCGTTCGAATCACACCATTGTGCACAGGTCTGGGATGCAGATCATTTTTCAGCTGACGACTTTCTGGGTGCCATTACCCTCGACTTAAATCGATTTCCACGCGGTGCAAAGAATAGCAAGCTTTGTACCTTAAGTATGCTAAAGACCGATGGGTCTGTGCCAACCGTAAATATTTTCAAACAGAAACGAATAAAAGGTTGGTGGCCTTTCTACGTCAAAAAGGAAAACGAGGATATGGAATTAACGGTAAATATTCGCTCTAATGCGTTTCGTACAAACTTGAAAGTGTTTTACATCGGTAATATTTTTAGGGTAAAGTGGAAGCCGAAATTCATTTGTTGACCAAAGAAGAGGCTGAGAAAAATCCTGCAGGATTTGGGAGAAACGAGCCTGACCCGCTTGACAAACCAAAGTAAATATAAAAACGACCATACGATGTTTTAACATTCGATACGAGCTTGCTTTATTATTACTTCATTTGTACAATTTATTTATCCAATTGTCGTTGTCCGATCTGTGTGTGTGTGTGTATATATATATACATACATTTGATGATTAATCAGTACCACGATTAGTTCGTTTAAAAAACTATATCGTTAATTAGTTTGCCTTTTCTTTCAGCAGGCCCGATGCATCTTTCATGTGGTTTTTGAATCCTTTGAAATCTGTTAAATATATAGTATGGCACAACTACAAATGGGCAATTCTGAAAGCTATAGTAGCAATTGCATTAATAATAGTCGTACTATTGTTCTTTTACTCGATACCTGGTTATTCTGTTAAAAAGTTATTGGGAGCTTAGAAATGTCGCTTGCAGATTTTATTGCTTCGTACGCTCGTGATATCTGAAATATGGAAGATGACATTATTTTATTATATCTCGGTAAGAAAGTAACAGAGGACTAACTTTGCAGATACAACACTATTGTTTAATACTTTATAGATGTAACTTTAAATTTCTCAAAGTTACTTTTGTTGACGTTGTCAAGCACGTTGTATCATCGATATATTGTATAAAGCCTATTTTTCCCATTTCATATTTCCATATCTCGTGTTCATTTTATCACATAAATTCGATAGGCCTTGAAATTTAAGCTATCTAAATATCTATGAATTTTTAACGACTTAAATATCTCTTCCTTTTGCCAACAATTTTAAATAGCAAAAATAAAAGCTGATTATGCTTCTAGATGAAAGAGCTCTTTTTAATAGATAATTGCTGTATAGCGGACCAACGAAACAGTAATAAAAGCTAATGTACATATAAAGAGCAATACGATAAATAATTAGAAATTATTAGATGCAGAACAATAATGCGTATATATATATATAGTATATACTGTTTTTACTTATCAAATATTTCGTTAAACATATTGTATTCTATTTCGTTGTAAATAGATAATTTAACACGTACACGACGGCGGTGGCGCGTACCGCCAAAGATGTAGTTCGTTTAGTAATTAGAAAAAATTTCCATATAGTTGAAAATTTAAATAATGGAAATTTAACGTATATTAATTGAAAAAAAAGGTAAGATTCATATAAAAACGAAACAATTCAATATTATAAACTTATTATAAACATGAATACGAGCGCCACCCCACGGCGAGAAACGCAAATAGCAGCGCCGGCATAAACGTGTTAATATATATATAAAACATGTATCCAAGGGAATGAATAAAATATTAATTAAACACTGACTAATTAAGGATTTATTTCTCATATATCTGTAGACAGTGCTTCAAATTTGTTAACTACATGCGGTATTTCTGAGTCTTCGCTTGTCGTCTCATTAGAATCGTCAGAATTATCGGATGTTTCTTGTGATATTTTTCCTTCGTGTTCTCGATTTTCTAAGAGTTTCTGTTCGTCATTTTCATCCTCGGACGAAATGTATATTCCTTTCATATCACTAACATCTTCGCCTTTATTTTTAGCTTGAATCCATTTAACTAGTTCAATTTCTGAATGATTCTCAAACTTTTCTGTTAAAAGATAGGAAGAGAGATTATTTTAAAAATAGTAAACTATTCATGCCTAATTAATTATGTCAAACGACAATTACCTTTGTTAAGACTCCAACGTGGGGGATATACGTATATACAAATTTTCCCTTCGAGGGCCATCCTTAATAACGAATTAGCTGCCCTGTAAGAATCGTATCTAGCAGCTCGTGCAGTGAAGAAATTTCGTTTAGAAGCCCAACTATCGCAAATATCCATGGCACACCATGTATCATCGTTATCCGGATGTTGCAATTTAAGTACCTTTGGTAAATCTATTCTCTCAGCTAGAAATTTAATCGTTGTATACGGTTCGCTGACTTGAGCTATCGGGTAAGATCCCATTAATATTTGTAGTTGCTTGGGTATTGTAGATGGAAATACTAATCCTGGACAGTCACAGAGGCAAACGGTTTTTGTAAGAAATATAGTTTGAAAATGTTTAGTATGCCCTGGTGTACGTGACACGCTAACAACCTTTTTGCCTACAAAAGATATTTAACAAATGACATTTAAATATTTAAACATTGTCACTTTCTAAATTTTAATTTCCTTAAAAAAAAAAAAAAAAAAAAAAAAAAAAAAAAAAAAAAAAAAAAAAAAACACTGCCTACCCATTAATGCATTCATTAAGGACGATTTTCCAACATTCGGAGTTCCGATACATCCTATGGATAAAACTCCATTTTTATAACGTTCGTGCCTGATATAACTCGTATCTCCTTTCTCTATAGTAACATTGCTTTTATGATCTGCGTCATCTAAATCAAATTCCATTTGCATTTCTTCCTGAATCTTTTCTTGCCAAGAAGTTAAATCCACATTATCTCCAACAATTTCTTTACAAATATCCAACAATTTCTGCGCTCCTTCTGCAGCCATTTTAAGTTTTCCCTTTCTCCGTCTTCGTTTCATTTCCTCTGTACCGCTTTTATTTCCACATAAATTATAAGTAGGATACGAAGTGAACATCAAAATATGTAACTTTGGGTATATGGTATGGAAATATTCTTTCCATGCTATTACTAAAGCTGGAGGTGCTAAATCAACCTTATTCAATACTAAAATCATGTCTTTTTTAAGTTCATTCGTTATATACTCGTATAAATACGGAGGGAACATTAAAACGGTATATCTAATATCAACAATGATTAATAAAATATCAGACATCTCAAGAACTCTCCATAACTGCCTCCAAGTTTCTAAATTTAATTCAAAGTAACTGACGGTACTTAACTTTTCCATACGTTTTAGATATTCCTAAAAGTGTAAGCCAATATTAAAATATTAAATTTATCTCAACGAACATAAATGTGTATTAGAATTGCTTACAGTAAAATACGCGTGTTCCGCCAATTCTAACTGTTTCTTTGACGTATCGAAGTCCCACGGTGGCCTTTTCGGCATATCAATTTTAGGTGGAAAATAATTATTCGAAACTTCTTGATCTTTAAGAGATAAAGGTACAATAGCGCTTCTGGATTGTTTCTTTCGTTTCTGTATTTCTTCTTCGCTGTCTTGAAAGAATTGTAAAGTATATCTGTTCCTAAAAGAATTACCATTTTTTGGCTGTTTATTAATTCTTTGTATAGGATTATACTCAAGATCGCTAGAATAATCTATGTCATCTTCCTTGTATCCGCTGTGACTTTCACCTGCTAATTATAACATAAAATTAATTATTCGAATATCTAATACATAAAACGTGTCGTTCGTTATTATATTGTGCATACGTACTAAGTAAAGCCGAATTTTGTCGTTGCTTCTTAATTTGCAATTGTTGTTTCTTTGCTTTGCCGCTAAACGGTTTCTTTCTTCTTGCTTTCGACATTTTTCGATTATCTTAACCTCATAAACTTCATTAACTTCTTTACTTTAACGTTAACGTATGACGCACTAAGTACGCATTAAGTACACATTAAGTAAATACTTTGGCTAGCGGGACGCCACAGAGATGTTGAACAAAATATAACTTATCCCTCACCCTGTATCCTATATAAGATTAAAAATTACTACTTTAATCAATATGTATATTTAAATTAACATTCTAAGAGTTTAACAATTACCTTTAACAGAATTAAGACTCTACGGAAAATATATAAGATTTTATATATTTTTGACTCGTAAACGATCAGAGTTCGTCCGCTGTCCAACTTCAACTGTCGCTTCGGCAATCCACAGTCCACTGAAGTATTGCCACTGAGCGGAAGCGCGCGCCGGAAATGAGCACAGCGTGCGTGGAAACGATATGAAATATCGTTTCGCTGTCAATGGATTTAACAGATTTTTTTAGCACGAAACAATATAGGATCGTTTGGACGTTTGAAATATATCGCGTAAAACGTTTTGATGTCGTCATCAACAATGGGTACACCTTTAAGAAGTGATTAATCCAATAAATCAATAAAATCAACGGAAAATGTTTTGCCTATAACGAAAATATATATTATTGACTACAGATGTCACTGGTGTATTTCCGATATATGGGGTGCTGAATCCAGGATTCGTCGCGTGGTCGCCGCCTATAAGCGGCACCCGAAGCGAGAGGGTTAAAGATTGATGGACACAAGTTCGTGTATATATATGTATATATATACACAAGCGTGTATATCTCCTGAAATTTATTATTTTTACTATATGTAGTACTTACTTTTTCTACAAAGTGTTCTACATAATTTATTAGTTGAAATATAAGTTTCGTGGAAAGATGCGTGAACGATAACCAGAAAATCGTGTGCAATACAGTTAAAGACTTACACATAACCTCTGTATCTCCGATAATAATTTAAATATATTCAGCGATTTTTAACATGTATACAGGACTGCAGAAATCTTTGCAAAACTATTCTACAAGTATTCTAAGAACTGTTATAAGAAAATGTGCGAGTATCACGGTGGATGATACGGAAAATGTAATCTATTCTCCTATTTTGGATTTATCCTATCATGCTAGGCTTAAGAGGAGACATGAAAACTGGCATAATAAAATTAAAAAAATAGGAACTGTAGAGGAAAAATTAATTGGTGTAAATATGCCACATTACTATGGTTGGAAATCGTTGCGTTTAGAAGAAGGAAAAGTTCCATACAATTCATTGAAACATGCTCAATACGTTACACGTACTCACGTTACAAACGATAATAAATTACCTGACTTGTACGATTCAATGATCACAACCCAAAAATTAGACGATCTGGTGCAAACTATTAGAAATCATGTTGAAAATGCTATTATTTTTGAATATAATCATAGATTGTGAGTACAATTGCCTTATCTTAGAAGTATAGAGATAACAACAATAATTTTCCCTTAAGCGATAAAAGTATTAATAAATTTACATTTACATAAATGATTTATAGAATTAATTACATAAGTATATATTACAGAAAGGAGCAAGAAATAACAGAAGAAATGGAAAATATTAAAGAGGAATTGTTAAACGATGCTGTTACAAATGCGCTTGTTTTTCAAATCAATCGAATAATGCTGTCTGCTTTATCTTCGATAACATCACATTTATTGGAGACCGAAGTAGATTTTAAACCAAGAGTAGAAGCATTTTGGTTCGCAGGTGGCATAGAACGACCAACTCTACGAAGAAAAGCAAGAGAGCTTACAGAACATTTGAAAGAATTTGCAAACGATCCAATAAATATGCCTGTTCAATATTTTGGTTCTCCACTTCTACAATTAAGACATCAATTTCCTTTAAGGGAGATTATTCTTCCAGTACACTCTATTAATCCAGAGTTTAGTATTCCTGAGTTCAAATTTGATCCTAGGGTACTAGGTTATAAGTTTTCGTACCAACACGCAACTAATATACCTGGTTTCTGGCCTGGCGATCCTGCCGAATTTGGTTTGTTATCTTATCACAATATAAATAATTTATTTTCTAATTCAAAGATTAAGGACGAAGAAGCAATTACCGTGCAAGCTATTTTTGCATCTTATAGTTGGTTGTTGTCGCAGGCTTGCTATCAAGGTAACACGTTGTGCGATAATTATTTCTTTTAACAGTTACTTCAATGTATCTTACTATATATACAGCATATATATATATATATGTATTATATATAAAGAACATGCTTTTTTATTTCCTCTTACATTTTTTAATTTCAGGCTTTTCTACGTTCAACGATATAACATATCCATTAGTAACGCAAACAATTTTAACAAACGGTCAATATTGGTCCTTTTGCGTTTACCAGTTGAACACCATTTTATTACATTGGGAATATGCAGATAACAATCCTTTGCGTAATATATGTTGGATAACAGAACCAATGATGTTGTTCGATAAAATAGAGGATGGAAAAATTCAAGGGTTCAACGAAGATGTTTTAAAAAAATTGATCACATTTTATATCAATA
Organism: Bombus haemorrhoidalis; assembly: GCA_014825975.1. NCBI lineage: Eukaryota > Metazoa > Arthropoda > Insecta > Hymenoptera > Apidae > Bombus > Bombus haemorrhoidalis. The sequence continues at coordinate 234,640 of JACXIS010001557.1, forward strand.
TGCCTGCAGCACGAAGTAATGAAAATATGAAACCATACTTGGATGAATCTGTGAAATATGTCGCTAACATTACTGATCCCGAACGAAGAGCGTGGTTAGAATCAACATTTAAGTACCTTATGTCTAATAGGCCAAGACATAAGTACGTATATATATATATATATATATACACACGCACGCACGCACGCGCGCGCGCGCGCACACACACACACACATGTACAAATAATCTATTATATATACTAAGAAACGATTAATTATCATCACATAAAAACATTAATTTCCCTTTGCTTTATAGGTTATTGCCTGAAATATATAATTGGCAGAAAATATATGTAATTGATAACGCTACTCGCCCTCTTAATAAGAAATACGACCCGTGGGAGTTTGGTTTCTCGGCTGCGAAACGAAGATTAAATCAGCATCAGCCTGCTTACGTACCAAAATGTTTAAGAGAAAATCCAAAACAGAAAAAAGTAGGCCGTCGGGCGAAAACGTATTATCCAGATGCATAAGCCATTAGGCTTATATATCTTGAATATAAATGTTGTATTAATAAAAAATAAAGAGAACAGTTATCGGTTAAATTTCAATTACAACAAGTTATTTCGATAGTTTTCCTTTCAATATCTATCCGTACAACAATAATTGTACATCTTTAAGCAACTATTTTTCACGTTCTTATAGTTCAACATACAATATAAAAGAGCTGGTATTTGCGTCGGTAAAGTAACGTTACTATTGGAATGAAATTTTTCGTGATACGATATTAACTTTTGAAAATGGCCTACATTTTGGACAACAGTTCGACTACATCAATTGAACATGACGTTGAACTATATATATGAACAGTTTTATTTGCACTGATTTTTACACTGGTTTTTATTCGATTTATCTCTTACAATATCGATTTATAATTAGAACTAATATAATATGTAATATAAGGATATAATGTAACAAGGAAGTCGTACTATTTGTATTTCAGAGTATTCATAGATTGCGGAGATAATTCTAAGCAAAGTGTACCTTTCTGTACATCCTTCAAAACAACGTGTGTTGGGATACTAGCCCTGAAATAGTAATTTAAGATAAAAGTTTGTTTAGAATAAAAATAAACATTTCATCGTTTCGTATTAAATAATTACGCAATAATAGTAATAATAACAATTTCTTTCACCTATTGTATAAGACAACGACGTTCTCCGCTGAAGGCGTAACGAAGGCTGCAGATTTGACAGTATCGGTATCGGTAATAGAAATTCTAACAGAACCTCTGTCAACGAATCTGCTAAAATGTTTGATAGCATAATACATAGGTTGTTTATAAAATTCATCGGTTTCCGGGTTGATGATAATAGCGGCGTCGATATTATTATTGATATAGCTTGGTCCACCAGTTTCGTCCAATGCTAAATTCCAATCCATCCAACCAATTGACCAATGATTCATGTACTTGATGCAAAATACGTTTCGTTAACGATTAACTAACTTTTATATTTAAAAATAGGATAAGTATTCTTCAAGCTGGTAAGTACGATCATAAAATCATGTAGGTTCTTTTACCTCTATTATGCTTAAAATGTATTCTTCACCTCGACGCCACGATTCCAATTTAACTTTCGAAGTGTTCCATATTGGAGATCCTATGGCGAGGAGTACCATGTCGATATAAGTTCGTAAACTAATTATTTTGCAAATTCGGCTTTTTACAATCCTTCGCAAGTAAAAAGCGTGCATTTTTCGTACATAGGATACTGCGTGTGAGCTTGAAAGGCTTACCTAATATAGATGCTTCGGTCATGAAAATAAATTTGTCTGGGAACATATCGTGGGTTTGATCCAATATATCTACAGGAGTTTCGAAATCTTGATACCAATGTACAGCTGTCCCGGCAACGTATTTCTTTGCATTTTGATTTCGGTACGTTGGTTCGACAAATCCGAGTAATTCCCGTCTATTGTCATCATAGACCATAATTAGCGTTTTATTGTGCGGCGATGATGCCAATGTTGGACCCAAGTTGTTAGCGATCCAATCAGCCATTGTTTCGGATTTCCATGCCATAGATGTGAGTGAAAGTTTAAACATAAAGGCAATTAATGGCTCGTTACCAGTCGTAATAGCCCATATGTCAATACCGTTGTTTTTATATTCATCCAGGAACTTTAGCAGATAATCGGCATAGATTTGGTAATATTCTTCTTTCAAGAAAGCTAATCAATGATTATTAGATTAATCTGACGAATTTATCATTAATACAATTCATTCGCTGTACCGTTCTTTTTCTTTTTTCTCTTTTTTTTTTTCTTTTTTCTTTTTTCTTTTTTATTTTCTAATTTGTTTTAGGACACTTCTATCATACTTACTGATTCCGTCGTGTTTGCCTTTCATCCATAACGGAGCAGTCCATGCAGTACCGAAGAATTTAATTTCGGGATTGAATTCAAGCACTTTCCTTGCATATGGTAGTTTGTAATTGAAATCCTCGTTCGCGAGCGAAAAGTATTTAAGCGTGGTGTCATTGGTCGTATCGTCATACGTATACACTTTTTCTGAAAAATCGCTCGCCGCAATAGGTATACGACCCAATGTGTATCTGCTTCCTTCCTTTGGATGATAATATGTTCTAGAAATAATTCAACGCTGTAACTATATATGTAAAATAAAAAGCATCGTACATTTCAATTGACAAATCGATTCAACAGATTCAATAAACTTAAAAGAGATACGCGACGAGGTTTATGGAAAGATAAAATTATATACGAGTGTAGGTTACATTCTTCGTATGGCGCAACTTTTACCGGAGAAAGATGTTTAAAATATTGATCGCGTCACCTCTGTAAATATCAATGATTACCGAAGCAATTGAAGTTGAGCAGCCGGACTGAGTTTTGCTATGTTTATACCGGTAGAATCGGTAAACGAGCCACCGAAGCCAAAAATCGTTTGATACTTTTTCGTATTGTCCATGGTCAGCGTTACGTCCGCAGAGAAATTTTCGCAGCTATCAAATTTCACTTCCGACATCTTCATTCTCAGCCCCTGTTTGTTCGTCACATACCAATAAGAACTACCTTCCTCTGGTACTTCCGGTCTACCATCTGGCAGTCCATCGCAGTACGTTGCATTGCAAACACATGCAATTACGTCGTTATCTATACGGTAAGGCACGCAGTCGTTCGCGATACCTGCGATGAACGAAAATATTTTCACTAAGTTCGTCAGAAATTAAATTCATCTTCGCCGGAAATAACGAGAGCTTACCTTTGTCGAAGAAGAAAGTAATTAGCAGAAGTGCTTTCCACGCGTGTCCCATGGTGATTGTCGAAAACTAAAGCAGAAGTGTGAATAGTAGCTAACCGGTAGTCGAATTTATACAAGCATATATATTGTCATGCATACAAAAAGACATAAGCTATCTAATCTCCACCCATCTGTCGCTTATAGTTAATATATTGTCTGTACGATAATAAATGATTCTTTTCTAATTTTTGGCGGTATCATCTGAGTAAATAATTGTCTTGTGCCAATAATAATAATAAAAATTCTACTGCTTGCTTACATACCGACTTTTATAAATTCCTACAGAATGTAGTAGGTTGTCTTTTTATCGTAAGCACGTTTTTCACAACGGTGCATCTTCGTACAAACGCGAAACCAAGTCTGTGAAATGTCGCGGTGTTCGTCCGAAATAATATAACGTTCGTTCGAATGATATAAAACAAGAAATGTTGTGCGTCTGTTATTTCCTATTTTCGGACAACCTAATATATGCACATCGTATTTAAATGAATATATCTTTATACATTATTATATATATTAATTTTTGTATATATACACACATAAATATAACACGTATACATAGATATAACACACACACACACACACACACACACACAGACACAGTATTAATGTACAATATGTACACAGCTAAAGTGAAATAAGGATTAGATAAATTTCAAATTTCTTCATAATGATCAATTTCTTGAATCTCATTTTATCGTGTTAATAGATAATAAACCGTTATTCGATGACTTGTTATTCTTATCAGGTATATCGATTATTGTCACAGAATGTAAGTCTCCGTCTGGAATAGTATTAGAGAAAACTTCAATTTCGAGATGCACGTTTTATTATGTTTTATTATACATTAGCGTTCGTTGTAATTTATCGTTATGTACAATATGGCGATATTACAAATTATATTTAACAATCAACGAGTTACAAGTTCTATTGTGCATAAATTACGGTATTCATGGAGTACGCGGGTAATTCCAAGCAAATAGGATTCTTTTTCGGATCATTGAGAACAACGTTCTTTTTCTTGGTATTGCTGTAGAAAAAGAAAATAAATTTTGTGAACAAATTATTAAAACTCAGTCGCGATAATGTTGAAAACCGAGGTAATTAGCAAATTATTTCGTAATTGGCTGTAAAATAAACTGCGATTACTTGTTATATAGAACAACCACGACTTGATTCGAAGGTGTTACGAAGGCTGTAGCTTTAACGTTGTTCGTATCGGTGATAGAAATCCTAATGGAGCCTCTATCGACGAATCTGCTAAAGTGCTTAAGAGCATAGTACATTGGCTGTTTATAAAATTCATCGGTGTCTGGATTTACAATAATAGGCGAGTCGACGTAATTTTGAATCCAGTTTGGTCCGCCGGTTGCGTCTAAAGCTATGTTCCAGTCTACCCATCCAATTGCCCAATGATTCATGTACTTCGAACAGAATATTTTTCTTACAAGTAGAAGTAATTTTTCATTACGAAACTCTATGTCTCGTACACGATTATAATTTTCATTTATCATAATCATTTAATTTAATGTCATTTACCATACCTCTATTATGCTTAAAATGTATTCCTGCCCTCTGCTCCACGAACCTAAGGAAACTTTCGGGTAATTCAAAATTCCGGCACCTGCGTATAAAATGACGTTACCGTTATATATAGTTGTTGAATCACGTGTAATATAATAGTTCAAAAACTATTACGTTACTGCGCTACGTCTATGGAACTGAGATGTCGCTGAGATATTATTTAAGTTGATTTCGAAATTCAATTAAGAACACTAACAAAAAAGCAAACTTTCACTGTTTATGTGTAGCGATGCTTTGTAACAGTTGTTAGAGAGAGAGAGGGGGGAGAGGGAGAGAGAGAGAGAGAGAGCAAGCGTTGCATTAAACTGTGTAAACAGAGATATAGTATTTGAACAGTTTACCTGTACACGCTTCAGTCATGAGAATAAATTTATCTGGAGAATCATCGTGTGTTAAATCCAATAATATTGGCGGAGCGAAACTATCTGTATACCAATGTACAGCTGTACCAATAATGTATTTTTTCGCTGTTTTATCTTTGAAGACTTTATTTACAAACCAAGGTAATTCGATTCTCTGATCATCTAGAACAAGAATTTGTGTGCCATTGTGGGTGGACGCTGCCAAAGTTGGACCCGCATAGTTAGCGACCCAATCAGCCAGGGTGTCTGGTGTCCAGCCCATAGTGTTAAGGCGATCAAAAGGCACATAAGCGTTTAATGGCTCGTTTCCCGTCGAAACGGCCCATACATCGACGCCATTGCTTTTATACGCGTCCAAAAATTTTACTATGTAATTGGCATAAACCTGATAACAATCCTTCCTTAAAAAGCCTAGACGTAAATTGTAAATTAGTATTACAATATATTACGAGACATAAGGTTTAAGGAATTATTTGAAACGGTTCGTTTTCAAATAAAAAGGATACATTTTTCTACCGTTTTCCTTCAATTTTTTCTCCTTCTCGATATCGCATTATCACACTTACCAAATCCATTGATTCGATCATTAGTTTTCATCCATGCTGGAGGCGACCACGCAGCACTAAAGAATTTTACATCAGGGTTTAATTCAATGGCTTTTCTTAAATATGGTATCTTATAATCGTAATCTTCCTGCGCAAGGCTAAAGTTTTGCAGTGACATATCATCAGCGACGTCGTCGTAAGTGTAAGGTCTCGTAGAGAAGTCAGTTCCAGCGATTGGTATTCGACCTAACGAATACCTGCTCCCGTTCGAACCGTAGTACGCCCTGTAAACGATTAAGCACGCTTAGTTGTGCGTATAATTAGATCGAGGTAATATCATGTTCAAATAATTACTTCAAATCATGTTGCACATACATGAAGCAAACGTTTTATTTATTGTGTTTTTAAAATTAAAGTTTTGTTTTTAAAAATAAAGATAAAACGAATATATTAAGGCGTTGTTTGAAAATCTCACGTAACCGTAAAGATGGAATATGTTCGTCGCATAATTAAAACGTGAAGTTTTGACACATCTTCCTCCGCCTGTGCCGCTTTATCGAGGTTTAATTACCGAATTAATTGGTCCTGAGTAGCCTCACTGAGATTTTTGATATTTATTCCCGCCGAGTCCGTAAAAGCACCGCCAAAGCCCAAGATGGTTTGATATTCTTTCGACGTATCTATATTTAGAACTGTATCGGCGCTGGAATTTTGACAAGAACCCATCCGTGCCTGTAACATGCTCAGCCTGAGACCCTCTTTGCTCGAAACGTACCAGTAGAACGTTCCGTTCTCTGGCACTTTGGGGCTGCTATCCGGTAGTTCGTCGCAGTAGGTTGCGTTACAAACGCATACGATACTGCCCTGACCAAAATCTCGAGGCACGCAGTCATTTGCATCGCCTATGGTTAAAAATACCTGTTGTTAAATATTTTACGATCGATAAGATACGATTGCGCGAGCTAACGTTAAATTAGCACGTAATTAGAGAAAGGAGAATAATTTGGATTCAGGTATTTTTTATTTCGCGGATTCTTGCAAACAACGTTGTTAAATTTATCAAGATTTATCCTTACCAGCAACGATGACCAATGTTACAAGCAGAAACGCCGCTTTGCATTTGTCCCACATAATTATCGATGACTACTGAAACAGAACGTTCATATACGTATACGTAGGTTTGTATTTTAAAGAATCGCGTATCTTAGCCACTTCCCGTTTGATTTGCCTGTAGCTTAACGTAACTTCTAAACTGTACTTTCGTTTTCTTTATCAAGCGAAACTTTTGCAGAAAATCACGCGAAAGCGAAAGAATCTATTATGTTAAAAAGATTCCGTTCTTCGATAGTTGCAGTTCGGATGTTTTCTACATGTTCGGTTCTTTCGTTAAACGTATCGTTCTCGGCAGTTTGTACGTTGCGTTGCGTTGCCTGTCCCGTCGTTACGTTGCTGTTCGCGTTACCTATATCTACGAATATCTCGTATCTTTCTCTCTTATTTCCCATTATTTTTCCTTCTTTCCGAGAAATACAGATTAGTCGCAACAATGATCCGTAGACGGTTGCTTTCAGATCGAAACACACGTTCCAACGAACTTTCGGACGTCGAACAATATAGTTACGGATCATAACCGGTATATTTCACGCTATAACGATTGCCTGGAGAAAATATATTTTAACAACTCGAGCGTCGAATCCCTCGCCTCGACGAAGCAACGGAAAGGAAATTGCTATTGACGTATAAAGCGTTTATAAACCGAAAATTTCTCAAACTACGTCCATAACGCCGGTGATATGAAAACGTTGACACGTAGAATTTCGATTTCGCTTTACCGTTCGTCTAAGGCTCTTCGTATAGTTCGAATCGTGGCTGACATCTACTGTATCGTGCAATGAATCGCCACATTTTATGCACATTCCTGTGACCACGCTATATCGATTATTTATGCACTCGTACCTTATCGTTTCACGTGATATCTGAGAATGCAAATTTCTTTCATTTTACTCTGCAAACTATTCAGGCGAGTGAAATTGATCTTGTAATTTCGTTCGAATCAAAGCTATCTAATTCGTAATATTAAAAACGACGAAATTTGATACACATAGCGATGCTGCAAGTATATTCGAACGATATAGAAAATTTAAATCGGCTATATGACGAAGGAGAGAGAATGTATGTGTAATATACAGCGAGTGTTAGCGAGACGGAATGTTATTTGAAAAAATAAATATGTATATTATATGTATAAGTCTTACAAGATGTTATCTCTCGTGCTTTATAAACATTTTCGTCATCTTTTTTTTTTTCATCAAGAACATATTCCTTGTTTCTTTTTTGCAGCGTCATGCGCTTGTTACTTATATTTAGAAAATACGATAATCGAGCATTGCGAGAACAGAAAGAAAAGGGACAAATCTACTCGTTATTGCAATCACTTTCTAGTTGCGTCTATCTATGCCTAAAGTTTATAAAATGTGCAGGAATTTTCTAAATAGATTGTAACAAACGATCAAAGCGTTTCACCGAATAGATCGTAAATTGCTTTGTATGTATCTTTGATTAGGATTACGAGGCGCAGGACGTAGATCGTAGGCAAGAATATGGGTCTCGCGTGTATAGACGAACCGATGTACGAACCAATGCGACTAAAATTCGATTCTTGCTCGATCGTACTTGGCGAGTGGCACGGGATGTTCTTGAAAAACTCACCGAACAAACGAATACAACGATCCGTAGATATTTTCGGAAAAATATGTTTAAACCCGATCTCGCAAAATGTTAGTTACTGCAATGCGCTGAATTTAAGATCGAAACTGACCAAGAAGTAAAATTCAGTTCTTTATATATATCCTAAAATGGTATAATTTTGATGGTGGGGAATGTGAGACTTAGCGATATAGTACAGTGGCTCCCAAACTTTTTTTTAGTCACGACGCATTTTTAAAAATATAGAGATATCGCGACGTACATAAATTTTACAATTTATTCGAAAGAGGCATTTATACGCGCGAACATTGACGAAAAAAAAAAAAAAAAAGAAAAGAAAGAAAAGAAGAAAAAAGTATCTCGCTCTTTCGCGGCGATACGCCTAATTTCATTCCGGGACCCACATTTTGGGAATCACTGATTTAGCACTCGCGTACGACACAATCGCGTATGACTCTATCCCAGAAAGAGATACACCAAACGAAACATACGCGTTTTCGCTTTGTGCAGGGTATGTTACCAGCGGTAACATTTCGTTCCACATATTCTCTTTTCGAGATAGCGTTGCTCCTATCTAACATTTTCAATAAAATCTTGATTATTCGCTTATTTGAATGCAACACGTTCAATCTTGCAAATAAAGTAGGATCTTCGAAATATTTCAGATTTTTATACCACTTTCTATTCGAAATATGTCGCGCCCTTTAATATCGAAAGTTTAACTTAAACGATATTCACGTCAGCATGTCGATTGAACAAAAATATAAAAGACGAGGTCTTTGTAAATTCATTGCTCGCGTGGCGGCATTCAGTCAGCTTTAACGAAGTTAATCGTTTCTGTCTCGTGAAAATCAACGGGCGACAAACTTTGGATGAAAAGAGAATGCGCAGAGGTTTTGCTCCAGAAGCGACTTGAGCGATTTTCGTGAAATCTTACTATCGCCAGGACAATACTTGGTGAGAATCTTTTGTACAAAAATAACGATGCGGTGAAATGGAGTATATTTCTGTTTTATACTCCATATATCCGTTAAATATTTATCGAATCGAGATAATCGCCATGTGTAGTTCCAGACTACAACAGATTCGGTATGGACGAACGATATCACGGCGATCTGAAAACGACGACGCCTCGCGATTCGTCGGTATCGCGTATCTTCGATCAGGAGGTGGCCGATTCGCATGTGTATCATCATCGACAATGGATCGTATTAGTAGCGAAATAAAAATAGATCGTAACCAACGTTAAACCCAAGATAGCCGAACAGAATTCAATCCGAGAGAATCCATTAAATAGGATATGGTGAAAATGACAATGAATGATCGTGTTGTCTATATTATTACGTGGAATCGTTCGAAGAGGTGCTTCGTAAAGACAACACGTGAAACGAACGTAGGAATAGGATCGAGTCGCGCTCGACGACACGATCAATTTTAATAGAGGAATAAAATTGACGTTTCGGTCGAAAATTACATTTGAACGAATTTCTCGAATCGAACGAATTTCTGGAATAAAATTGCGCGCAACCAGACATTTCGAATCGAAGTCGCGTCGCTTCGTCCGTCTTTCGTTCTCTCGTCAATTAGCTTTTATTCAGCCGTATTGCTTCTAAAAATGCGGTTTGATTTCAAATTTATGTCGTGTATCCAGGTTTCTATATGTACATGTACTTATATTTTATCTATCAACTTTAGTGGCACATAAATTACGTTTACGAGTCTTTGAATATTTAGATTTCAATGTCAGCAATGTCCGATTACTTCCTTAACAATGTAGATACGCGATTATCTTCTAAAAATATTTTCTATTATCGGTTTAACCTTCCCAAACTGTTTAGTAGCGGGGATGCTTATCACTCGATGTTTCTTCCTCGTTCAGTAATCATCAGTGACTCTACCTGTATATCGTAACTATGATAGATACATACATTGAGAAATAAGGTCGCGAAGACAGAGCGGTGCGAAATTTCTTGTGAAATTAATTGTTCTCGAGAACAGAGAATACAGGTAACAGCGAAAGAAGAGAAAAGAAAAAGAGAAGAAAAGAAAAGGAAAGAAAAGAAAAAAAGGAAATACTTTCACGCATACGTCGATAAGTGGTCGAGTCGCAAGATAACTCGATAAGTGGATAGGATACGAACGCGAAAGAGACGTGAATTTTAAAATAAACGTCCTTGGAAACACTGTGCGTGACATCGTTGCGAGTAATCTTCGCCTTGACATCGCGTTTATGAATTAGGAATATCATTAGCGTCCTAGAAATATATCGAACCTTGATGGATTTTTAGTACCTTACGAATGCGTAAGTAGTGTTCGTCTGTTGTGTCGATTAGGTGAAGTGTACCAGGTGTATGCATAAGTTTTTTCCGGTTCTTTTGGTAAAGAAAAGACGTAATTTTCAAGGAAAATTAATTTTTTTTTATTCAAAATATTGGCCATCGGCTTCTACACATTTTGCCCATCTTTCAGGTAGTTTATGAATACCATGCCAGAAAAACTGCTTGTCTTTTGCGGCAAACCATTCGTCGAGCCATTTTC